>NKZY01000827.1:0-210934 GCA_002374555.1 Metschnikowia mauinuiana | reverse complement strand
ATGTCCCCGACCGTTCCTATTAATCATTATGATTTTTAGAAACCAACAAATAAAAAATCATCTTATTTTGTTATTCCATACTATAAGATTCAGGCGTTGCCGNCCCCGACCGTTCCTATTAATCATTATGATTTTTAGAAACCAACAAATAAAAAATCATCTTATTTTGTTATTCCATACTATAAGATTCAGGCGTTGCCGGCTTTGAACACTTTCATTTACTCAAAGTAACACCTCCCGAAGGAGGTGGCAATAACTAAATTAATAGTTATCGCCAAACTTCAACTACGAGCTTTTTAACTGCATTACCTTTATTTATAAATCAATAAATCTTTGGTCATTAATTTTACTCGATATAACTACAATTCAGTCAAGTCTTTCTAAACTGGTACAGCACTTAAATATCTTTGTTGGGGAATTAAAATATATTTTTATCAAAGTGTTTAAACCTAGGGTAGCCCAAATTTAACCTTGATCATTTCACATTCTGTTATATACTAATAATCTAGTATATGAATACGCCTTTAGGCAGGTAGATCATTTCTATATAACTAGCTAGTTAAACCAATTTATAATGATTTTCACTTGGAGTGTTAAATAAAGATCGTCTAAAATCTCGAAAAAAAAAAAGACCAATTAAAGAATGATTGATTTAACCACTTTGGTAACGTTTTATGTGAGTCAAAAAAATTTAATCACATTATTAATGGCGATAGAAATTTTGTTATTGACTGGAACAGTTAAAATAATCTATGGGTAATATTCGCGTCATACTACAGATTGAGAGGTCAAGTTATGAATATTCTATAATTTTCTTTATATTTAGGCTCTTGATGGAATCTTCTTGGACCCGTTTTCTATGATTTTTGACTTAAAGTGATGATTGAATCATGAATTTTGGCTTTGGTAAAGATGTTTTTTTTCTGATCATTTCTGGGGCCTTGTATGGAAATGCGAGGTTTTGGTCCTCCCAACAAGCTTGAATTCATGTTCTAAAAAATTTTTTAATTAAGCTAAAAAGGGACAAATTTTGCTTAAAAGGGTGTCGATCCCATAGCTTTTCTACTATTCTAGTTTTACTTTTCTAGTTTTATCTCTCTACTTCTGTCCCCTTAGAATTTCCTTAACTGTAAAATTCTTTGGAGCGTATGCCACGTTTTTCACGTGTACGAAAAGGTACTAAATAATAAAGTAACTGAAACTAAAAGCAGTAGCAAATAGTTGATAAATCAGCTTAATCATTATATTCTAAGAATCCTGATCTACATATATTAATACTTACATAGAATGAGTTAAATGACTTGAAGATACAGAGTGGAAATTCCCTCTACTACGCTCTAAATTCTCCATTTTGAAAATCTTTTGAATGTTCAATGGACTTGTAAAACGGCCCCACTTCTTTTCCCAATCAACGTGTTTTCGAACTCAAAGGTATTGCACCTAAATTCGTTGCACCCAAATTCGTTGCACCCAAATCGTTGGACGGCCAAATACATGCTTTTTCTGTTAGGAATTATTCTAGCAACACCAAAAATAAAATTAACTTTCAGTATTAGAATATCATATCGATATACCTTTGTTTAAAGGCCATTTCCATCAGGTAAAATGCCTTCACTTACCTCCACCTCTCTCTTCTCCAAAGAGGACCTTCCACTTCTGCCTCCCATCTGTCTGGTTTCCGACACACTCAAGAATGCTTGCAGATTTCGTTGTATTTATAACGCTCCACAAGACACTCTTTTGATTTTAAAATTGAGGCTTCCCACCCACATTACCCTATTACTTTACTACACGGCCATTACCCTACTTCTCTATGACTCTATTACTCTACTATTCTACTTTACTACTCTATTACTTTACTACTTAAATATTTTACTACTTTACTATTTAAAAACTTACTACTTTACTACTTAAATACTCTACTTCTCTACTTCTCTACTTCTCTACTTCTCTACTTTACTACTTTTATTTCCTTACTACTTTACTACCTACTTCTCTATTACTCTACTAAACTACTAAACTACTAAACTACCTACTACTTTATTACTTTATTACTCTACTACTTTACTACTTTATTACTCTACTACTTCTCTACTCTACTGTACCCTTTAATGCACTACTGTCCGTACGCACTTCTGTATGTATTCATCCAAGACCACCTCACTACACTCTACACTCTACGCACCACACTCTTTTTCGCATCCAGTAAATTTCTACACTCTACTTCGCATTCACTATGTTTCTACACTTTAATTTCTGCACCATTTCTGCACCATAAATTGTGTACTAATTTCTACACTTTCAACACAATTAGTAGATCCTATGGTCTACACCAAGAACTAGCTACACCAGATTAGATGCCACTTCAAAAAATTGGGAATGTTGGCTACTATTAAAGGCCCTGTATATAACTCTCCTGGAACATGCCTTTTTTTTTAAATTTTGAATTTCACTTTGAAAAATTCATCGCCTGATGCTGGTGGAAACGTGGGGTCCGCCGTTGCTTCTCCAGACTCGCGGTTTTTCTGCCCCTCCTTCCCCGCAAAGTCTCTCGCACTTGGGCTTCCTCGTACCTCGAGCCCTCGACGTTACGACGTTACGAGCCCCGTCGTGTCGAGCACTCATCATGGCACCAACCAAAAAAATAACATTAGCTCAAGACCCATAGACTCAAATCACATGTATATAGTCACGTGATATCGGTATCAAACATCGGTTAAAATGCAAAATGCAAAATGCAAAAAAAAAAAATCTTTCCTCGAATCTCGTGGCCCCCGGTTGGCTTAGAAACTCGCAGACGGTTGAAAGTCTTGGCTCGCAATGTTTCATAGCCCTCGCAATGTTTCGCCGCGCATACCTCGCAAAGTTATAGTCTGGGGTAATCTGCTCCGGTCCACCTATAAAAGCTGCCGTCGCCTGCCACCATGCTTTCCTTCCCCAACATTTCACAGGCCAAATTCTCAGCTTTCCACTGATTTCTCTTGGTACTTCTCAATAAACTCTCTTCAACTCTACTCTCACAATGCAAACCCAATGGTGGAAAGACGCCTCGGTCTACCAGATCTGGCCTGCTTCTTATAAGGACTCCAACGGAGACGGAGTGGGTGACATTCCAGGAATCATCTCCACTTTGGACTACGTCAAGAACTTGGGCGTGGACGTGATTTGGTTATCGCCAATGTACGACTCCCCTCAAGACGATATGGGCTACGATATTTCCGACTACGAGGGCATTTACCCCAAGTACGGAACCATGGAGGACATGGACACCTTGATCCTGGAGGTGCACTCGCGTGGCATGCGCTTGATCTTGGACTTGGTCATCAACCACTCTTCTTCCGAGCACAAGTGGTTCCAGGAGTCCCGTTCGTCCAAGACAAACCCAAAGAGAGACTGGTACATCTGGAAGCCTGCCAAATACGACGCCCAGGGCAACAGACACCCTCCCAACAACTGGCAATCGTACTTCTCTGGAAGTGCCTGGACCTATGACGAAACCACTGACGAATACTACTTGCGTCTTTTCGCCAGCACCCAACCAGACCTCAACTGGGAAAACGAGGAGACTAGACAAGCCATCTACGACTCGGCCTTATCGTTCTGGTTCGAAAAGGGAGTGGATGGTTTCAGAATCGACACTGCTGGTATGTACTCCAAGGTGCAATCGTACGCCGATGCTCCTATTGTGTTCCCAGACCTGGAGTTCCAGCCATGCAAGGCCTTCCACCAATCCGGCCCTAGAATCCACGAGTTCCACAAGGAGATGTTCGCCAAGGTCACCTCCAAGTATGATGCCATGACTGTGGGAGAGGTGGGACACTCCACTCGTGAAGATGCCTTGAAGTACGTCAGTGCCAAGGAGAAGGAGATGAACATGATGTTCTTGTTCGACCTCGTGGAGCTTGGATCTCGTCCTGAGGACAGATTCATCTACCAAGGTTTCACCTTGAAGCAATTCAAAGATGCTGTTAACAACATGAGCTCCTTCACCCAGGGCACCGATGCCTGGGCCACATGTTTCCTTGAGAACCACGACCAGCCAAGATGTATTACCCGTTTCGGTAACGACAGCCCCGAGTTCTTGTTCAAGAGTGGAAAGATGTTGGCTACGTTGCTTACCACCTTGACCGGAACCTTGTTCATCTACCAAGGCCAAGAGTTTGGAATGACCAACGTTCCTTTGGAGTGGGACATCAAGGAGTACTTGGACATCAACACCATCAACTACTACAAGACATACACTGATGCAAATGGCAACAAGGGCCTCGACGAATTGATGAAGAACATCAACTTGGTGGCCAGAGATAATGCCAGAACCCCAGTGCAATGGGACGACTCGGAGAACGGAGGCTTCTCCACGGGCAAGCCATGGATGAGAGTCAACGACAACTACAAGCTGGTCAACGCCGCCTCGCAGGTCGACGACCCATCGTCCTTGTACAACTTCTACAAGAAGGCCTTGTCGGTGAGAAGAGAGCACAAAGACTTGTTGATCCACGGAGACTTGGAGATCATCGACTACGACAACGAGAAGGTGTTTTCATACCTCAAGACACACAACGGATCCAAGATCTACGTGGTGTTGAACTTCGCCAAGGACTCCATTCCTTTCAAGAAGGCCGTGGAGGGAGACTTGGAATTGATCCTCTCCAACGATGGAAGCGACGACTCCACCTTGTCCCCATATGAGAGCAGAGTCTACGTGGTCAAGGCTTAATTATAGAAATAGAATAAAAATAAAGCTTGAAGAAATTTAAGATACAGCCAGATTAATTAGAAAACTAGAAGCAATGAAAATGATCGAAAAAGCTATAGAGATCTTTTTTTTTAATTAGCACTCCATATGCGGGTGAAGGCCGAGGCACCTCCGTCCAAGTCCTCTACCACATCGTCTAAAAAGAACCCAACGAGAACAACCACGTAGATCAAGATTAAAATCACCCCTTTGAAGTAATTGGACTTGCCCTCGGCGTAAATGTACGTGAACAAGTAAATGGAAGCCAAGGTCGCAAGCACATCCCACCGGGGAAAGACCAAAGGAAAGATCATTTCGATATCGGTGAAGCCCTTCAACACTGAGTACACCAACAAGCTGGGGATCTGGATCAACACAACCTGGAGTGCATAGGCACTACCGATCTCCATGGAGAGTGCCACGTTTCCTCCCACGGCAAACGAAATGGCATTGACGAACTCAGTGGTATTGGGAACAAGTGCAAATACCGTCAAGCCCAAGAATTTGGGGTTGATGGGGAAGTTGGACAAGACTGCATCCACATTGTCCACCAAGATCTCGGCAATAATGGCATAGAGAACCGTCGAGCCCAAGAGAATCACCGTGGACTTGTAGTTTGACCAGTTAGGTGCGTCGTGTCCTCCTGTTGACTCCTCGCCCTCTAGTACCGAGCCCTGCTCTTTTCCTTCGATTCCTTGATCTTTAGCCTGATCTTTTGGGGCATTGAGAGCCACCAATTTCGAAGTCCCTGATACTTTCCTCGACGTTCCCTCCTCTGAAGTTGGAGAAATCAACGCAAACTTGCGGGAACCAGGGCCGGGTGATTGGTTATCCAGGTTATTGAGCTTTGAGGTGAGTTGGTGGTCGAGAGTCAATACACTGGGCGATTTCCACACGGAGGCATCTTTTTTGCTCTGAATCACTTGTTGTTCGTGGGAATTCGTGGCCCAAATCAACGAAGCATGCGTCTTCAACGTGAAATATAATCCACAGATATATGCCAAAAACAACACACATGCAACCAATAACGAAAACGGCCGGAGCACCTGGTAGTAAAGCTCGTCCAATCTGAGATTGGGCTGGATGAACTGACATGTTGTACAGTCCTCGCCTCCAAGCGGACTAGACTTGTCACAGTCCCTGCACCTGATCTCATACGACCCGTACATGTGGTAGAATAGAGACGGGGCAAACATGGTCAACATGGCAAAAAGAAGCATGGTGGATGACACTCCTGCCGACCGTGGGTTGTACCTTTGAGTCTTCCGGTTCAAGGCTCCTCCGCACATAGAAAGTCCCGGCAAAAGCAACACACCGCCTAGGATAGAGCCTATCATAGATCCTTCCACGAGCTTTCCTTTGGATTGGTTCAAAGCCACACAGTAAAGGAAGATCTCCACGACAGTAGAGAAAAATGCATTGATCACTGCACCCACTCCCATAGACGACTGTGCAGAGATGGAAGCCACTGCCTGGCCAATAAAGTAAGCCAAAGGAATAATGGACAATAAGCCTCCCATAAAAAGGAACGATGAGCTCGTATACCATAAGTCCCATTTGAGCCCTTCCTTCAACACATAATAATCGAAAATGACGAAAAACACAATGAGGAGGAGGTTGATGAAAAAAATATTAGTTCCCCCCATAGTGTACTTATAATAGTGAAGACCACAGCATCTGTAAGTGCAAAGCACGATAGACTGGTCCTTGTACTTTTTCCTTGCCTTCACGTTGGCAATCTTTTTGTAGTACTCCCTTTCCAATTCAAAGCGAAGAGCCAACGGTTTGCGTCTCACGTTCTCGCACAAGATGGAGTTGAGGTTCGCCATGGGAATCGTAAACACAAAAATCCAGCAGAAGGCTGCAATCAAGTAAGAGAAAGGCTGAAGAATGCCGTAGAAAAACAAGTAAAATAAGATGCGGCCAGAAGACCAGCGGCCTCTTCCAAAGAGTCTCACCTTGACATCGTTTCCATCGGCATCCTCGGCCTCGGGCGAGTTATCCTCATCCACAACAGTATCGTTTTCTTGGTCGGAAGATAATGTTGCATAAGCATCTCTTAACGGCCTGCCTCTGTGGTCTTTCAATAAAGGCCGGGTCTCCGAGTTGGTCATTCTGCGAGGAGGGGCAAAGAAGAGTCTGCCTTCTTCTTCCAATCTCCAGCGATGGAACTCCGAGATGGACCTTCCGTCCAACTCATCTTCATCGAGGTAGTTCTCGTCTTTGTTAAGCAAAACAAACTTGCCAAAAGGGTAAAGCCAGTACCTTCCGAGCTGAAGCAAGAGCTTCACATAAGGTCTCAGGGACTTATGCCAGGCAAAACCGGAGAAAATAAACACAAGTAAGGCCCCAAAGAAACACACTGTGCACAAGAAGAGTCCCACGGTGGAACTCCATATGAAATTCGTAATGTACACACCCAAAGATATCCTACCGGTAGGTCTTCTCGGTTCGAAGTCATGGATATCCTCATCAGCACGTGCAGCCACCGATCTGTTTTTCTTGTAGATAGATGGTTTCCAGATCTTGATACCAAACGGGTGGGTGGTGTTGATGGCATTCTGCCGGTCCTTTAAGTTCAACGACTCAAGAGTATCCGAGGAGGAAGTCGAATGCACAGAGCCTGCTTCGTCAGCAGCATTTTCCGACACTGAGGCGTCCAAGCCAGTTTCGGCAAGTTCCCTATCTTCATCGGTGAACTCCAAGGTTTGGTTCCTGATTTCGTCCACGTCATGGTCTTTCACCGAGCTCAGGTGCGCCATGGTGGAGCCCTGGGATTCCAGGCTATGCCCAAATCCACTGCTCTCCTGGAGCTTGGCCTTTTTTTGCTGGAAAAGATCACGTAGCGCATCATGGTACCCTTCAATGTATTTCTGCTCGCGCTGGGCCTCGGATTCTGGCGACAGTTCCTCGTCTAGCTGGTCATAGATATCGTCGTCCACGGAGTAGATGAATTTGTGATTAATGGCCGAGCCCAACTTCCTGATCTGCGGCCGGGACCGGAACTTCTTGAGCTTGGAATTCTTCGGTTTGATGGAAGGCGAGTTGGTCACGGACAACGGCCTCTCGGATTCCGATACCGACCGCACCGGATGGATCTGCGGTGAGTTCCTGGACATGGGCTAAGGTTGCAAGCCGGATGCCAGTAAGAAACCAGAGACTGCTATTTGGACAGTTTGGGGGAACCAGGTGCCGTAGTTTGAACACAGGGAGAGGGTCCTGTATGTTGTTTTTGGCGGTGGTGGTGAAGAGGGCGGAATGGGCTGCGGGAGGAATGTCGTACTGGGGAATGCGAATATATACTGCGGGAGTGTGTAATGTGGCTACAATAAAGATTTAAGATGCTCCATGACTACCACTACCGGGACGGGTGTGGGCTAATAGGACTTTTTTGGATTTACAAGGGTATATGAAGATGGGTGGCGTATCACGTGCCGGGTCGTCGTGGATGTTTTTTCTGTAAGCTATGGGGAGAAGAACGGCCTCCGTACCCAAGCACTCACACCGAAAACCCTCAGTGAGGGTTCGTAAATTGTACTTTGACTGCGAAGTCATTTTAGCCCCCGCGCATGCGCATTAACCTTCCCCAGAGGACACCCAAAGCAGGTATACAGGCAAGTATACAATATAGGAAGCAGGTATACAGACGCATGACTAAGAGCCCAAACGGTGACCTTTTCCTTGGAACGAGCTCTTGAAGCCTGAGGTGTAGCCTGAGGTTCTTGATGCAGTGGGGTTTGCCAGACGTCTTAGTACCGCAGGCTTGGAGAAAGCAGTGGTTCTCTCCGTCGTGTTGATTGGGTACTTCAAAAGTTTGTAAAAGAAGGTGGGTGCCTTCAAATAACCCAAGTCAAAGATGGCAGGAGTAAACACGTGTTCGGAAGTGGCGGTGTCGACAACAAAGCCCACTCTTCTGCCGTTTTCGGGGCTTAACACTGACCGGTATGCACCTGGGAATAAGTTATATAGTGGGAACGTATCCGATTGCACACATTCATAGAGGTAGCCAGCTAGGATGCCCGAAAACGAGTCTGTGGGGTGGGGACCGCCGGTCAAAACCGCCATGCCCAAGTCAAAAAGCGGCAAGTAATATGCCTTGATGGGAACAATGCCCATGAAGTTGATGGAGGAGTTCATGGAGGTCCTCAGCCAGAGAAACGTCATGCACGACAGAAGCTGGGAGTGGTAATAGAGCGTGGAGAGCCCAAAATACGCAAAGGAGATATTGATCGCCACCAAAAAGAAGCCGCTGGTCAATACAAACCAGAGGTAGTCGGCGAAATTGCCCTTGAATCTTCCTGTGGACGACTCCAAGTAATTGGAGAAGGTGTAGAAGCGGTAAATATTCAAAAGCACCAACACTCCATTGCTCTTCAAGCCGTCCACCACGAAAAACCCGGAGAACACCTGGTAGCTGCTGAGCAACCCGTCTAGAAGTGCTTTCAAGTACGACGGCCGTTTGTGAAAGGAGAACACCGCATCAAGGAGGGTTTCGGGGGGCAAGATCACCGACGAGAAGGAAATGAGTTCAAGCGATAACGCCAACGACAAGGCCGTGGACGCTATGATGAAGAACCGCGTCACGGGCGGGATGGAGAGGAGATGGTCTGGGAGCCCGGGCATGGGAGCGAATAGTGGACTCAATGGGGGTTCGGGGTTTCAAAAGGAGGTATAAAAAGGAGGTTTCAATAGGAGGTTTCAATAGGAGGTTTCAATGGTTTAGAGATTCTTTGTACTTGGTTTTTGTGCTTTGGTGGGTGGCTTGTTGTTGGTTTAGAATGTATGGGCTCGTGGCTCGTGAGTGGGTGAGGTTTTTGGTGGGGCAGGTTGAAAGGAACACGCCGCGCCAAAACGATGACTTGGCTAACTGGGCTAATTCTGGTCCAGAAAAAAAGGGCCATACTTGAGACTTACATTATCTAAACCAATATTTTTTAATTAAGTAATTTTTTCATCGGATTGGTATTACTTCTACTGTTATATGCTTGTTTCAGATATTTGGATGTTTCTGTTGTATATTTTTTCTGTGGCGGATTTGAATTGTTCCTGGATCTTATATTGGTCTCTCAAGAGTTGTTTGCTGGTAAATTGGTGTGTTCAGTGCCTGCTTTGGTCTGGTGCGGTTTTCACTGGGAAATGCGAAATGATCCTGCGAAATGATCCTGCGAAATGATCCTGCGAAAACGAGCTACCAAAACGAGCTACCAAAACGAGCACTTAAAACAAACTACTGCGAAAACCATCTCCACTACACACCACCACCATCCACTACTTCGTGAACCACCACTTCGTGAACCAAGACCACCGTTCCACCAGTTACAGTTCTTTTTCTCCACTCCACTGCTCCAGCTCCACAATCACACTAAAACTTATACACAATGAAGTTGGTGCGCTTTTTGATGAACCTTCCTTCTGCTACCAACCAGTCCATCACCGTGGAACTCAAGAACGGCACCTCCGTGAATGGCCAGCTCCTCTCGTGCTCGCCGCTGATGAACGTCTCGCTAAAGAACATCAAGCTCATCCAGCCTCATCAGGACCCCCAGCTAATGCAGTTCATGAATATCCGGGGGAACCAAATCAGACAGATCTTGCTTCCTGATGAACTCAACATTGAAAGTCTACTTGCCAAGGGTACGGTGCGGATCAAGGGGCCCGGTGCTGGGCCGGGTGTGAAGACGGTGGAACGCAAGAAACCGGCCAGGGGAAAGAGGGCTTTCTAATCCACCTCCAAAAGAATAATCTGAAATAGTCGTCACCACAACACATTGACTATTGACTGCAGTAACTATACTGCATTGACTATACACCAACTACTCAATGTTCTATACACCACATGAAGGTATGACAGAACCCAATCAAAATCAGATTGTGCCGGGCCATGAATTTCGCTGGATAAGCCTGGTCCCAGTCTTTTCATTAATAACAGTATAGCCAAAACTACTATCCACCGTTTTGGACCACCACACTCCATACTGAATTATCATATAAGTACCTATGTATTATGTGAAGCATGTCATCATAATTGTACATACTATGCATTGAAACCACGGAAATCGAGAAGAATGAGGTAGTTGTTAGTTTCTACTGTCTACTATCTCCATGGGATTAATTCAAGTTTAAATCTTTATGTGTATCTTCATCACCTTGAATAGTACATATAAAAACGGTTTCGGTTTAGTCGTGCAATCAATGATTAACCAGGTTTTGAGTGACTTAAGAGTACTATAAGTGATGGATACAGTAGGACTTCTTGCCATTAGTAGTGGTGTCTTTTATACACCATAATACTCGATGGCAGAACTTCATCAATGCTCGGATCTATGATATTGTTATTTACACTTATTATATACAAGGCATCAGTGCCACGATCTTTTCCTTTGCTCTCTCTTCTTAAGCTGCTTCTTGTAAGTAGGCCTTGCCTCCAAAATGGTAGCATCCATGTTCTCCAAAGCCTTCCGTCTCTTCTCGAGTTTCTCCGGAAGCTCTCTCTGCCACTTCTGCTTTTTCTGGAACAACACTCCGCGGATCCAGTTCTTGTTGTAGTACTTGTCTTCAAAGAACTTCTTGTGAGGAAGAGGAGGCAAGAGACTCTCGAGGCCGTATTTGCGGGCCGTTTTGAAAAGATCGGCCAGTCTTCTCAAAGGAATCTTGGCTCCATGCCACCTGCCGGTCTCGGGGTTTTTGTTGGGCAAGAATGGGTTCATGTGCTGGTCCGTGATCACCGAAGGCTTCTCGGAGTACTGGGCAAATGGCCGCGGCGGGAATTTGGTGAAGAAATTGTGTAGCACTTTGGGAAGCTTCTCGAACGCCTGCTTACTGGTCAACGACATTGTGTGGAGGGTGGGGGCGTACGGTGTGGTGTGAGCTTGGACTGGAGCGCACTGTAGAGTAGAGAGTAGATACTAAAAATTTTCGCACTGTGCCGGAATAGAGAAGCCTAGAGGCCATACCACTCTAATACTATGTCAATAAAAAAATAAAAGAGTTGTGATAAATGGGAAAGCTATGATATTTGTAAGTGCCATTATATAGTGGATATTGTAAATAGGATTAATTACGTCTCGACCGGGTGTACTGGTCTGCACATCTACCTTATTACACAATTATCGGACTACACCTATCAAACTATACCTATCGGACTATACCTATCTAATTACACCTATCTTATTACACAATTATGACTACATGGCCACCTATCGGACTATTCCCTCAATAGTTAACGCGAACTAATATGACATAATATTTTTTGATTATTTACCCTTGACGCTTACTTGGCAACGTGTTGCAAAGCCTCTAAAACCTCCAACTCAATGTTGGCCTCTGCAGCAGCAACCTCGTCGGAAGAAGAGGCTTTCTTTTGAGCCTCCGAGATCAAAGTCTTGATTTCTTGGGCGTCGAATTGCTCGGGCTTGAAGGCCTCAATGGCAGAGATGGTCAACTTGTTTCCTGGCTGCACAGTAGCAATGCCTCCCGAAACAAAGTATTGCTCGGTCTCGCCACCCTTGGAGATGATCTCCAACAAACCTGGTCTCAATTGCTCCACGATAGGAATGTGGTTGGCCAAAATACCCAAGTCTCCATTGATGGAAGGCAAGTTGACCTGTTGCACCTCGGAGTCCGAGTACAAGGTCTGGTGAGGAAGGGCCAAGGACAACTTCAAGGCATCGGAACCAGAGGTTTCGGTAGCGTATGATCTTCTGATGGATTGTCTGGCGACCTGGCGCAAAGTTTGTCTGAACATGGTGAGGCGGGGCGTGGCTTGAGGTGTGACTTTTTCGGGTCAAAAGACTTTTGATACTACGTGAGGCCGACTTTGGTGTTGGGACCCGCACGCCCTGCGCGCGCCCTCTAATTGGCTGCTGCCTTACTTCTCAGGTCCTCTTGGCTTGTCTTCGCGGCCTTTCGATTTGGGTGCAAGTTGAGGCGCACTCAGTCCAGGTTTCCATTAGCCATGGTAATAAACCACTTCTCCCTCTTTTTATTTATTTCCATATTTATTACTCTATACACTACTCTATACACTACTCTATACACTACTCTATACACTACTCTATACACTACTCTATACACTACTCTATACACTACTCTATCCATTCCTCTATCCATTCCTCTATACACTACTCTATTCATTCCTCTATACACTACTCTATTCATTACTTTCTGCTATTCAATAATGTGTCCTAACTCTTGGTTATGCTTTGGTCACTAATTACATATCTATACAATCCAGTAGACTACTACTGATACGTGTTCTTGATATTTTTGCAGTTCAATAGAATCGACATAAACCTGTTCATTGGGATCGACTTGAACCTGTTCATTGGATCACGGACTTGTTTCTTTATCAGTATCATATTGAACCCTGAATTCCCTAGCCTCTTCAGATTTCTGTCCAGATATAGTCTGGAAAAATCAATCCAATTGAGCATTGGGCTGGTTCAATGCATTTTTGAGCAATTGTAGAGCTCTGCTTCAATCTATTAGCTCTCTTGAGAACCACTCGAAGCCGGCCGAGTCAACTCTCAAATCAATCCCCGTTCCCAAACTGGTTGAGGAAGTTGTCCACATCAAACTCCTCATCCAAATTGTCACCTAGACCATCATCGAAGTTCTGCCCTAGAAGATCCATCCCCAAGTCGTCCATCATTCCTGACCCAAGGTTCGCATCTAAGTCCATGTTATCTAGCTTGTTCTTGTCGTCGTTGGCATCGGGGCCCGACCGCTCGCCCCCCTTGTAGCTGATGGAAGATAGTATATCGGAAGGATTGGGGATATCAAAGCCAAGCTCCTTGTCCATGTCCAATTCGCCATTGAAGTTATTCTTGAAGTCCGATGCTTCGTCGTGTTTCTTCTCATTCTGTTGCTCCTGCTCTAGCTTCTCTTTGGCCAACCGTTCTTCCTGCTCGAGCTTTTCCTTGGCCAACCGCTGCTCCTGCTCCTGAGCCTCCTTCTTCTTGGCCACGGCCTCTTTCTCCTGGCGCACCCTCTCGTCCTCCGCCAACTTCTGCTTCTCCAACTCCTCCTGGACCTTGAGCTCATCCTGCCTCTTTTTGTTCTCCACGATTTGCGCTATACACCACGCGGTTTCGTCGAGCTTGGTGACGGTTTCGTCGAGAATCAGCTCGAACTGCCCGATGTTCCGCGTGAACAGCGTGGTAATCTGAACAGGCACAATCTGGTTGTTGGTGCCGGTGATCAAGTTACTTTGCTTGCGGTTGCTGTTGATCACCTCGAAAAAGTACCCGGTGGTACGGAGAATGTCGTTGAACGACTCGTTGAGCCGGTCTTCTAGGTTCATGTCTGTGTGTGTGTAGTGGTGTGACGAGTTCTGGCCACCGGTGTACTACAATCTCTGTCTTCTGCGCGCAGCCGTGTCTCACTGCATGAACAATTGCCATCCCGACATCGACCCAGTAATGGCGAGTCATGTGACCCGTTCTACCATTAATTTTTAAATTGGTTTCATTTTTTCAGTTCTGTTAAGCTTCCTTTATTAAGTGTCTAAATGGCCATATTCTTTGGTTGCATGAAATGGCTGAACTGCTTGGCCATATGGACTGTTTTTTCCATCTCTACTCTACACTCAGTAGTATGTGTAGTTAGGTAATGTAATTGTACGAGTACTTCATGGATTTTTTTTGTTTTTATTGGGATCGATAGAGAATTTCTTGCTCTTTCCAAAGATATCCAAAACCTTTGATTTGTAAAATTTTTCGATTTTTGGGCCTGGATTTCCTTTGGTTCTATTAATACTCAATGAGCATCAGTGTGAGAAAATGGAAAACTTCCCCCAGCCAACCCAAAAACATTGACATCTACTAGTGCGTCCACACCAATAACTCACACAAACCTACACCCATACGTCTTCAAAATAGAACCTACTAAAACGAAGAAAGGAGATAAAACAAACTCACTTCAAAAATATAGAAACAAAACCGTAGCCATAAAAATTCAGTACATTTTCAAATAAAATTACGAACTTAACATAATCTTAGGGTATATTTCTTCTGGTTAGCAGGAGGCCAGGCGCGACTGAGAGTCACATGACCCAGCGCGGACGCGTATTTCATAACATACCTTCATCTGCTCTTCCTCAGCACCACGTCTAACTTATTCTTTTCCCCCATGTCCGATCTGTTGGTGGCCAGGCAAGGTCCGTTGGCCCACGTGTGGTTGGCTTCAAACTACGACAAGAAACTTTCAAAGCAACAGTTCCTCAATACGGACATTGTCATCTCCTCCAGGATCATCTCGGGCAAGCTGCTCCAGTCGGGCTCCAATGACAATGACAATTCAAACACAATCACGCTCCGGCTCTCGGGCCAGCTTCTTTTGGGAATTGTACGCATCTACTCCAGAAAGACAAAGTATTTACTTGACGATATCCAGGAGGTGTTATACAAGCTTAAAAACTCCTTCAAGTCCGCCAGTGGGGCCACCATTGGTGCCGCCACGGCCAACCTAGTCAACTTGCCTGCTCAAAAGACAACTCTTGCCAACCTTGACAGAGTCACCTTGCAGGATCAAGTGACCAACTTTGATTTGTTCTACCAGGAGGATCTTGTTCTTGACGATGAGCCTTCCATACCAACGGCTGACTCCATATTCTCGCAAATGAGCGTTGGTCCAAATCGTGCTGACGATTCCCAGTTCGACCTCTCCATGGAGGTGGCTAGAGGCATTGAGAATGAGGACCTTGATCTTGACCTCAACCTCGATTTTGATTTGGACTCGGATCACTCCATTGAAGTTGGCAGAGACGCCCAGGTCGCGTTACCCGAACATGAACAATCTCTTATGGACATCGATCCAAAACCATCCACAGAAGCTGCTCCTGAGTTTGACTTGGAGCCTTTGGAAACCATAGACAATGGTACTGCACCAAGAGCAGCACCCGAACCCACTCCCGCACGGAGAACCGTGGGATTTACAGAATCTGGAGTGGTCAAAACAGCAAAAAGAAAATTGGTCGTGGACTCCGCGGAAGACCTTGAGCGGGGACTCCCCAATGACATCTTGCGCAACATCCAAAACATACAAACAAGCGGACATTTTGCACAGGACTCCTTGACTCTCAAGCTCACACAGCAGGACAAGTTGGACTTGATCAACGAGCTTGCCTCGGCCGAGAACCCCAAGAGAAGACGGATCTGGAATCTTGACTCTCAACTCCGCCAAAGATGTTTGGAGCTTTCGCGTGAGGAAGAAGCTCCTGCTGCTGCTGATGCCGCTTCCCCAGAAACAACCAGAGACTTTGATACATCCATCGATTTTGATTTATCCTTACCAGACGTTGTTTTACAAGCTTCACCAGAACCTCTACAACTTGCACAAGAGGAACTGCTGCAGAACATCAGTGCAGAGAACCCTAAAGCCACAAGCCAGATCGCCGCTCATTTAAGAGATGTATTCTACGAGAAGCCTTCGATTGAATTTGCGGATTTGATAAAACAAGATCTTAAAAGCCTGCTTCCGCTAGGTGTAGTGGAGCAGCAAGACAGTCTGTTCAAGTACAGCGAGAAAAAAGAGGCCACCAAGTGCTTCTTCGAGTTGTTGGTGTTGGCTTCCCACGACTGCGTCACCCTTGAACAGACCCACACAGACAATCAAGTTGCCACAGACTTACAGGTGAGACCAAGAGATAACCTTGCGACCCAATTTGTATAATATTAAGACATTAAGCATTACCATATAAAACAGACACAGCAATGTTTGGAGCCGAAAAAACTCTGGAGGAGGATCATTAATTAATGCAAAGTGGAATGTGGGTAATTGGAGCCCAGAATATCTAGACATGACTTGTATTGTTCAAGGACGCAAGAGATTCGAGTCCTTCAGGTTCAGAGTACAACGTGGAAATGTACTTCAGTAGTACGGCGTCATCAATCTTCCACACATCAATTTCACCATCGTCGTAGCCAAGCACCAATTCGGATCCATCGTCAGAAAATGATACAATACCCGATAGCTTCTTTTTGGTGGGTATGTTGAACACAGGACCTTTTATATTGACATCAAAATCCCAAAGCTCCACATAAAAGCCCAGCTCTGGTATGCGCAAGGTACCTGCAGTAATGACCTGGTTAGGATGGCCAGGACGGCCCGAAATACTGGACACGAGCGTGGCAGTCGGAATGGCCAAGAGGAGCTTATTAGTGGCGGAATGCCATACCCGTAGGAAAAAGTCCGAGTGTGCAGACAACATGAGAGAGTTGGATAATTCCACCAATGAGGTCACAGCAGAGGAGTGCACGGCACCTTCGATTTGGTCTTTTAGTTCGGCACTAACGTAGTTCTTCTCCTTTTGATTTGCAAGCCTGTATATCACACCATTGGTGGAGGCCATAATTACCAGATCCAAAAACCTGTACTCCGGTGCATCATGAAGTTGGTCATGTGACACAAGCGGCTTATGGGACGTAAGCAACGCATCACTGATGAGGAACATGTTCCTATCTTTTGGAGAAAGCTGGATGGAGGAGAATTTCGGGAGTGCAAAGAAATTAGGAGACCACACATTGATGACTCCATCCTCACATATGGTAATGATGGCCGAGTCCTGCAAACTCTCGATATTCAACTGTTTCATGAATATAATCGGCGACACATGGTGCACGAAGTTAAGCAGCGACTTCTCCGTGAGCGACGAGATATAAGAAGTTTGGAGCGTGGGAAGCACAGCCACTTGAGTTGGGGCCACCGCAGTCAAGTCCCACATGACAACACGCCCAGTGTCGAGGCCAGCCACAATACGAAACGGGTCACTATTGTCGAATGCAATTTTGGAGATGGGGCTCGTGCACTGGAGGAAAAACTCGGGCGTAGCGTAATCGGTGGTTCGGTTGAACAACACCGCCAAGCCACTCAGCCACTGGACGGAGCCCGTTGGCAGTCGGTTGCCTTTTCGAGCCTTTTCTCGTGTATTCCCATATGCAACTAGAAGTAAGTTCGGATGCTGGGTGTTGGTTGCAACACATGCTATGGGTCTGTCTAGAAACTTGGATATATTGATGGACACATCAAAGGGCACGCGAGAATCCGAGGCCGAGGAGGAAATATGCTTGATTCCCAACCGAATATCGGAATAGCCGAGTTCCGAGAGTTTTTGTTCTAGAGCCTGGTGAATGACTTGTTCTTTGGGAGTCTGTTCTGGAGACAGAGGTGAGACTAGTTTATCTGTAGCAGTAATTTCGTCAGGATTTGGACCCAATTTCTCAGTATTTGGAGAGACTTGCTCTGGAACTGGATCGGTTTGAATTGCCTTGTGGATCTTGTGGAGATCATGGGTCTGTGGAGTATGCAATCTGGGGGTTGGGGCCAGGGAGACGGTAGTCAGTAGAAGATCCACCTGGACGGAGAAATCAACCTTTGGAGGAGGCATGGGAGCGTCCACCAGGATATCACGTGTGGGCAAGTCAATATCAGACACCGCTGACCGCCGCAGCCTGAGCTCTAGGAGCCGCTGTCGTTTTTTCTCTAGCAACTGCTGGCGATCCATGTTAGTACATGGAGTAGTAAACAGCCGTACTGCAGGAATGCGAACGCGGTCCCACTCCAGGTGCACGGGTCTGCTGCCATCGTCTGCTATTCCTACAGCTAATTTCAATTGGTTGTTTATTGATTTGTATTTGTTCTTGTATTTGATTTGTATTTGGATTTGGATTTGGATTTGGAATTGTGTTTGTATTTTATTTGGATTTGTATTGGTATTATGGATGGATATTTGCTCAGTCATAAGGAAATACATAAGTCACGGACATATATGTCATGGATATGTAGATCACATCATGGACATTTGAAGTGGTGAGGTTTTGGTGATTGTTAATATTGGCTAATAATAGAATAGACGTAGAAACGATAATAATATGGTAATCATGATGGATATTATATAAATGGTCAGTGCTCGGAACCACTTCCTCAGACCGACCCAGTGCTCATAACATCCCCTCGGTGACTTGCTATGGATCAACAAAATAAAAAAAAAAGAGCCGTGCCCTTAAATTTGGTATTAAATATGTATTAATTCAAAATGGTAATAAATATGTATAGCTTTGGAATTGTCCGGGTGTACCAATTAGGAAGGAATAAAAGATAAACGTAGTGATTTAATGAGCCATTTGCAGTCACTGATGACTAGACATGGTGCTTGAAGTGAGAAGCCCATGAGATCAAAATAACCATGGAATTATTTAGCGTACTGATCGTAGTCACTGTATAAAAGTGATTTTTTTATTATCTAGGAAATCACTGTTTTAGCTGGGGCAGACGGTATCTTAAACAGTCAAACCATTCAGTAAGCAGTGCTCATAACCAATGGTATTTAGCAGTGCTCGAAACCACTCAGTAAGCAGTGCCTTTTCTATTCCCATTCATATTAACCAATACTTCGTGTCATTTTTGTCCGTATAAAAGTAATTGTAATTCACATAATTAGTGTGATTAAAAAAAGGTTAGTAAAAAATCATCTTGTTTAATTGATTGTGGATCTATCTTGAACTGGGTGGTTTATTGGTGACTCGAGCGGCTTGGGCGTGTCTAAGACGCGCGGTCTTCTACTCAGCTCAGTCACACAACTCAGTCACACAACTCAGAAGAAAATAATATGGAGATCGAGGACATTCTTCGAGACTTTGAAAAAGAGTCGGGCCGCAGCAAGACGCCCAAGGGCTCTCTACATCAGCAGCTCGTGGCCACCATGCTCAACGAGCGCATGGCTCCTGACCTTCTTCCATATAAGCATGAGTTGATGGAAATTGTGTTACGGGAGATTCTGAACCAGCAGCAGTTTCTCTTGGACTCCCACGAGTATGGCGATTCTAATGCAGAGTCGGGGGTCATCAGCCTGGACTTTAAGCTCCAGCTCATGATCATTGAAACCGATATCGAACGCCTTAGTTACTTGGTCCGGCTCTACATCCGGACGCGGTTGGCCAAGATCGATGACTTTACCATTTTCTACATGAACGAAATCTCTGCTGACGCTTCCAAAAGCTCGCTTCTATCGCATCAGGAAACTGAATACATGCATAAGCACTTCAAGATCTTGACCCAGCTATATAATAATAGCTTCTTGAAGAAGTTCCCCAACTTCTTGACTTTATTGGACGACACTCGCGGTGGTGATGTCATGACTACAACCCCCGACTTGGATCTGCCGGTTTTCATTCGTGTGGTGTGTGATGATACCATTGTGCTTCAGCTTACGGGAGATGAGCTTAGTCTTGAGAAAAATGGCATTTACGTGGTCAAGTATAGCTTGATCAAGGATTACTTGGAGCTTGGTGACATTGTGTTGATCTAGAGCTATCTGATCAAATCCAGATCCAGATCCAGATCCAGTGGTAGCTCACTCACATCCTCCAGGGCACATGTCGGTGTTCTCTTCAAGGTGCCATTCTTGCAAGCACCCAAAGTGGCCGCTGTGGCCGCATTTCAAGCTCTCCACCACCGATAAGCCTCGGCACGGCTCGTGGCAATACACACAGTTCAGCTGCTTTCGGGAACACTCGTCACAGTACCAGTAGCCGAAGTTGTCGCTTGGCCCATTGTACTTGGCCTTACTGACCTCATTGGTCAAAAGCTTTTGACACCAACAGCAATAGAACCTCATGTCCATGTCCTTGCAGAAGAACTGGCTAAGCTCATATTTTAAAGCCTGTGGTGCATCTTTGATCACCTGCACGGCAATGGTAAAGAGTCCCTCACGCCGGAGGTTCTCGATGTAATGGCCTATGCACTCTAGGCAGCTGTTCTTGCTAAGAACCGACTGGATAAAATCCTCTTTATAATAATCATAGAAGAGTAATATTAGCGTGGCACTCATCACCACATCGCCTTGCGATATGGCATAATCTATGGTCCGCTTGATGATGTTGAGCGCATGCCAAGGGTTCCGCTGCTCGACGGCGGGGTCTTCGTCAACCTGGATCTTGCTCAAAGCCTTTGTAAGCTTCGATAAATTGCGTCCTTCCAGACTATGGGTGCTGGACTCCTCCACCCGGCCTAAGTTACTTGGATCGGACCCATTCATTGCACCGATACCCTTCTGTTTGATAAGAGGGCTTTTGCTGTGGAAACTCTGGAATGATGGATTGACTGATTCCCTCGACAGAAACGACATGCGTTTTTTGCCGATCCCGGACCCCAAGTATCCGGAAGATGAGTAAGAGACGGCTGCATTATTAAGGAAGTTCAAGTTCTCGTTGTCTAGATCTTGCGAGTTTCCCGAGAGGTTGCGCAGAGGACTGCCGAACTTGTACTGCGTGGAGTTGTTGGGGTTGAACATTGCGTTGTGGTGGTCCAAAGACGCAGTATTGGATGAAGCAATGAAAAAGTCTTCATTGGGCCCTCTCATATGGCCAAACATATTGCGTGAGTTGTTGGTGTTGCACGAACTAGCAGTTTCTTCGTGAGCTTCTTGTCGAGGAACCATGGTATTTTTCATAACTTTACAAGGAATCTCTATACCTTTCTCATCATTTCCACCCTTTTCTCCGCCATTTTTTATTGTCTTCTCCTGGACCACTTTGTGCATGGAAGAACGCCGGGATAAAACAGGCGGCGTATATAAGCTTTTCTGGTCTTGAGCTTTGTTCAAATAGATGCTTCGGCTGGATTCTTTGGATGTGCTCAACACTCCTAAGTGGTTGACCGACGAGGCGCTGCCGATCCTCCCTGGAGCAGCACCGTAGGTGGTGGTCAGAGTGGAGTCTGAATTGCAGGAGCCCACGAAGTTGCCCAACTCGGAGGATATCGAGATGGACTCATCGGGTGACCGCGAAACGTGGTTGGTGGTAGGCACAGCTTCAACGTCTTCCATGGCTCCGGGTATGTTATCATCGTGCTTCGTTTCTTGTTCATCATGTAACTCCACACGTGTCTCTTCTTGGTCTAGAGCCACCGAAATTAACCTCCACACCTGACACTGCCGGAACCTCTGTACACTGGCAGCGACTCTCGCATTGATTTGGCACACAAAGGAAAGGCTGAAAGCATCGGGAACCCCTGTCAAGTAGTCATTTGCAAGGATTGCAAACACAGCCTCATCGCCCAAGGGAAGCTGCACGGATATATTGACCAAGTACGGCGAGATGGTCAGAAAATCTTTATGGTCGAGTTTGTCCGTGTTGAAGTCGCCTTTTCTTGGGTGTGGCATGGTGATTCCCAGTGAAACAGAGTCCTCGGTGGATTGCGAGGGGTTCCGTGTGAGAGATGGCCGTGGCATCCCGTGCATGTCTATAGATCGCTGGTAAGCCATTGGGGAAGATTGCTTTGACGAATGGGTGAATTGCGTGGCCAGTCGAAGAAGAGTTGGTCTGTCTTTGAAGGAGAAATTAGAAGGTGATTTCATGCTCACAAATGAATGTGGGTTAGAAAGAACTGTGCCTTTTCCTGGCAAGCTGATGTTATCAGACATAGGAGAAAAAGACTCGTATCGGGCTCTTTCGTCATCGGAAACGTCGTTTTGCTCGTTGGGCGTAATCTCGTAGTCTGCGGCCACCAGCAAGTCGTAATCACTGCTTTCTTGAGCAACAAGGGTAAGGTTGGAGTAGCCCGAGTTCCATGCTGTAGTAACCAGCGGTAGCGATTCGTAGGGCCGGATGATATTGGACTGTAGTCCGTTCAACGAGGTCAAGTCGTAGGAAACAAACATATTGGACTTGGTGATGGTCCATAGCTTGCGTTTACCCGGCGAGCCTTTGGCCCAGATGAAGTTTTGGAATGGCTTATGTGAAAGCGTAGTGACTATTTCTTTGGGAACAAAGCGACGGGCCAAGTTGTAAACGGTAATGGACGGATCGTCGTTCAAGTACAGGCATGCAAAGTCGTAGTTGAACAAGGGCAGCGAGGATTTGCCATAATCGTCAGACAAGTCGGGGAATCCGTGGACATAAGGATCATCATTGGCAGTTTCGCTCCATCGGATCTTCATCACAGGGCCATATGTCGACATCACAGCTTCGGGCGTCATGGACGCAGAAGACTCTCCATAGTTCCACGCACAGATCTTACGGTCTCTTCCTCCCGTAAGCACATATTCCATTTCCGGATGAATGTGGAGCGAGAGAGCAGGCCCCGTGTGGAAGGTCCATTTTCTTTCGGGGAGCGACGTGTTGGCATATGACGACAGAGGGTAGCGGAGGTCGAACTTGCATAAGGCCCCGGAGTCGTGGGCGGAAAGAATGGACATTTTACCCCGGACTCGAGAATGGGGCGAGTATTGACAAGAACGAACAGAATCCGAGTGTTGGAAAGCCATAAGCTTGATTGCAGGTTTCGGCAGAAAAGACCGGAGGTCCCAAAGCTTGACGGTTCCATCCTGGGAGCCCGAAAGAAGAAGCTGGTCCTGTTCCACGAAATCCAACGAGTTGACCACTCGCTTATGGTCGTCCAAGCGGTACGCCAACTTGGCCTTGCCATTGCCTGCCACCTGGTAGATATTGACATTCCCACTGGTCAAGCCGCATGCGACCAAGTCACCATTACACTTGATGGTGTTCACGTGCACCAACTTCAAAGATGAGTGGAAACGCAGCAGCGCCGAAGTCTTGGGCTCGATCAAGTTGACATCCGCCACCACTTCCAGCTGGTCGTTGTCAAGAGCCAAGAGCTTGAGGTAGTTGCGACCTCCGATGATCACGTGGTGCGACGGAACATACGACGACGGGTCGTAGAATGCAGAGTTGAGCCGCCCGAGCGGGTGTCGGAGCTGCAGAATACAAGTGACCTCCCGATCAAAAGTGTAGGTGAGTTTTTTGGATGACTTGGGCTTTAGCTGGGGATCTGGGCCCCGTGTGGATGGCCGGTCGCCGGCTGCGAGCGAGCCGTAGATATTGTGAGCAAACCGGGCGAGGCTCAGCTGGCTGGATGTGCTGGACATCGTGTGGACGAAGGAATGTGAATATGCGGGGTTGAATGTGACCAAGTGGGGAAATGTATTGGGAGGTGTGCTCAAGACTGAGCAGGGTGTATTGCCTTGGATGCGTCTGAGTAGTGCGTACTATGGGAGATAACGTATGTCGCGATGCACCCATCATGTCCCCACACTACCACCACTCAAGAAGTGCTACGGGACAAAAATTTATAGAGACTATAAGACCGTTAGTATTGGTGCAATAAAATATAACTAAAAGTAACACTAGTCTAGGACTAACTACTATACTATACTATGACAGTGGACTATATTCTAGAGACTCTATAGGTCTATGACACTACCAGATTACACTATAACGCATAAGACCAGACTATAAAGTTATTAGACCAGACTATAGAAAATTGTGCACAATTTGTGAAATATCTGCTTATTATGGCTGTCTGGAATTGACTCGTAGTACAGATTGGTAGTGCATTAGATATTAAGGTGGCTATACCTGACCAGACATTTCTCTGTCACTGAAGATATATACAGGTTTAGATGATTTTGTTCAGCAAATGGAAAACTGCAAAGCAATTCAAATTGCAACAAACTATTAAAATTTACGTCTGACTATAATTTGCAGTTTAAGAAATACTCCAACTATTTAAGGGTTAAAACTACCTTTTTCCCATTTTTTAACAAGTATGCTCCACCTTTTTATTATCATCAAGTATCTGGCAACTTTTTTTGTAATTGATTTTTCAAGCAGCAGTTCTTCACTTTTTAAGCAGCAGTTCTTCACTTTTTAAGCAGCCGTTCTTCACGGCTAGTACTAGTACAGAATAGTAGTAGTATAGAGTAGTAGAGTAGTATAGAGTATGGAGCACTCCAAGGGGAGTACTAAATGAAGTAAGCAATTCCATTCAGGGATTTTGCTTGGGGCTGGAAACCAAGGATGGCATATCCTAATTATCCAGAGTGTAGTGCTCCATTACAGTATGTAAGGTGTCCGGAGTCAGTGAGTACCATCAGACAAAATAATCTGGACTATATCCGCAAGTATAAGCAAAAGAACTATGCTTTATTCTTTACCTCAATCAGCAACGAGAGTGCAATGGAGGAGGCAATGGAGTGTGTGGTAGTACAATGTGTCAGTATTGTACAATACAGTATAGGACACTATAATTATAAGTCAATGGCCACGAGACTACACAAGACTATACTACTACGAGTACCAAATCAGGCCGGTAATCAGGGGATTCAATGCAAAAGGTATGAGCACATCTCTTACAAAGAAGAGAATGGAAAGAGGAAAATGGAAAGAGGAAAATGGAAGGAGGAAATGGCTATCTCTTAGACAGAAAGGGAGACAAATGCTGCTCTCTGGTAAAGCGAGTCGAGTAATCAATCACAATCAATCTCCCGTCTCAAACATACAAATCAAAACACACCCAGAACTAGTAATAGTATTATACTGATAATAATACACTACTTAACTGTACTACTGCTATACACTATACAGTTAAGCACCAATACTACGGTCAATACTACTTACCAGCACTACTCACCACTCACCACGGATTCCACTAGCTGTTACTAGTTGCTAGTTCCATCGCTCCATCCTTCTGCTATTATGAAAAACTACAAATTAGCATTACTACTAGTTCCTAGGATTACTTGTTATTCCTATTGATTACTGCTTTTTGCTACTACTTGCCACTTTTACTGACCACTGCCACTTTTACTGACCATTACTATTGCTACTTACCAATCCAATGTTACTTACCATTTTAACTATCTGACTACAATCAGAATTGAGTACTGCCATCTATACTGCCAATCACTAAACTTCACACATATTATACTGGAGTACGGCTGCAGCTACTACCACCAGCTATAAGTACTATTACTACCTGCTATTATAGATGCATTACTGGCCACTGACCACATCTGCCTTTACTCACCTCTCTCAAGTCAACCAGTTTATATTGAGAACAATGTATTTCTGAAATCATTGTGCCCAGCCTGAGTACCTGCTAAATCTTCAAACTCTTACTTTAGTCCTATCAGGCGTATGCTCTTCGCCCAGTAGCTGAGTGTTTCATTTATATTTCTGTTTCCATTGAAAAGCTATGATTGACCTCATACAAGTGGTTCTAGAGTTTATAGGGTCATGGAAGACTAATGCTAGTCCTGGCCACTGGTCTATACGAATTTTAGGGTGTACTGGACTATTCCTAGTCTACACTGGACTCTTGACTGGTCCTACTACTAATGTAATTAGGTATCTTCTACTATCCAGAAATTCTTAAAACCTATCACATCCTACTTTTTTTTCTTATTCTGTACTTATACTGGTAGCAGTTTGGACCTGGAAGACCACCACCATCAAATCTATAAAAGCTATACCCCTTTTGAATAAACTCAATCTAGTAGTCTGGTAGGGTGGTGTACAGATAAATTCAATCAGTGACAGAATTGACCGAATACGAATTGCTGGTAATGTTTGCACACAGAAATGTCCCGACTCCCTTTCGAGGCTATTTGTCTTGGTTAGGTCAATACCCTCCAGCCCCCACAGAAAGTCATTTTAAGAATAACGGTAATAATCTTGAATATCCTAAATAAGAGTGCTCATAAATTATGAAGTACGAGGAAGGGTTAGTGAATCTATTCCACTGGGTAAATATCTGTATGTAGGATTATACATAATCTAGACAATTTTTTTTTTTTTTCTTATAATTTTTTTTCATAATTTTTGTCTTTTTTAATCCTGTCTCTTGTAAAGTAAGGCTTTTGAAAGAGCAGATTTTCATTCAAAGAGTATAACCACCACATTGACATGGGAATGCGACACGAGAGTCTATGAACCGAAAAGGAAGAATGGGGAAAAAACGCCAAATTTTCAGATTCAAATAGTTCATTGTCACCAGACAATCACATCTCAAGAGAAAACACTGAAAAAAAACAGACATTGAAAAATTTCCTTGGAACTGATCCCATGCTCGGACTGCAGGTGATACTTGTGCTTAAAACACCAATTAAAGAAACAAGAGAAAAAATTGGGATAGAATTGAAATTTTTAGAAAAGAGTGAACTTTGAATCAAAATCAGGAAAGTAGTCTACATTAAAAAGAGCAAGGTATCTGCGTGAAGGAATGTCAGATAAATGGCCGGAAGCAATACCATAAGAGGTAAGTATGAGAGGAGTGACATGTAAAAATTAACCCAGATTCCAGATAATCATCAGAAAGTTTCGACTTTTGAGAGAACTCCAGAGACTTAAATAGTACCAGAAACTGACATCAGATCTAGTGTTTGGCATAATGAGAGAACACAGCAAGACCAAGTGGACAAGCCCAAACCACGGCAAAAGTGGTTTCGAGAAAGTAGTCATCTAAGTGATTAGTCTTTTTTTCTGTACCTCCAGTATACTACGACACCTTTAAATACCTCTTCTTTTGGTCCAAATAGTCAGTGCTAGTATAGTAGTGGAGCAGTATGGTGAGCTATATATCAAATAGGTCTCAGAATACATTGGAATTGGTAATAACGCTCTCGGCAAAAATGTGATAGAATAAATGAAGGTAGTAGTAGTATTACTAGTGAGTAGTAAATGGTACAATATTTGATGACTCAAGAAAGACTGGAGACAAAGATATGTCTGGCTCGTATATTTAGCTAGTAGTGGTAGTCCCGTAGTGATCGTCTCGCATTATAGAAACAGTATTGAGTAGTACCTATGGATGAAGAGTCACCGCAAATAATATCTTTACTACAAACTGAGTACATTAGTCTAGTATAGAGGTGGTATTCATGACTAGGGTAGTCATGTGCCAGGATTTAGTGACTTTGGTTGCTCCTAGAATATTGCAAGATCTTACCATGTCCAAAACCTATATTCCAACAATTGTCCTATTAGATTTAATCACTTGTAATTACCATAGTCTGCCATTTATGGGTATAGCTACAGAAAGTGTAGACGGAGATATAGGGGCTCATAACCACCAACGGACATGTACGACCACCCAAGTCCAAAGACCATGACTATTTATGAGCGACAAAATACAATTTGGAGGAGTAGTAAGGAAAAGACTTGAATCCACTGAGTTTCTAGTCAGTGAGACTCTTTGTTGTCTAGTACATGTATTTGTCTGTCTCGTATTTTGTCTGTCTCGTTGATGTTTGTCTAGACAGGAATAGGAGAGGTTCTTGCAAGGAGAAGAGGCTCGGGAAAAGTTACCTCCAAAAGAAGCAGTTTAAAAACAACAGATTAATTGGAGTTTTTCTCACTAACCGAGCAGCATAACCATTCTATCATAGGTGGTTATATCCCCATGGATATGACTAAGTAAAGTAAGGATTGTACCGTGAGTATAGTATGTTTGTATTGGTGTGTATAAAAATGTTGATTCTTGTTTTTTACACTCAACGAAAAACTATTGTAGTAATTTTATTCAAGTCCGTTGAGAAGGAGAAGGATGGGGTGGCCTTCAAGACCATATTATCCTGGAGAAGTGCATTTCTTGGTCCAGTATACAGATTTTTTTTTTTAGAGAATTTGATTAACCTCAGTTGGCGTAGGGATTTCTTCTTTCGGGGAGAATAAATAACAATAGGCCTGTGTAAACCTTATTGCACCTTCTCAATCAGCTGATAAGCGCAGCTCTCAGTGCACAGTAAGAACCATGCTTCAAATCCAGTACCCTGTCATCACAATACACACAAATATAAACACACACCCAAATATATATATGTATTATTGTTATTGTGCATGTATTCATGTTTATTGTGTCAATCAAGTTTTTTTGTATTTCCGTGGTCGTGTTGATTGTATTGTATGGTGTATTGTATAGGTGGGTAAGTATAGGTGGGTTGCAGCAATCAGCGGCCGCCTGCACACAGCACGGCTCAAGTCCCATGATCGTACATCTCCTCCAGGTCATGATCTCAGTGCTCCACGTTTTGAGCAAACTAATCCGCCCCCTCAAAATGCTCGCTGTACTCGGGGCTTTCTTGAGTGGTCTGGCGCTAGTGGGGTTGTATGTCTTCCAGAAAACTTTGATCTACCCTTCTCTGTTGAATGACGGTAGAGGCTACTGCGCTACCCCGGATGCTTTGGACATGCCCAACTACGAACAGCTTTTCTTGGACACTACGGATGGAGTCAAAATCCAGTGCTACGTTTTAAAACACGATCCGGCTAGTCCTACTTACTCCAACAAAACCGTGCTCATTCTCCCTCCTAATGCCGGGAACATCGGCCATGGGCTCCACACGGTTGCCATTTTCTATAAGGATTTCGGCTACAACGTGGTGATCTACTCATACCGAGGCTACGGCAAGTCCACGGGGAGCCCCCTGGAGTCGGGAATTAAGCTCGATGCTCAGACAGTCTTGAAGCATATCACCGAGGATGACGAGCAGCTTCTGCAGAGCTCTTTAGTGTTGTATGGTCGGTCTTTGGGCGGTGCTGTTGCAATCTACATTGCTTCGCTTTTTTCCTCCAAAGTCCTGGGCATTATTTTGGAAAACACTTTTTTATCTATTCCTAAAACAGTCCCGCATATTTTCCCTGCATTGAAGTACTTCACTGGTCTTGTTACTGAACAGTGGAACACTGAGTGGTTGATACCCACAATCCCGGCCAGCATTCCCCTCTTATGCTTTAGTGCCAGGAATGACGAGATAGTGCCTCCTAGCCATATGGATCGCATTTTTGAGCTTCTGCCTTCCAAGGAAAAGAGCATCTACAAGTACAAAAACTCTTCTCATAATGATACCGATATCCAACCCCATTACTGGGAGAGGGTGCAGGAGTTCATTCAAGAGAAGGTCAATCCCGTGGGCTACTAAAAGTACCCCATGGTCTTAGAGTACACGGGTTTTCAGGCTACATCCATGCTTGAGACGTCAGCATGCTGGTTCCGTGGTCGTTATGTAGTTGGTTATACAAATTCTGAATGCATGCACCCAGACATGATTAAACAGTGAGCTGAGGCTCACCCTTGGCATTAAAGGTGTCGTGGGACATGAACTCGACCTTTTGGTCGTCGGATAATCTCAAGACCTTTTTGAATCTCTCTCCAATGGTGATCAATTTGTCGGAGTTGCAATCCTTAGTCCAGATGGCAACTCTGATGGCTTTTCTGATGTTCAAAACAATACCATTGACCTCGTTCTCCTCATCCTCTATGGTTTCACCGATCACGGCCAACAATCCTCTCAACCACAAGTCATTTATGACGCCGTTGATCTCTCTTCTGTTGTTGAAAGAAAACTGCCATCTTCCTCCTTTGGAATTCTGCTCATCCTCCCACTCGGGTTTGATACCCTCTTTAAACAAATGGTAGTCTGATCTCATTGGCAATTGGTTGGCCACAGGGATGGAGTTGTAGATGCCCCAAAACTCCTCCACAGAATTGAAGGTGATGACTGGCTTCAATAAGTCCGACCACGACTCGGATTTGTTTGTGGTGGGCTTGGTGTACCATAAGGTCCATTGGCTGTTCAATGGGTGCTTGGCGGTAAACTCCTCCTTGTTATCCAAGACGGTCTTCTGGTTGTCCAAAGACAAGTCCTCGGTTTTCTTGGTTAAATCTTCAGATGACATCTGCGGTTAGTAACTATGTCGTGTGATGTATGGGGCAATAGGGCTTAGATGCCACTGCACCAATAGGGGCAAGTGGTCTGGAGCAAGAAGCAGCCCAGATTCAGGGTACGTACGATTACCGGTTGATTGATGAACTAAGAGTAACTGCCACAAAGGAGGATGTCGGAAAAAAACTCTTGTGAGAGTAACTCTGAGACCGCGGCCCGCATTAAGTGCGCTCCAAGCGTAAAAACCAGCACATTGGGTGCGACCCAGTTGTCTGTCTCATTGCACTCAGTGGAGTGAGTGTGCCATAGTAAACATGGGCGCATTAAAAGCTCCAAATGACCAAACCTCTTACGCCAAATACGCCAAATACGTAGAATCTTTTTAAATTTATTGAAATTTCTTTTTAAATACAAATACAAAATAAACACAACCCTTTTTCTAATATTTCTTTGATACATGAAACCCGTGCACCGGCCCGCCTGTGGTTTCCCAGTTCTGTCTAGGACACATGACCAGAGAGTGGCTATGCGAGTGCGCACAATAGGAGAAAGGAAAAAGTCAAAGAAGCCGAAGGTCAGATTAAATTGGACACACTAAAATTCGGTCTAAAAAGCTGTAAATCTATCTTAAGTAGACCACCCCCTTAATTGGGCCAGTCATTTTAAAAACACATTTACTGGATTAGGAGGGGCCACAAAATGGCAGGTGTTAGGGCCAGCATTCCTTGCTCATTCCATCCTCAGGCCTAGATCTCATAATAAATCCTACGCACATCCAAACATTCTCGAGCCCACTTAACATGGCCACAAAACATCGGGTCTTTTTTAAACCACAAAATATCGTCTATTCAAATCTAATATACTGGGTGTCTTTTCGTGCAAGCACAAAATATCTAGGCTCAGCCAGCCCAGCATTTGTAACGTCAATTTAAAAATGAGGAGTACCGAATTAAAACAAATAACCCAACACCAAGCACAGAATGCCGAACATTGAAGCCTTGGCCACGCCTGCGTTGTTGCTAATCGTGGTCTGGGAATAAGTCCTGACCTGGCCCACCTGGCCCGATTTGGAGCCCATGCCAATAGTACCCGCCTGGACCGATTCGGTGGGCAGGGAGTAGGTGATCATGAAGGTTTGTTGGAAGGTGGTTTTGACGGTGTTGACCTGGCCGTTGGTAGTGATGGTGACCCAGGCGATGGTGGCGGAGGTGGTGGTGGTGGTGGTTGGCTTAGCGTCGCCTAAATCCTGATTGTCTAGGGCCACACAAAGAGCCACGAGGGCTAGAAGCTGGATCCAGAGATTGAAGAGTTTCATTGTAGTAGTAAAAGAGGAAACTGCGCGTGGAGATTTGTCCGTTTATGAGGCTTCGCGCGGCTTACATACATATGCACCACTTGTCTCACGAAGGAACTGGGCCACATGCAGAACGATGCAGGAACCACCAACGTTAATAATGGCCCGTGGCCAAACACGCCGTAGACTTGTTTCCGGAAAGACTGTGTGCAGAAAGTGACTTGGCTTCGACATGCTGACTCAAACTTTTTGGATGCCGTGTGGAGGATCAAATGCACCTCCCCCGGTCTCATGTGGGGGACCGACCTTGCATCCGTCTTTCCCGAACCAGCGCTGCAATGCATCATAAGTAGATATAAACAAGCTCAAGCTCAAATTCACACGCCAACAATTAAGGTTTGACAGAACAGTCATAGGTATAGTTATTTTCGCTAAAAAATCGTTTCACTAGGGACTCTAAGTTTTTGAAATTATTTCTAGAATCCCTAATTATTCCCCATTCACTGGCTCCTTCATATGCAATGTCGCTGTTCCCATAGGCCATTATTATCTTTGGTACAAAATTATTCTTGATTTTGCATGAAGAAGCGTCAGCATGAATGATAAAAAGGCCATATTGGGCGGAATATTGGTTGCAATCGGCGATACACGTCTATAGCTGCAAACTCGTATGCACCTAGCAAGGCTAATAATTCTGGGTCAATTTTAGCCGAGAGCGAATCCCATAGCATGTCTGTTTTGGAAAGAAGGACATTGATCAAAAGTGTCATTAACGTTGGCGAGTTATGAAACAAACAAAATTATGGCTCAAGTTGCCACGTTCCCTCGCATTCTTTTGCTTGAGCTTCATTGTATGGTAAGAAATCCCCATGACCCTTTGTCGTGCTAATTCAAGAGCCCGCAATTACATTCACTATAAAAGGGTACACAATGATCCAATTTTGTCCCTATACACCACACAATATATACTCTTCACTGCCCCCCAAATATGAGCCGTTTTGAGCCCTACAACCCCGATAATAAGTACTCCACAGTCTGGGGTGTCTATGGCACCCATCTTGTGGTGTATGAAACACGCAAGGCGTCTGTGTTGAAGACGTTTTTCAAAACAAGATGTGATAAACTTTTGTGTCTGTCAGTTCCAGTGGCCGCCTTTGATTTGGACAAGTTGATTGTTGATACCAGTGACGCTTGTACCCCCCACGCTTGGAATTGGACCATGGGAGCTTTGAACTTCTTGACCACGCTAAACACCCTTGGCTACATCGTGGTGATTTTCACTAACCAACAGAGCATGTACGTGACGCCTCATTCGGAATTCTGGAAGACCACAGCCTTCAAGACCTTCTATAGTCTTTTGGAACGAGTGTTCATGTCGTACCGAAGAAACGTAACGAAAGACTGCCCTCCGTTCTTGTATGCGGCACCTTCCAGACCCAGCCAGAAAAGGGGCCGGAGTTTTTCACATCCTCTGATGCATTTGGAGTATAGAAAGCCAGCCACCGGCATGTGGAGCGAATTCGAAGAGGTGTTAAGAAATCGGATCCACACTAAGACCACGGTGGATATGGTCCGCAGCTTTTACGTGGGCAGTCTGTATGAGGATGAACAATTTGCAAACGCCATTGGCTTGAAGTTTACGTCCAGATTCCCCAATTTTGATGAATTTGATAACCCCGTGTTTAACTATGACCTGCCCTCACCTTCTAGAGGCACCAGTGAGAGCGGGACGTCTGACACGGAGAAAACAGGGAATCCTTCGCGGGAAACCATGCCCGGAGACGAAAAGCAAAAAACACCCAATCCCACCGTCGTCTAGTGTTTTCATGCCATGCTCTGGTGTTCTTCCAAGTGTAGTTAAGTGTGATGCACTTGTTGCAGCCAGTCCTGGGCGCAGCTGATTTGGGCCGCGCATTTCGCGAGCACACTAGAGGTTACTGTTTACTCCTCGCACATACCCTCTTATCTATACGTCCTAATCCCCACCATCCTCCTCACTCTGTAACCTTCCCACACACACACAAGTCCACTACATCAGGTGAAGTTCGACATTCAGGAAAACAGCGGCCTCAAATTTATTTATAACAAAATTCAGAATACATACTCATCCACTTGTATCATACTCATAGTCCCAAGAAAAGCTTATCTTATCTTACTTAATACTACCCAAGGAACGGAATACACCAGACAAAAGAAGGGCATTTAAAAGCATACAGATCCAATTAAGTTGGGCCAATCCTTAATCATACCTTCCTGCCTGCACATAGTTACCTTGCCCTTCCTATAGATCAAGTCATTCCGACCCTTGATCTTCTTAGTGTCATAACAGAATGTCCCTGCCGCAATCCATCCATCCCAACCGCAGAAGCTCCATGGCTAAGCTAACGAGACCCATCGTTGCCTCTTCGCCGCTCCGTTCCCCGTCCGGAAAAACCTCTCCCCATTTTGCGCTGGTCCAAAACCTGTACCAGAACAGCTTCATGAACAACGATGCCGTGTCCTTAACGTCCAAAAACGACGATTCCTCCAACGATTCCAGTGCGGATTCCGAGACAAGACGGAAATCCATAGAGAATAAGCTCAACGATGTGGTCTTGCAGCGTCACCTTAGACCAAATGCCGACCTGATGCTCGCATCCGAAGGCGCTGATATGACAAGAGATATCTACAAGTTCACCGACGACCGACTGCCGCCAAAAAGGGCCCGGAGCTTCTCGCTGATCGAAACGGACTCTAGCAGAAGAGGTTCTTTTGCCGGTTCTCTCAATGTTCCTGGAGGCTTCCGCAGACAATATGTGTTGGCTCACTCTCTGAGAGTCAAACCCAACATGATCACTCGCAACTTCGTGGAGTTTTTAAGCATATATGGTCACTTTGCCGGTGAAGAGCTTGAGGATGAGGATGCTGTGGCGTGCCATTATGAGAATACAGATGAACCCGGTTCAGAAGAGACTACTTCGCTCCTTTCCAACACCCAGAAAAACCCACGGGGCACGGCCACGGACTCTAAGGCCTATTTCCTCCTCATCAAGGCGTTTGTTGGTACAGGTGTTCTATTTTTACCCAAGGCCTTTTCCAATGGGGGTTTGTTGTTCTCCTCGCTCACGCTTTTTGGGTTTGGCATTTTATCCTACTGGTGCTACCTTATTCTAGTGTACGCCAAAATGGCTACTCGGGTGTCTAGTTTCGCTGAAATTGGTCGTATTTGCTATGGACCATGGCTCCAGAGGCTCATCTTATCGTCCATCATTATCTCCCAGCTAGGCTTTGTGGGCACTTATATTGTGTTTACGGCCGAAAACTTGCGTGCATTCGTGGTGGCCGTGACCAGTTTCAAGACTAAGGACTTGGACATATTCTGGTTCATCTTGTTCCAGGCCCTCATCCTAGCTCCTTTGAGTTTGATTAGAGATATCACAAAACTTTCACTTCTGGCACTTTTGGCCAATGGTTTCATCATGGTGGGCTTGGTGACGATTATCTGCTTCACGATCACGGAGCTATTGGGAAATCACCTTGTAGCCGGAGAGGGCATCTACTACTGGTTCAACCAGTCTGAATTCCCATTGTTCATTGGTGTATCCATCTTTGCATTTGAGGGAATTGGGCTTATTATTCCTATTCAGGAATCCATGATATACCCGGGTCATTTCCCGAAAGTGCTCTTGCAAGTGATCCTCACGATATCCACCATATTCATCTTCATTGGAAGCTTGGGGTACTATACTTTTGGGTCTAAAATCGAGACGGTGATTTTATTGAACTTGCCACAGAACTCGCCCATGATCACCATGATCCAAATTTTATACGCGTTGGCCATCTTGTTATCTACCCCTATCCAGATTTTCCCTGCCGTGCGGCTCATTGAGCTGAAGATCTTTTCGGCTCGGGCTTCGGGAAAAGCTTCTGCTTCCGTCAAATGGATCAAGAATGTGGTACGGCTTACGTTTGTTATGGCCACCTCTCTCATTGCTTTATATGGAGGCAAGGATTTGGACCGGTTTGTCTCTTTTGTTGGGTGTTTTGCCTGCATACCATTGGTGTACATCTACCCACCCATGCTTCACCTCAAGAGCTGTTGTGACTATAGAAATGCTGACACGGATAAAAGAGGCAAGTTCTTGATGGCTGTGTTGAACTTGGCACTCATTGTGATAGGACTCGTGGCCTTTATCTATACCACGTATCAGATATTTGCGTGAACCCGGCACATCTAATCTAGCATCACTACGAATCAACTACTTATTTTTCTCTATTTAACTGTAGGTTCTAATCACAAGCAAATGTTTTAGTCGTCTGATAAAAGCTTGATGACGTATTGCCTGGCTTCATGAATCAGTCTTTGCAAATCCAACTTGGACTGGTCATGCAACTTCTTGGACTCGGCCACGTAGCCTTGCAAAGAGTCAATTGTATTTATGCGTTGGTTGTAAAACTCGGGAAAACTCTCCTTTTCAATCGTCAATAGGTGTTCTTTAGCTACTGCATAGGTCTTGGGCATGGCATACTTCAACGACACACCCGTGGCCACGGAAGAAGCCAAAAAACGCGTGGGCAAAGCTCTTCTGGAAACCGCAAGATTGGTCACCAAAATGGGCAACACAAAGTCCACCACATTGGGGAAGATGGGGTCCAACACGAACCCATCCACCTTCTGCTGGAGGATCTGCCACTCATTACAAAGAGCAGTCTTTTGGGTGGCAAGTTCGGCCCCAAGCACACTCAAATTATCATGGACAAAGATGCGGAGGTTGTTGGCGTATTTCTCCAAATATGGCGTTGTTCTGATGCCCATGCCCTGGACAAAGGAGATGTTCCCATGGGCCGATTCGGCCTCCTTCAAGTCCAGCCTGATCTCTGCATTGACGCCTGGTTTGGTGACCACGTCCTCTTCGTCCTTGTAGAAAGATCTTCTTGACATTATTTTTTTTTTGAGCCGAGTAACGAGCAACGACTTACGGGTGTTCCAATTAGAGTGTTGGTGGAATGCATGATTGGGTGTGCGAGGTGGGTGCCAGACCCGTACACCGGCCAATGGCTTGCTGGGTGCAAAATACATAATGTTATGTTGAACCACTGCATTTCTTCAATGAACTTGTGCCTTAAATTCACATATAGATGCTGTTTTTGTTTAATTGAGTTCCTTTCTGTTTTATGTTGCTCATCTCATTCTACATGCACTTATACCAGCCCCAATAACAGTGCATAACACTAGAAAACGGATCTTCATCAAGTTAGTTTGGTACATTGCCATATATACATTCTACTGGGATTAATTAATAGATCACTTCATCGAACGCCTAGCTCTTCTTAAGGAAACCACGCTTTTTCTTCTCTTTGGGTTGAGTGTCTGATGCTATGGATCCAAGTGGAGCTCCTGCTGCTGCAACTGGCACATCCAATCTTACCTCATTATAAGGCTCGGGCGTACTGGAGTTTGGTGTATCTTGGCTACTCCCCAGGGAGTTGGATGCCCCGTTTTGAGTGGGCGGCCGGAGTCCTCCTCCATTACCTGCACTTGAGGTTGGAGGAAACCCCATGGTGGACTTTCTCAGCTGTGGCATGTTCGGCGACGTATGGTTTCCGTTTCGGACCTTGGTTGCTGCATTGGTCATGGCCATACCTCCTCTTCCACCATAGTCAATATTCAATGCCTGGTCTGGGAATGCGGATCTGCGGTTGGGCTTTTTCTGGGGGAACCCTGCGATGTTGCCTTGCGTTCCTTGGTTCATCATGAAATGCTGCGACCCCATACTGTGGGGCTTACCACCATTGGGCATGCCCTGCATCTGCGGCTGCCCATTATACCTCGGCATTTGTGGGGCCGGGATCTGCATCTGAGGCTGGTGCCCCATACCTTGCATCGGATGTTGGTACTGCAAGTTCTGCATGTTGCCTTGCAGACCTCTTCTGCTAAGTTGGGGGCCTTGGTTGAACGGCTGTCCTCCTTGATGGTATCTTGGATTGTTGCGCATATTGAGGGCCATGTTGGGATGGAAGTGTCCATTGCCCTGATACCCATCGGGATGATGGCTGCCGTCCACATACGGATTGGTGCCCGTGAGGGAATAGTTGTGGCGCTGTCCCCCGTTCACTTGGTTGTAGTTCATGCCATTATTGTTGTAGGCCTGACCATTTGGATCGACATGTTCACTGTACTGCTCACCCATACTTGGATGAGACCCCACACTAATATTTCTTTCGCGATCAAGTAAGGCTCTTTCACGGCGCTGAAGCTCAAGTTCTTTTTCTTTTAGTTCCAACGCACCAGGCTGAGGTCCGTTTTGTTGACTCTGCTGTTGTTGATTTTGCTGTGGTGGATTCTGTTGTTGCTGTTGAGAAAAGCCAGTTTGCGAGGTGCTGTTTGGAACACGAGGAGTTTCAATGTCTCCATTTAATGCTGCTCCATAAATAGCAATATCAGAAAGATCGGATATATCTGGGGTTTGAAGAGCCTGGATTTTGGAGGAATCATGCGTCGAATTGGGATCAATAATTGGATCATTGATCTCGGGGTTTCTGGTGTCTTGAGGCGGGCTCAAGTTAGGTTCGTCTGAAGACTGGGACATATCACGGCCATTACTGACTGGAGCTGCTCTTTGAGGACTAGCCAATGCACCGTTCATCTGAGATAATTTATTATCGAGTTCTGCAAGCCTGGAATACCTATCTGCAATTACAGCGTCGAGCTCTCTAAGCTCATTCAGCTTGATGGATTGCTCGTCGGATAATTGGCGCAAGTTCATCTCCAATTGCAGTGATCTATCCTGAAGGTCCTTGGTTATTTGGTCTTGAGATTCTCTCTTTTGCCGGATGGTGGCATCTAATTGCTTGAGTAGAGACATGCGCTCGCGGTGGCTATTTTCAGTCTCCTTCTTCTCCAATCGAAGAGCAGCTAGATCGCTACTAAGACTTTGAAGGTCTTTTCGGTTATTCTCACTGCCCGCGATTTGTCTGGAGAAGAAGATGCTCTTGTCCGGGTTGCTCCATGTCTGCACTTGGCACATTATGGAATATAAGTTCTCCAAGTATGGAGTGCGTACGTCATGGTCGTCACCAAGCAAGATGGGCTGCAACAAAAGCAAGTCCAACTCCATGTCAAAGCCATAGTACATATTGTAGAAAGTGGGGTTGGTATCAAGGTAAACCGGGTCCAGAGGCTCTTGCGCCTGAGGGTAGTGGGCCAGCCAGTTCTTGTAGATGCTAGTTTCGTTCTCAAAGCCTTTGATGAGCTTACACTCCATCTTCTTGATGATTTTGAAAAGCTCATTGACCAACCCCGTGACCAAAGGCTTGGCCAAGATCTGCTTCCCTAACTTTTCCGGGTATGGCTCCTCGAAGATCACCGACAAGGGGTTCAAGACAATTCTAGGCAAGGCCAACTTCCACTGGTAGGTCATGAACTCCTTGTAGTTGTTGGACTTGAGCAAGCTGATATGACTGTGCAGATTAGCCTGGACCATTTGCAAGAGTTTGTAGAGCTTTGCATATTGATCGCTTTCGCTTACTCTGTTGAGCGACTTGGTCTCGTCCGTACACGTGCCCAAGTAGATTCTCTGGTCGCCGTTGAGCACCCTGTGGCTGAAGGTGTTTGAGTGGGGTAATTTCTTGACCTCGGATTCGTTCATAATAGAGCAAACCGTCAAGCCCTTGTTCCGCGAGAAGTTGGACAAGACGAACGGCTCTAGCTGCACATAACCCGTGGACTCCACGGCAATGATGGTTGACAGGTGGAGAAGGGGTTCCAACTGTGCACACACGCTCTGGAAACTCTGCAAATTGGACACGCTCAAAAGCACCACATCGAACTTTTTGGAGGCCTCCACATGTGAAAGGGAGGGCAAGAGGATATTGGGCGCGAACAAGGACTCTGCAAGCGGCGAGTTCCAGTGGATTGGCGCCAGCAGCTCAAGGCCCAGCGACACCATAGTCACGAAACATGACTTGGTAGCATGCAATCTCCAAGCATAAAACGCAAGGTTGGGATTCTCGCCGACTATTGGTTAGTATATGGGATAAAAGTTTGATACTGATTTCAGTGTTTCAGTGTTGTTTCAGTGTTTCAGTTGTGTCTCAGGTGTGTTTCAGTTGTTTATTCGGTGAACCAGATATTGAATGCTTCTCTTCCATTGAATCGGTTGATCATTTGTCAATTATTCATTGTTGGTTGTTCATTGTTGGTTGTTCATTGTTGGTTGTTGTTTCACCTGTTGCTTTATGCTTGTTCATGGCTTGGACGGATCATGGTTGAAAGGGTTCAAGCATAGATGGGGTAAATGAATTCCAGGCCGGACGGAAAGCAACCCTGGCCGGACGGAAAGGAACCCTGGCCCTGACCACTGTATACAACAAGCGGGCTGTATATATTACATACTCGTAAGAACTTGCAAAGTCATTCGTGCAAAAAGAGAAGGATGGGTGCGAGAGCAAACGGTCTGTTTAGTAGGAGGAATCGGAAATATGAATGTTAATGCACGCTAGCTTATATAAAAACGCGGGATGTCAGATTCAGGTGCGAAGCGCGCGCAATGTACGGCCTGATTCGAGGCCTAATACGACCCAAGAACCGAGCCAGTTGAAGGTTGCGGGGTTGAATAAAAAATGGGTGCCGGATTGTCGTTTCCCTATCCTCATGTGGGTGGAATTTGTTAGAATGGGACTGCATACAAGGCCCCTTTTAAACCTCCTCTTTCTTGCAGTCACCTTTGCTTCTCTGCCGTAACCACATACATGTACGCTACACAGCCCACTGTTTCAGACAGGCCTCTAGCCAGGCTGCACGCGCCGGCCGCAGTCCCGCAGTCTGAGGCACGGTCGTGCGACGCCCAGAAAAGGCCCTGGCTCCTCCGACCCACCCTGTGAGGAAGCAGTACACCCCAGATATACTGCACAACCACCCAACACAACCACCCAACTGCATTCAAAATATGGGCACATGAAACACCTCTCCTTCCATATGCAGGCACAAAACAAGGTTGATGTCTTTTCATTTTCTTGTCTAGCATCTAAGTTGTCTAAGTAGTCTAATTTGTCTAAGTTGTCTAGCATCTAAGTTGTCTAAGTAGTCTAAGTTGTCTAGCATCTAAGTTGTCTAAGTAGTCTAAGTTGTCTAAGTTGTCTAAGTAGTCTAAGTTGTTCAATTGTCTAATTGTCTAAGTTATCTAAGCTGTCCAATTTGTCTAAGTTATCTAATTCGTCTAATTTGTCTGAACAGAAATGGATCTATTACACGCGCAGTTGCTCTTAAGAAATTAATTATTTAGCAGTTGAGGGCATTGCTGTCTCATTCTCTGGTGTCTCCACTTTCTTTGCAGAAAAGAAGCGACCGAGAGAATGATTCCCCCATTAGGAAATGTCTATGTGCAGGAAAAACCCAATTTTACGTAGACATGGTACTTTTTCAAGAGCATCCGCTTTGTGTCTAGTAAATAGAGCCTTTACTTTATAAACCCATAGCTTATCCCAAAGTTTGCGGCGTTTTCTGATTTATGCCTTTGCTTTGAATTCTCAATATGCTTGATTTGTCTCTGGTCTTCTTGACACTTTGGTGCGCGTAGCCTGCAATTCTCCAGACCCACCGTCATCAGAAAGAATACCTTTTACAGAAGATCAGTCAAGAAAACTGCCAATCTCTTGGTGAAAATTCTAACTTAAATAGCACAAACGCTAATTTCTATATAATCAGAAAACAGAACCAAGGGTTCTATTTATATTTTTTATTATGCTTTGTTTACAGTATACACTCCACTGACAACCACTTGAGGACCAGCTTAAATGTTATAGTGTGGAGGTTGGAGCAATGCTCGTATTAATCAATGGGGGGAAAACCGCCTGTATATAAAATGCAACGTAAAAAAAACAACAACCTTATACCTGATAAATTCAATTTCCATTCCAATTTCCACCTCTTGCATTTATTTATATTTTACCACTATTCACTTGTTAATTTTACCAGTACACCCTTGTTAATTTTGTAATCACTTGTCGTTCATTATCCAATACACTAAATACAGGATAAGTTGTATCCCGCACGCCCGCACTTTTATTCATTTTTTCCTCCCAGCCTCAATAATCTCTTCTCTCCAAGCCATTTCCTTCGCGTCGTCAGATACCTTCATTATCATGACTTGATGCTTTGGTCTTCTTTATCCGGCGGTCCTCCGTGGCCCCTGGACAAAAGTCGCTGGTGGCTTGAAGATTAATTCGTTAGGGTGTATCTCCGGTTGATGAGGCTACCTTTGACTCTCTCGGTCATAATCCCTTGCATAGCTTACACCTGCTCCAATGTAGTACACCTCCTCCAATGCAGTACACTTTTTCTCATCAATACAATTTCTTGTTATAATCGTTGTTAATCTTGTTACAATCGCTTTTAATCTCTCCTCTTGATCCCTTCTTTGTTAGTCGTTTTTATTCACTGTTCCTGGTCGTGCACGGCCCAAACACACCTAAGATTCACTCTTCCCCACGCGTCTCTTCACCATGCGAGGTAACTTGATCCTCGTGGAAGGCCTCGACAGATCAGGCAAGTCAACCCAGGCAGAGATTCTTGCCTCCAGCCTAAATGCCCAGCTCGTCAAGTTCCCCGACCGTCTGACCCCAATCGGGAAAGTCATCAATGAATACTTGACCAATCACGCCTTTGAGCTTTCGGATGAGGCTGCACACCTCCTCTTTTCCGCCAACCGCTGGGAATTGGCTGCTCAGATCAACGATTGGCTTCGCCTGGGCAAGCACGTGGTCTTGGACCGCTACGTTTATTCAGGAATAGCATACTCGCTTGCCAAGGAGAACCTGAGGGGAGTCGAGTGGCTCTTCAACCCGGACCGCGGCTTGCCCAAGCCGGATCTCACCATTTTCCTCACCATCTCCTTGGAGGAGTTGGCCTTGCGCAAAGGCTGGGGAGACGAACGGTATGAGAAGAGTGCTTTCCAGGCAAAGGTCAAGGACTGCTTTATGCAGATCCTCCAGCCGGACTCGGACTCCACCATAGTGATCCAGGACGTGGGAGGACTTTCCATCAAGCAAGTCACAGACCTTCTTTGGGGGATTGTATCGGAGAGAAAGTTGGACCAGCCAAGTCTGCATGATCTTGGTGTTCTCTAGGACTCAGCCAGGGCTCAAGAAGTAACGAGTCCTCCAGATTAATTTGTGAAGAGAAACATCAGGAAGTAAGCGGTATTGATCCAAAGTGTCATACGGGTCATTGATTAAATCAGTTGAGTCTATCGTTAGTATTTAATTTGGATTCAACATGCACTAAATCAGTAATTCATTTAGTCATGCGGTCTCAGACAGCGACCAACCAGTATTTCAAACAGTTTGTCAGCTATAGGATTTATTCAGTAACTGATCAGTGATTCAGTAATCAGTAAATCAAAGTGGTCTTCTGGAAGTAATTGTCCAAACAGTACTCAATTAAGTTATGATCCTCGATTGATCCGTTGATCCGTAAGCAAAGTGGTAATCGGTATCAACAATCAATCAAAATGGTTCTTGGTCGCATGTACCAAAATTAGCATTTCCTGCAATGACTTTGGTGTCGCTGGAAAAAAAGAGCCATTGGCTATGTAGCATAAAATTCTTATGACTTTCGTATGCTATCCGGAGTCTCCAGTCTCTGTCACTTCAGTATAAATATTGATTACCAGTATCAATGATATCAGTCAGTATGAATAAGTGACCAGTATGATCCTGTAGTAGTTAATCAGAATTCAGCCCAGTACCAGTCAGTAATGCATCAGTAAATAATACCGTAAATCAACGGTTTATTATTGATGATCAGATAATCAGTCACTAATATCAGTGATGAATCAAGATGGTCAGTAGATAGCAGTCACCAGCCAGTTTCCTCAGTTCTTAGTCGGTGACCAGTAGGAATAAATAAGGAATCAGTATGGTCCAGTATGAGTCAGTATTGGGTCTTTAACACCATCAACTACCACAGTCTCTTCATAGTTCACCATAAAAGCAGAGGTCCCCAAATGAACCCTTTAGTCAGTATAGTTTGGTCAGTATGATTTGGTAGTATGATTGGTCAGCACCAGATCAGAAGTAATGGTTCTGGCGAACAGTCATGAACGCCGATCAATAGTCAGTAAGGCTGGTAGATAGTTCCCAATGAAACCCCGAATCATTAAAAGATTCGAGGCTACGTGGACATGGAGTCCAAGAACTGGAGCCTTTGCAAGATCCGAGTCTTCAGGATCTCGTGGAGCTCTCCTCCCAAGTACAATTCGTCCACTATCACATACAACTTGGAGAAATTGAACACCAAGTCTAGCTCACACACATTGTCAAAGTAATCATCCAAGATTTCCACGAAAAAGTGGATGGACTCCAAGTGGCTGAGCTCGTTATCGAGGAGATCAGTCAGCACGATGAAGTAGAGCCCTGCATAGCGTCGGTACACCAACCGGGTGTTGCGGAGCTCCACGAAGTTGCTCTGGTACTTGGAGTCTCGAGAAGAAACCACTCGGTGGATCTCTCCCACGAGTTCCTGTTTCTCCTCTTCCCGGAGCGAGTTATCGTACCATTTGGAGAGCCGGGTTTTGCCTTGCCGATTGAGTATAAGCACGTAGTGAATCGCCATGTGAAGGTGTGGGTAGGGATGCAGGATTAGTGAATGGTAGCCAGTGATGCAGGATTAGTGAAGGTAGGCAGTGAAGGTGTAGGCGGTAAAATTGTGTAGGATCAGTGAAGGTGTGTGTATGTAGTTATAGGTATAGGTAGTGTATATGAGTACATGAGAATGAGAATGAGAATGAGAATGAGAATGAGAATGAGAGTATGGTGGAGAAGAGTGAGGTGGCCATGTGCAAGACAATCAAGAATTGAAAGTAATTAATCATCACTCTACCATAATCCGGTACTAATACCACCTACAAACTACAAAACTACAAATTTACACTCACTGTATCATACTGTACCAACTGTACTGTACCAACTGTACTGTACCAACTGTACTGTACCAACTATACTACATTTATTGATAGATATCAAAGAAGTAAGAAATTGAAATCAAGTTTAGTAAATAGACCTAATCATACTAAAATATATATGAAATTCGGGTATAATGATAGTCCATCTCTTTATAAATATATTTATACTATACAGTACTTACAATACTATACAGTACTTACTATATTGAACACTGAAACCTTGGTTATACTGCTCCACTAATAGCCTAGATTTTTTTAATGCCAGGACTCTGAAGTGGTTTCCAATTTGGTGACCATCACCTCTTGTTCCGAGGGTGTCTTCCGAGGCTGGTGCGGCCCAAACTGGTTTGGCTGCTGGTGCCGTTGCACTCCAAATACCTTGTTGTAAGCAACAAGCATTCAAAAAGGGAAATTTCAACAAAAAGTAGAACCAATTCGAAACTGATCCATTGATTAAGGACATGGAAAGAATCAATAATTTATACATTGATTAAGTTTATGAAAAGAATGTAGTGGAGTTGAAGAACTGGCCAAGTAAGCTTTATATGCAGGTTCGTGATAAGCCAGTGATAAGCCATTGATTAGTCTATGGAATTGAGAACGACATGACTACTCAGTTGATGTAAGCGGAACTATTTTGACTAATCATACTGGTTCAAAATATACTTCCTCATGTATTTCTTTTTAAAAAATTATACAGTAAAGGCTCAAGAATAAACGAAAATGTGAACAGGCAGTGATGGCAGGATTGGAAAACGTCATTAAATTGTGAATAAACCAATACAAATCAAGGTGAAAATATATATATATATATAAACGTTTTTCAAAAATTTGTTTATAGACGTATTTGTGTGTGTGGATTGACTATTGTTTTTTTTCCAGATTTACCTGATAGACTGTGGGTCCTGCACCTAAGGCCACAACTGAAAAAGAACTAAGGCCACGCCCGAAAAAGAACTAAAAAACACACCCAGAACTACAATCCTAATAATTAATACTTACAAAGTGACAGACGAGAATTTATCCATAACATACGACCCAAGTCACGTGACTATGGCTGATTTGTCTTGATGGTATAGTATAGTGAGCCTTGGTGTGTTCTTGGCTGGAAGTACTCTTTAAATGTGGAACCATGACTCAGAACAAAAACCCCAAAAATCTTACTTAGTACTTCACGAATAAAATCTACTAACAAAATGTACTAACTGTGACCAAACTGCCTACCAAAAAAATGTCCAGACTCGGACCTGTCAATACACGGATCCAGTAGAGTAGAGTATAGTATAGTATATTGTAGTGTATAGTATATATTGTAGTACAGTATAGTACAGTATAGTACAGTATAGAGTAAGAGTATAGAGTATGAGTATAGAATTAGTATTAAATCCAAATAAGGGTTTTATTTATATTTAAGGACATGGGGTTTTATTCACTTGGTTGGGCCATACACTACTGCAGCACTCCACTGGAGTCTCATGCTCACTCACTCCATACTCATACTCATACTCAGTCGCACTACCCACTCACTACTCACTCAAACCACCAAGCCATCCAGAGGCAATTGCTAAAGTAAAAAAGGACACTAACTGGAAAGAGATCCAGAACAAGAGTGTATTTGGTCAGACACGTACTAGACACTGATCTATACTGATACTGGTACTGATACTATATTGATACATACTGGTACTGGTACTGATACTGATACTGATACTGATACTGATACTGATACTGATACTATACTGATACTGATACTGGTGCTGATACGGATACTGGTGCTGATACGGATACTGGAGGACCAGCATAGTGGATAATTCTAGAGCCAAATACATCCTGAGGTACTTAAACCAGAGGATTATACTGAGGGATACGAAAGGCTTTCCACCGGTCTAGAGATATTATACTTGGAAAAACCAGGACATTCCAGAGGCGATACTAGAGACATCCTAAGATTCTTGTACAGACCAGAATCGATATCTAGAGACACTAGAGATACTAGACACTGGAGACACTAGACCCTAGTGATACTTATACTGGTATCTACTTAATAGTGATCACAGGACCACTTATCAGAGAAACAAATGGAGGACTATAAGCAGTTCGAAATCAAAGAAGGCATTGTGTTCCTTATCGAGGTGACGGAAGCTATCCTACGGCCCGTGGCCGACTGCAACGACCAATGCCAGCTCTATGCCATTCTCCAGTGCATAGAAGAGCTCATATCCGATATTGTGATTGCGTTCCCCAGTAATGGAGTGGGGATCTATTTATACGGCTGTGAAGAAACCGGAGCCAAGTTCGCCAAGAATTCGGGGCTCTGCAAGATCTTCTCGCTCAACGACTTGAACAGCTCCAATATGAAGATCCTCAATAACATTCTACATGACCACGAGGATGGCTTCAAGCCCTTAAACCGTCGGTATGCACCCTCCAATACCCCCAGAGATAATCTCCATACAGTCTTGAAAACGGTGTTGCGGCAGTACCAGACCAAGCCACAGTACAACTACAAGAAGCTCTTCTGGTTCACCAATAACGATAAGCCTTATTTGAACAGCGAATTGAAGGACAGCCTCCGAACCATGATCAGTGATTTCGACGATAACAAGATCCTCATCAATCCTTACTTCTTGGAAACTTATAGTGAAGATACTCAAGCCAAGGAACACTTCGATGCGGCGCTCTACGAGAAGATCTTCTTGAACACCAATTACCTCAAGCACGCACAGCGACGAGAGCAAAATGCCTTGGCCCGGGAAGACAACTCTTCTCCTTACAAGTGGCTGCAACCACTCGTGATTGAGCAGATCCGGAAAGCCATTTCCAGGCTCAAAGAGGTGCGGCGCACCCAGTTCGCTTGTCACTTGGTGCTCAGCGATGGGCCAGTCTGTGGAGGCCAGCTAGGGTGTTCCATAAAAGGTTATTCTCTATATAACCATGAGACCATCAGGCCGTTTCGCCAGTTGTACACCGAGAGTGACCAGTTGAAGGTGGTGCACAACGACTCCAAGTTGATTCGAACAGACACCGAGCTGGAGGTTCCGAATGCTTCTAAGAAGACTTCTGAAAATGCCCCTGATGGCTCTGAAGAAGCGCCCAAGATCATGAAAGGGGTTTCAGTCAAGAAAAGTCAAGACAGCGAGCAGATCTTGCTTCTTAATGAAGATGTGCTTCAGTACATGAAAGGAAGTAACTTTGACCATAACCCAACAAATGAAGAGTTTGAGGTTGATGCAGAAGATGAAATACCCAAGGTGGAGTATTCCGAGGCTCCGTACTTGAAACTTGTTTGTTTCAGAGATATCCGGAAGTTCCAGCCTTACTTAAACCGAAACCCGGCATTGTTCGTGACTGCAGACATGAGCAATGGAATCAATACTTCCAAACAAGGCGGATACAGCCAGTCGTTCCGAACGTTCCGGTCGCTCTACCAGAGCTGTGTCAAGCTCCAACGGTATGCGGTTGTTTTTGGGTGCAACAAGCGCAACAAGTCACCTGACTTGTATGCCTTATACCCTACGAATATGGAAAGTATTTCCTCGGACAAGTCCGACAAAGGCAAACGAGTGCCGGATGGGTTTCTCTTGATCAACATTCCCTGGCTCAACGAAATCCGGAGCTTGCCTGATCACATGATGCTTGACCCCAACAAGTTTTTCCAAGAGAATGAGGATGCCGCATCGCCAGAATTGGTGTCCATCTTCAGCAAGCTCATTGACCAGTTCCCGGTGTGGCCCACGTATAACCCGCGGCAATTGCCTAACCCGGTGATGCAGTATTTCTACGAGGTGATCAAAAACGAGGTGCTACAAATCGATATCAAGGAAGAGGACCATAGTGTGGAGGCCCACGACTGGAGCGCCCGCGAATTGGTCAAGGTGCGCAGGCAAGTGCTCAGCAGCAGTGATACACTTGAACTCTTCAAATTTGTCAATGATGTATTGAACAAAATCGGCAATTTGGACGTGATCAAGAGGGCCGCCGAACCGCCTTCTGGCGCCAATAAAAAACGAAAAGCTCCAGAACTCACCGAGGCCGAAATTATTGCCTTATGGAAACACGACCAATGGAGCAATGTCACGGTGGCCCAATTAAAGGAGTTTATCGGCAGGTACGACTCCATCAAAAGTGCCAGTCGCAAGGCAGACATGGTGGAGAATATCGCGAAGTTTCTCGAGAGCAGGCAAAGAGAGTGAACGACAGAACGAACGTGACATGACGACATGAGGTGAAATAGGACGGCATGATATGGTGGGATATGATCATGTGATGTCATAATTCTTGATGCATAATTCTTGATCATGATGATGGCCAGTGGCTGACGTTATAAGCCGAGGTAGCAATGGACAAAAGTAAACATTTGTGGCTTGACTGGATAGGCGACCACGTGACTAGAAATAGCTAAAAGTTAATAATAGAAGAATGGCGTGCCAAGAAGAAAAAGAAAAAGAAAAAGCCGTTTGGCCAAGAACCGTATAATTTTTGGGGCGGAGGCGGAGTCGGAAAATGGAAGCTAAGAAAAATGGGTGCTAAGAAAAATGGGTGCACGGGAATCTCGCGTGGGGTTGCGGGGTAAAAACCCGAGTCTGGAGCAAACTCCCATGGTCTAGAGCATTCATGTTTGTAAACCTACGCCACAGTTGCAAAGGTATTTAAACACGAGCCCCAGTCGGTTTCTCAAGGGGTGATGCAAAAATTAAGGTATTCCTTAAAAGGAGCATGGCCGCAGGCCACAGGCGAAAGCGGAACATAATAGCCATTGTCTACAGGACACGGCATCCGAGGGGGAATTTGTTGACGGCAGAAGCGAGAAAAAGACGCAAATTCGTAGCGGGGCCACAGACAGCGAAACCTCGCAACACCGGCTCGTATTTGTCAAGACCTGACTTAGCGTCAAGACCATCGGGGATGAAACGGTTAGGCCGTGGACCATGATTATTAATATTTCCTCATGCATGCATGTTGAAATGTCATTCTATATCTAAGGCCGCTGATTTGCTGGACCCGCATCAGTTTCACTTTTATTGCGCACCAAATGACCTGGGGCCGGCTTAAGTGCCGGTCAAGTAACTCTAAATTTAACGACAACTTTAGACGAGTTCAGACAAGTTTGGACAAGTTTGGACAAATTCAGACAAATTTGGACAAATTCACACAAGCTTGAAGCTGGCGACTAATGCTGGAGACCAAGACAACTTGGCTGTGATAATAGGCCACTCCAATGTCTGACTAATTTGTAGGGCGCGCACGGAAGACGCACCAGAAAGACGATGACGTGTGCGGCCTTTTAGCGTTGCTCAGGCGCGCATCTTGCGTGCAGCCAACATCCGAAAACACGATCCGGTATCACCGAACCCGTCGGTGCCCCACGCGAGGGTGAAGTTTGAAACAAGGGTTAACCCACACTTGTGTTCACAAACAGAAGTTTACAAAGCCGATGGAGATATAAAGAGAGCCACAGCAGGGGGTTAAGAAGCACTAAAATTTTGGGGGAGAACGAACAAAAGCTTTGGTCTTCACGGAGGCTATTGTCACAACTTTTTTTTTCTCTCTCGCTGGAAGTGGCTGCGTGCTGGGATGCGAAATGTCCGCTGCTATGCTCGTATCGTTTGGTCGCTTCAGATGACGACGGCTGCGATATGTGACCCGCGCATGAATTAAATGCACTAGTGGGGAAGCATAAATATAGACCCGATTCTCCCATGGCCGTCATGAATGCATATCATTTATTCCTAATTCCCCATATCATATCCAACTTTCTGTCAAACCATTTCATATAATACCATACTTTATATTATAGATTTGCAGTCTCATTCTAGTCTTGCAATCACTATACCCCTCATCGTTTCTTTTTTGCCGTCTATTTGCCATTGTTTAGGGGTGTACTTGGCTGCCTTTTTAGCACACTGGTTACATTTGTGTTTTGACTCGGCCCATCTTCGTTTTGATCCCAAACCGTGGTTTTCTTTGTTCCAATTTGTGTTGTGATATATTGAGCTTATAGATGTGTCTGTGCAAGTCACACTTCCCGCTTTCACCTGTCCCGGGCACACCCCTGGCTGACTTTCAGTCAGACTTGCCGCCCGGATTCCCCGGAGATGCACTCCCGGCCTACGACAACAACCTGCCAGCGTACGAGTCGTCGCTTGAGTTCTACGGCACCTCTCTCGTGAAAACCGAGTTCGATACGCCCTGGACAAACCACTCCACCAGCTTCCAGCCCGTGGTGCTTGAACTCAACTCCAACCAGCTCAACGTGTACGAGTTCCGTGCCGATAAAACCACGCTCAGTACCTTGAAGGCGCTCTACAGGTACCAGAACTACGATAACTCCGAACTGCCCCAGCCGTGTGCTGAGGTGGCAGACGAGTACTTCTTCGACGCAGACGCCTATGGAGACGTGGGGCAACCAGACAAGAAGATTTTCTCCAAGTGGAAGAAACGCTTGATTTCTAAAAAAATCCACAAGTACTTGTCGCACCCTCTACCTTCTCAGTTCTACAATAATGAATTGCTTCTTGAGCCAACATCCGACGCAGGCGTCTACAGAAAGTTTGCCAAGAAACACCGTGGAGCCCTCATGCGTTCTTTCACGTTGCTGAACCTGTCCGTGGGAGAAGCCATGTCTTCGCTGTCCAATCTCTATAAGGAGGACAAACAGCACCTCAAAAACACGTACACGTTGATCAACTACCGCAACACGTTGCGGTTACGTATCGAGTACCTGCAGATACTTCTACATTGCTGGTCGTTCCATGGCATGATCCACTGGTACCGCAATCTTACGGTGGGCCGTGATTTGTGCGCTCCCATCGACGACAGACGGGACACGGTGCTCAAGTCCATTCCCCGAAACTTCACCGTGGCCAACAACCGCCTCTTGGAAATATCAGCCCGCGAGGCTCTAACTTTCAACCCCGAGACAAGGAAGCTAGTGAACCGGGACTCGATGGTTTCTCTAGAATCGGACGATTGCAGTTGTTTTTCAGAGTCTGAGCACAGCACGATTTCTGCGCAGACGAGAGCTTCCAGTGTTTGTCTGAAAAGCGACATTTGCAGCCGGTTCAGTACAATGATCCGAGGCTCCAGGGTGGTGTGTTTCGAGAATTTCTACACCGCAATCGAAAAGGAGTTCATCTCCAACTGCATTCCCGTGCTCAACTCCTACGACAAGTGGCAAGGTTCCCGCGTGACCATCTCCGACTACAAGAAACTTATGCCTCTGAACGATAAGGCCAACTTGAATGTGGGCGAAAAGGTTTTTATTTCGTACGCTACTTTCGAGTCTTTGGTGCGCCAGCAGAGGAAACAAGCCACCACCAAATCAAACCATGAGTGCAAGGATTTCTTTATTGCCGAGGCAGGCCTCGTGGGAATCACCGCTTGAACTTTTTGCTTTTTTGCATTCGTTCATCATCTTCATCCATACGACTTTATGAAAACAATTCTACCATACTAAGACATGATAAATCAATATCCAGGGCATACAAGCTCTAGACTCTTACTTTTCGATTCCTCAACTGTGACAGGCCATAAGAGTCTCAGTCTGTCAGTGGTCAGATATACTACGACCCCAGACAAACCCAGGACTTTCATTGGCCCCACAACTCTTATAACATTTAGGTATGTTATATTGTATAATAATAGTGATAACAGAAACAAAGCTAAACCATAACTAAAGATGTATTGCCATAATAATCTAATATTATAAATAACTTTATATAACTCCAATTAATGGGATCCAGCTAAAAATACTAAGAAAACCTCCAATTCATTGAATTTACATTTTAAGAAGTTTCGAGCCTAAATAAAATGACTCTCTCACATTAAAACGTTTTTTGTTCCCCGGAGGCTTGCTTTCCAGGATTATACCTTAACCCTTTCTAAAACAGTGTAACCACTCAAAGTAATTTTCTGCTGATCTCTCTAAAGTGTCAAATTCCAAAATCCTGACTGTGAAGAAAACAATAGTCAGCAATGCACATATAGCTTTGCCAGTTCTTTTCTGTCCATCTTATTATATTGGCTTCTTCCTTTAAAACCTAAGGTGGTAGATTATTCTACCAGATTCTTAGTTTAAAAAGTAGAAAAAAATAGACTAAAAATAGACTAAAAAATAGACTAGAAAATAGACTAATAAATAGACTAAAAAGTAGACTAAAAAATAGACTAGAAAAGCGGCCCTTTTATGTATTCGCAGCTCATGCATGCGGCTTCAAGGGGGGTTTCATGTTTTGCGACTTTGCGATTTTGCGATTTTGCGACCATGCGAATATAAAAGGAGCACGCTCGCACTCTCCTAAAACCACCACAGTTTTTGTCAAAAAAAAGACCACCACATCTTTTGTCCTCTGAAAAATACCACAACGTTTGTCTTGTTAAAAACACCACATCTTTAGATCTGTTAAAAATACTACATAATTGCTTGTGAGTCTCATGCAACTGTAAAAATTCTCGGAGAAGTCTTTACTGACACAGTGCATCTAGCGGAGTTCGTGGAAGATGTGATATAAGAAAGGTTTATATGCAATAAAAGAATCTAAATATAAAAGTATCAAGAGTTCTCTGTGAAAGAGTAAGATTCATCTTTCAGATTAGACAGAACCTCGCAGCAGACTGTGAAGATAGGAACATCAAGAAAGGACCTTATAATAGATTCCGTACAGCTGGAAAATGCTTCCTCTGCGGTAAAGATGGACACTTCATGGACACATGCAACTTGAGAAAAAAAGAGGACTATGTATCAAATGAACAATACAATCTGTATTTACCACAAACTGTGGACTTTGTATGGGGGTGTATATTTGGACTAAAAACCCTTATAAAATAAAATAAAAGGAAAAAACACGTTAAAAATCCTTAGGTATTGAGTTGTCATAAGAAAAGTTTCCCCAACCCCTTTCTCCCATACGTCTTCTTGGAATGTGTAAATTCTTATTTAATGAAGATTCAGATATTAAGATCTATTTTTATAATGAAAATCAATAATAGAATTAGGTACTATGGTAAAGTAGAAACTAGTAAAGTGGTTAAGCAGTAAAGTAGAAAGCAGTAAAATAGAGAGTAGTCAAGTAGAGAGTAGTGTAGTATTAAAATAGTAAAGTAGAATAGTATCAAAGCAGTAAAGTTAGATAGGATGGATTACAGTAAAGCAGTAAACTGAAAAGTTGTAAAGTAAAGTAGTAGAGTAGTAGAATAGTAGTAAAGTAGTATAGTAAGGTAAGATGGAATCAGGTAAGATGGAGCATAGTAGTATAGTAAGTAGTAAGTAGTATAGTGAAGTAGAAGAGTAGAATGGTAGAATAGTAGAGTAAAGTAGTAGAGTAAAGTAAAGTAGTAGAATGGTAGTAAAGTAGTATAGTAAAGTAAAGTAATAGAGTAAAGTATTATAGTAGGATGGATTATGGTAGAGAAGAATATAGTATAGTGTGGTAGTATACCAAAGTGTATAGATACCAAAGTGTAGTGTAGTCTGAAATGTCGTAGATGGTGTGTAGTGAGCAGTGGGTCTTTACTCATAGATCTATTAAGGGTACTAACAATATTTGTCCATTGATCAGTTTATGGATTCCAGTTTTTTCAATGGCAGCTTGATCAAGCTAATGTGGTTCATTGATGAGTTCACAAGTAAAAGCACAGCAAAAAAGATCATTTTTCTTGATGGAATTCTTGGCTCGACTCTTACATTTGCTCATTGATTCTATTCAGTTTGAAATCAATTTGCAATCCAGCAAAACCTTGGATTTAGACACCGACCTTTACAGAAGCAAAATGGTACAGGTGGTGTTCAACCTTGGAAAGTTTTTCTGGATTTGTCATTTCTGGATGGAACAGTACACCCTAAGATATAACAAAAAAGGTCTAAGAAATCGGAGAGTCAACTCATGAAACTAACAAAAACTTCAGTGAAGGTGAGACTATCAGTTGTGAACAACATTGACACCATGTCAAAAAACTATCTCAAAGTCATTGAAAAGTCCGAATTTCGTTTGGAACCCTTCGAAAAAGTTCCAAAAGAAGTGGACACCAAGGAAGATCAAATAGAGCTTCAGGATATGGTCCACAAAAGAGTCTCGTGGGTTGCACCAGGATTGGACTTCCTTACATGAAGAACACCCTCTTTCCATTATTTCTTTCCATTATTTCTTTCCATTATTTCTTTCCATTATTTCTTTCCATTGTTTCTCTTTCCATTGTTTCTCTTTCCATTATTTCTTTTTCCATTGCTCTGTCGAGTGTTCAAGACTATAATTATACTCTCCACAAAGTTAGAAACAATTTAATTGTTCGACATGTTGAGCATAAATCTGTTATTAAGGCTATGATCATTATTAAACGTTTTATACCTTTTGCTCCACAATTCTGAATTCTGTAATTATTTCGAGATTTAAAAAACAGAAAAGTCGAATTACTTTCATAATCTCTTTACTATAATTTCCAATCTTATATTTATACCCAACTTATTATCCATAAATTAAAAATCCTCTTACATTTGGTTTATACAAAAATAGCTATATTACTTTAATAGTGCTTCTCTAACAGAAATAATAAGAATGATTATCTTCTAAAAAATCCACATCTTTTTTCTAGCTTTTCTTTTACCATCGTACAACTTCTCTTCTGGAAAACCCCCTTTAGACTGGATATCTTTATTAGTTCATCCATATTGGATCTATTCAGAAATTGGTTTTTAAGACAAGTGATTTCTGGTCTATGGTTATGAACCACGTCTTTCTCCCCGGTATATTTAAAACAATAATAAATTTGGGGTTAATAAAAATTTTTTTTTGTATATTCTATATAATTAAGATTCATTCGTTTTGAAGGCCCCATTTCACATAATTAAATCTCAATTAATAAAGAAATACGTGACTTACTGGAAGTGCTCCATAATTTACCTCTGTAATAGTTGGATAATCTTCCTTGAACTCCCTTTTTTATTTATATATATATTTATGCCTATTAGATCAATTTTTTTATTAATAAAGAGAATTGAATTATTACTATAAATGGTTCTTTGCAGATAAAATCAGATTATCTATAAGTCCTATTTTATCATTAATATCAGCATTATTATGTTGATGGCCATGACACCAGGCTAAATGGGAAAAACCCGACTAGCTCCTGCACACAGTCTCCACGACTGACTCTCTATTACACTTTCAATAGATAGTTTACCCTAAGATAGGTAGACAGAAAAAAACTGTGTGGATTGATGATTCTGGTTGCGAGCACTGAGAACAGTGCTATGTCCGATCAGAACTCGCACGATGCGACCGGAAACGTGCATACCAGTTTCGCAGCCAGTCAAAAGACCACTATATAAACCGGGCATCCCCATACATTTTGTTACAACCAATTTTCTCCCCACAAAAGACGACAAACAAAAAACAAGACGACAAAACACAACACAACACAACACAACACAACACAACACAGGTCGGAAACTTAGAGAACGGAGACTAGAACGGGGACTCAAGCACAAAACATTACTACCCTCTAAACTGCTCAAAATATGGACTCTCTACTTATACTGACTGGAACCAGACTAAAAACTACAATATCTCTGGTAGATTCCCATGGACCAGGGCCCCCTCCAGAAACAAACCAAAGAGAAGAGATCCCGGGAAATGTTAGGAAGGATACTATGGTACAGGGCAGCAAACACGTCGAAGGAATTGGATAATGGCGAATTTATGAAGGACAAATGAAGGACAAATGAAGGACAAATGAAGGACAAATGAAGGACAAATGAGGATAAATGAGGGGACAAACATTTCATGGATGTGGAGCTTCCCCTCCCCGACATTGTTCAGAGGCCAATTCAAAAATCCTCCTAGTATCTTCTTGCGTCCGTGGTAATGAATTTGGAGTATGAACCCTCAGAAACCACATTCGAATCATTACGAGGACTGAGACTTGGTAATAAACAAAAAAGGATGGTATTATGAGCTCCACACTACACCAGGCAAAAGACTATAGTCCTCTATACTCTTCTGGATTACACTGGACTATACTCTTCTAGATTAACTGGACTATAAATACTGTATATACAGGAAAGTCATCATTTCTGTTGCAGTCATGGCTCAATAGGAAAAACAGGTTTTTTTAAAGGAATAATTCTTTGGGGTGGGGTCTGGTTGAATCCGTGTTTACCATTGAGAGACATTTGGTGAATGTCGACGCCAGCTTCATTTATTGACCTGCACTATACACTCCATATGTCCGATGGTATATTCCATAATATGTACTGCAGTAGTACTGTTATGCTTATAGTCTACTAAAGTCTCGTAAAGAAGATTTTGGAGTAGATTTGGTGGTACTAGTGTCTAATCCTGCATATAGGGAGACGGTGGGTCTGGATTAAATCAAGTCTTATAGTACCAGAAAGTACTGGCATAGTAGTAGCTTATATGTATTTATATTTGTCTTGTCTCTGCAAGTATCTTCAATTGACTTTCCTAGTCTATAGTACATCTCATGTCTATATACATGACTGCTATGATACATGCCGACCACATTAACCCCAGCCGGTCACGACATGGTGGTGTCGTCGGTGAGGTCCTCGTCGGCCATGCCCAAGTAATTCTCCTGTTCCTGTACAAACTGCTGGGCGTGCTGCTGCGCAGGCTTTTGTTGTTGAACATTGCCGTTGTAGCCCTCAATCACATACAGCTCGGCCTCATGCGACGGACTGAGCTGGTAGCCTTCACCGGGAGCAGGCGACGACCGCGCCGAGCTGGTGCCGTTCAACGACATGGGCGTGGACGGCAAGTCGTAGTGGTTCTGGCTGGCGTCGTATGGCTTTTCAAACGACATCTCCAGAAACGACACGTCCTCGAATTTGGTGCACGCCATGCCAGTGTGAGGGTCTGACCATTGGCGCAACGAGCCCCAGGGCGTGATTTTGACCGTGCCTCCTTCGGGGTGGTTGTACATGGGCCAATCCGACGATTGGGAAATGGCCTCCCGGTCTTTTTCGCCAAATGCCGCCTTGGGCTTCTTGCTATCGTTCTCGCCGTCCCTCTTTCTCTTGTTAGCGAAATTCATCGACGTTGTTCCTAAGAATGAGCCAATAATGGTGGTCTCCAATGTCACCTGAAGAAATAAACGGTTTGTTTGACCAACTGCTCTCCCCTAACCTCCTAAAAAGTAGCCAGTAACTTGGATGGTATTCTAATGACAAATAATCAAACTTGGTCCTGTACCTAGAATGATCCTTGTCTTAGCTTCGGACGTTAACTTTTGAGTCCCTGAATTCTAAGTCCCTGAATTCTGAGTCCGTAAAGTCAAATCCAACTTTTCTAGTAAAATCCTAGTAAGTTTTCTGTTGAGCGCGTCCAGCACGCAATCTGATAATCCAACAATTGAGCCAAAAGACACGGTCCTTGGCTATAATTTTTTTGGAAGGAAGACTCCAAAAATGATACTTGATGGAAAAAAATAGACGTGATTTGCGGCCAAAAATACCACAACGTCCGGGGAAAAAAACGTCCGGGGAAAGAATGGGTTGAAAAAAAAAAAGCAAAGGTTGAAAAAAGGCGAGAGTCTGGAAGCAGAAGATCCGTAATTGGCTCGTGGGGCCGAGGTCAGGCAGGTGCGGAGGGAGCAAAAAAAGCGGGTGCGAAAAGGTAGGAATGAGTAGAAAGTGTAGCTGAGTGAAAAAAGATCCAGACGGGGAAAAAGAAACGCGTGCGGAGGCACGGGTGTATGCGCCGGGCTTGGCTACGCAAGCTGGCCATCACCATAGCCTTTACCTGCTGCTGCTGCGCAAATACTTTGCGCGAAAAAGCTGGCTAATCCCTGGATATGGCTCTGGACACTGGACAGTGGACAGCACAGAGTGTGGACAGCTTTGGACATTAGACAGTGGACCTTGTTATTTCGTTGGACATTTTGTCTGGCATTGGACATTTTCATTGTCCCTTTCATTGACATTTCATTGACAAACAGCCATTCAAAATTTGATAGTCTTGGGCTGGATTGGATCGAGTGGTTCTTGGATTGGCAGAGTTCGTAATTTCTTTTCTTCTCAAGACAATGTCCTGCACTCAAGTTCGTATAGAGTGAGACTTTCTTATGGCTATTGTTCTGCCTATTATAGAAACACCGTACAATTATTGTCTGGAAATTGTCTGCAAGATGTTCTGCACAGGACACGAGCTTGGGATAGTGACCTGATTTATGCTGTAAATTTTGGGTTCGAACAGCGGTCCTTCGAGCATAAACCAAACTTTAAATCCCAGGTCACGTCAGCAGTGGTTGACCAATCACAACTCACCAACCCCTTCACGCCAACCATAATTCAAGACCAAAGCCACACGTCAAAGCCAAAGTCAAGGACAAAATGAGAAGACTTCAAGGCCACAAAATAAACCAGTGAGTTGGAGGGAATTGGCGGTCTGGAATGTGGCGAACCGGTTGGACACTTATTTGAACGTTGAACACGTTTCAAACCCCCACGCTCAAACGGCCAAAAGCGCAACCAAGTCCGAACACCCCCAAAGCTCAAACTCGGCTGATACTAAAGTGGAATTGAAGTTATGCTTCCCAATGCATCAAGCCAGACTAGTTCTTTGTTCACAGCTTCGCTTATCCTCGGTTCGGTGAAGAGGCTGCATGCACAGATCTTGAAGTCGGCACGGCAGGCAAAATAATGGCGCGATTTTTGAGGCGGCACCGCCGTGTACAACTTAGACAGGTGGCCGCCCCAGATCCAGCCTCGCAGCAGAAGCAAGCGCAGCAGTCCGGCCGGGGTCTAGAGCGCATCGGCACCAAAAACAGAATATCCGCGCAATTGACTCAGAATTATGCACGGGCGCACTTCCGGATGCGTGCGTTTTCTCCCGACGGACTCTAGCCGTGGACAATCTTCCGATGACGCTCTTCGTATATCGGCTTCATATAAATTTAAGGTTTGCCTCCATGCGCAACTGGCTCCTGTTCACAGCACCTACTAGAGGCATCCCTTTTTGTCTCCACAACTTCACTGCTCTTATTTCCTCCCCTCTCTTTTAGAGCAAGCAATCCTTTGATTCAGCACGACCCAATCCCAGCCAGTTGACAGGCCACGGCTCCGAACCTGCATTCCAACCGCATTTGAAGACTTAAAAGGACATTTTGTCGTCTTCTTCAGCAGCCCGTTCCAAATTACCGCTTCTGAGACCCATCTTTACTTGATTAGGCTCGAACGCCGGAGAGCACTAACGCCTGAAGACATTTTTTAGGCGCCGTAACCTCAAGGCCCCAGGTTTTTGCTAACGCAGAAGCGCGAATTTGCCTTGACATTTTGGATCTGGGAGATTTCTCGGTCTTTGGTGTCCGCATTAGGCATTTACTCCGTTCTCTTTTGGGACATCCCCGGAGCTAGCACCCTCCGCACACTTCTACTTTGCGCTGTACTGAGAACCCCCGTCGTGGCTTACAAACGACCGCCGTGTCAACATTACCGTTGCTGCCTATATATTGCTACGTGAATTTTGATCCCCCAATACTTATACATCCCGATCCCCTGGATTCCATTGTCGAATTTTTCCCATCCCTTCATTCTCGACTTTTGCGGCTCCGGACTTTCTCATTCTCCGTTCCGTATCTCTCAGCATTACTAATATTGATTGCCTGGTTCATCCCATGAACCTATCAGCTACTTACCCTATCAGCTACTTACCACCATCCATTTATAGATCTGTTCTAAACCCAAATTTATTTTATTTCCAACTTCGGGTCTATTTATTTACGGGGTTTTCTATACCTACTTTTTTACATCTCAAATTCCTGATTTTGGAGGCCCTATAATTTCGTGACCATGTCAGGGACTCCAGGTGAAGACCATCACCACCACCAAAAGAAAAAACGGGTGGGCAAGGCTTGTGACCTGTGCCGCATCAAAAAGACAAAGTGTGATGGAAAAAGCCCTTGCTCCAGATGTGTGGCCGATAACAAGATCTGTGCCTTTGTCCATAAGAAGAAGTCTAAGGATAAGGTGCATCCCAGTGGGTACATCGAGATGCTTGAGACGCGAATCGAGATCCTCACCAAGTCACTCCAGAAATTGATGGTCTTGTCCGAACCACACTTGCCGTTTTTGCAGGAGATCATCGAGAATGCCAAGCGCGTATCGCCGGCCTCGCTGCCTATCTCGGATGGAAACTCCGAGGACGAGTGTTACATTCCTATTAACGAAGTGGTTTCGTATTTGCTGTCGAACTCTCGTGACTTTGCACATGCCACTCCGGACCTGAACCTTAGACTGCCAGATGAAGACTACTACAGAAGGCCGAGGGAAGACTATGACTCCGAACTAAAGACCGAAGACCTCGGAACAGATACACTAGGGGAATTTAGTGGGGAACTAAGAACTGGCGAGCAGGTTCCCGTTCTTAGCTCCAATGGCTCCCTGAAGGCACCCAGGGCCATAATAACGGAGCCAGAAGTGAATCAATTGGCTGCCATAAAGACTGAGCCTGACGTGACACAATTGGCTGAACTTGACCATAGCAGGTCCAGCTCTTCGGCACTGGTGTTCTCTCCGCAAAACCAGAGTATACGGGGGCTGGGCGAGGGCTTGGATTCGCTGGCGAAACCTGGCTTTCTGGGCTCCTCCACGCAGGACTGTTTGAATAATTTGGAGGGTTTGGACTTGGGGTTTCTGAACAACTTGGACGTGGACATCTTCCCTCGTCGGTCTAACCTGATGTTCATCAACAACTACGCTCCGCCCTCCACATCACAGCTGCCCGTTTCGTCGCTCTCCAACAAACTCGAAAGCCACTACTTGGATGAGCAAAGCATCCACAGCATCAGAAGACTGGTGTCCCATAAATCACACCAGCAAAAGAACAGTGGGCACGTGCACAAGCCTGCATACGCTGGCCATTCCCACCTTAACTCGTCGTGCACCAGTTTCTTGGCCAATAACGGCAATGTCTTCCATGGGCTGTCGTCGAGGTCGATTGTAACTCCCGACACCCTACCACTGGAGGTGGAAGGTTATAACCAAGAGGATGTCAAGCGCATCAACGATGAGGACTACTTTCTGCTAGCCAGCGAGAAGATCCGGAACCAGCCACCATCGCAGTTGGTGCAGAACGATCTCCCGTTTTACCTAGATACAGAGATTCTTCTGGGCAATCCTTTTCTTAGTTAAAGAAGGAATTGTCTTGCATAATTGACGCTGGTCTTCAAGTGTGCTCCTATTTATTTATAGAGATAAACATAGAGTGGGGAGACTTTATGTTAGTTGGAAGACATTATGTTAAGGGGATGACGGTTAGACGTAGTAGTAGAGACAGTGATCCACAATGAGGTGTTTCAATACACTGAACACTCATGACGTGAATACAAGAATAGACATGCCATTTGATATCTCTATGCTGTTTTGGTGGCCTTGACCACCACGGGAATCATTCCTCCGGTTCCAATAGCAAAAGGACGGTGGCCCAACACAAGCAATTGCGCCCGGATGGACCCCGAGTGGGACGTGACACTGATAAACTGGTCTGCGTGTTTATCGGTATGCTCGAAGATATACTGGAACCCGTGCTCCTGTCTAAGGGCCTGTTCCCATATCTTCTCTCTATAGTCTGTCTTGAAGTAGACATCCTCCTCCTGGAAGCCATCCTCTATAATGAAGCCTTTGGGCGAGTACTTCTCGGCAATCACTCTGCGGGGAGACCTCTTATCGCAGAGATGGACGCCGATGACTTCCCTAAAGTCCTCCTTGATCAACGGCTGGATTTCGTTGATATCAACGTGGCCTTCCCACGTGCCGATCAATGTATCAATGGACCGGCGGAACGGCGACGAGTACCATTGAGTAGGCAAGTGAAGCCCATCGTTCAACTCCACCTTGAGCTGGTGATGGTTATCCTTGGCCTGTTTTTGACCCAAATCAGTAAGCTCGGGGTCCGGCGCCCAGACGATTTCGCCGTCGCCGGTCCGGTGCAGCCAATACTGATTCCACTCTGTTTCCCCATACTTGAGGTTGGCCAGATTGTGGTATCCCTGGCCATGGCGCCCCAAGAGAAAGAGCTTATAGGAGACGTTTTCAGGACTGGTTTCGTTGAGCTGTGAAATCTCCAGCTTAATTTGCAGCCATGGCTTCATGCGGCCCAAGTGTTCGTCGAGGTAGTTGAACTTGGTCTCGTCCGTTTCGTCCAACTGTTGCTTGAAGTAACCGGGAACAGCCTCAAACTGCCACCGGTCACTACCGAGTTGTGCATGTGCTTCCTTGTAAAGAATGCGGTCATCAGGGAGGATCTGGGAGTTGACCACGTCAATTGAGTCCGGCTTGGTCGACATGGTGGGTATGGTGCGAGGCTAAATCTAAATTGAGGCTAAATGGAGGCTAAATGGCGTGCGCTTGGATGCCCAAGGCTGCGTCACGTGCAGACTGTGGCCCACCCTCCGGTCCACCAATACTTCCAATGTAACTGACAATCCGTCAGTATAATTTTCAGGTGTATATTACTATTACTATTACTATTACTGTATACTGTATTAATGTATTACTGTGTAGTCATGAAGTACTGTATAGAAATAGAAGTACTGTAGTAGGACCTGGTTTAATCTGGAGAAGCGGAGTGTTCAGATCATTTTAGTCCATATATAGATCTAAAAACATGGTACTCAACTATATAATAGGGTACTCAACTATACAGAAGGTTACCTTGTGACTGGTAGTACAAGACAGAATGCAGGACTCTGGTGCTGGCTGGTACCTTATTTAAGCACTACAATTGGACTTCTAGCTCTGGGTTTCAAATAATATAGCAGCTACTACGTAACCAAATACCGAAAAATACCACCAATAATTCTTGAAGGAGTAATTTTTTCTTTATTGTAAGATTGGGGTAATGTTGTGATGAAAAAAGAAAAAAATAAAGATATGGACCTTAAGATCACGAAATGGACAGATAAGACAGATAAATGGACAGATAAGACAGATAAATGGAATATAGTTAATATCCTTGGTAAAAATATATCACTCTATTATCATCCGTAGTGAGATTAAAATACCTATTTTCTACCAAAACCTCTTGTTGTAATATGGTATATCTTATAGTAATACCAAGAGATATAATTCCATGCCCCCAGTTGAAATAAATTTTATTGAATTCTGAATTATTTTCTTTTAGTGCTTATTTCAAGCATACGTTTATTTAATGGTAGTAGTTAAAATGATTGAAGTTGGGGAAGACTCTGGTAATTCCCATAGTAACAGTTTCCCCATAGTAACATAACTTAATGCGTAGTGCGGGTTGGGCCTTTATATATTGCTCACCAACCAAGACCACCACATCACGTGAATGAGAAATAGCATAATAAATTACCATAAAGATACCATAAAGCCACACGTGACCTTTATATCGATAAATAACTAGATCCGTATCTAGATCCGTATCTAGATCCGTATTATGTGATCCGTAGCACGTGATCCGATAATTAATGTCTCCAATTTATTCAAGTGTAGCAAATGCTGGGGTGTACCGGTTACTCTTTTTTTCTGGCAAGTGCAGCAGTGGGACATGCGACCCGCACCGTGGAGCATAAAGCGATAGCCAATCCAGAAGCCAGAATCAATGGCCAGCTAAAGCAAAAGCAATAGAGAAAGCAAATAAAGCAAAACAAGGGTTATTTCCATTTTCTCCGCCTTTTCCATTCCATACATAAATACTCTTTTTTTGTCGGGCCTTGTGGCGTGGTTCTCGTGGGTTTAGGCGGACCCTCCCTCGGGTCGTGCGCCCACCACTCCCCGACGCTCAGAAATACCATCAAGCGTGTTCACCACGCATACTTCCCCTCTACTCTTCAAACTTGTTCAACCTCCCACAGCATCCGGCCCCAAAGTCTCCCGCCGATATTCCCCCCGTCCCCCCCATAAAAACCCTTCCCCTACCATGGACAACATGAATGACGATTTCTACCCGTTGGCCTTGCTCATGGACGAGTTGAAGCACGACGATGTATCCAATCGTGTGTCCGCTATGCAGAAGCTTGACGCAATTGCCATCGCCTTGGGCCCCGAGAGAACCTTACACGAATTGCTTCCCTTTTTGAACGAAGCCGCCCAAGATGACGAGGAGGAGGTGTTTGCCGTGATGGCCGAGAAATTGGGCTCCTTTGTGCCTTTGATCGGTGGCCACCAGAACAGCGAGCCCTTGATCCGCGTCTTGGCCGTGTTGAGTGCCATGGAAGAGCCTATTGTGCGTGATAACGCTGTGGATTCCCTCAACTCCATCAGTCTAGAATTGACCGACGAAGAGGTCAACGGCATCTTCTTGGAACTAATCCGCTCCTTGAGTCAGGGCGACTGGTTCTCCAAGAAGGTCTCGCTGTGTGGCTTGTACAAGTCCGTTATTGTCCGTGTGGACTCCTCCACCAGAAGAGACTTGTTGATGCTCTACTATAGCTTGGTTTGCGATGAGTCTCCTATGGTCAGAAGAAGTGCTGCCAAGTACTTGCCAACCTTGGTCGACAAGATGACTGAACACTCCAAATCCACTTCTTCCTCCTCCGATAAGGTCGATAGTGAAGACTTGGAAATAATCTCCAAAATGTTCCACAACTTGATCAATGATACTCAGGACAGCGTCAAGTTGTTGAGTATCGATGTGTTGGTGTCCATCTTGAACTACTTCCATTCCACGAAAAACATTTCCCACAATTCCGACTGCTTGGCCAGTGCTTTGAAGTTAATAAAGGATGAGAGCTGGAGAGTGAGGTATTCTGCAGCTGATCGTTTCGCCGACATTGCTGTCAACTTCGCCGACTCCGGTCCCGATTTGCTTAAGCTCATTGATCCTTTCATCAACTTGATGAAGGATGTGGAAGGTGAGGTCAGAAAGGCTATTGCCAAGCAGTTGCCCAAGTTCTGTGTATTGATCAAGGACTTGAAAATCATCGAAACTAAAATTATTCCTGTTGTCGGAGAATTAAGTCAAGACTCCCACGAGAACGTGAGAGCTGCCTTGGCCTCCACAGTGACTGGTTTGTCCCCAATCTTGCCCAAGCAATCCACCATTGACATCTTATTGCCCATTTTCCTTAATATGTTGAGAGACGAGTTCCCTGATGTTAGATTAAACATCATCTCCAACTTGTCCGTGGTCAATGAAACCATTGGCATCAATTTGTTGTCTACAAGCTTGTTGCCTGCAATTACCGAGTTAGCCCAGGACAACAAGTGGAGAGTGCGTTTGGCAATCATTGAATATGTCCCTAAATTGGCCAGTCAATTGGGAGAATCGTTTTTCAATAATGAGTTGTTGACCTTGTGCATGTCTTGGTTGTGGGACCCCGTGTTTGCCGTAAGAGATGCCGCAGTCAATAACTTGAAAGAATTGACGGTGATCTTCGGGTCCAAATGGGCTGAGAGTCAGATTGTCGCACGGTTGTTGAGCATCAAGGACGAAAACATCAATGAAGACGAAGGATCGAATGCTGAGCAGGTTGATTTCTCCAACTTCATCATCAGAATCACATGCCTCTTTGCCGTCACGAAGTTGATCCCCGTGGTGGACCAAACCATTATCATCAACAAAATATTACCATTCATCGACCAACTCACGGATGATCCCGTGGCCAATATTCGGTTCAACGTTGCCAAGTCATATTTGGTTGCAGTGCATGCGTTGATCAAGACCCCCAGCAGTGAGGTGAGCAAGTTGATTGAGGATGATATCATGACTAGATTGAACGGCTTGCTGAGTGATGTGGATGTGGATGTGAGATACTATGCCAACGATAGCACTGAGCACATCAAGGCTTTGGCATAGTGAAGATATGATCATGGAGGCCATTAGCATAGTGGAAACGTTTGGAGTCATATACATTCAGCTGGCTCAGCATTAATGCTATTTGTTCATTTATAGGGTAATTTAGAGCGATTGAATTAGAGTCGATTCTATCCGAACCAGTAGAATCTCTATTTATTATGGTCTATGGATGTATTTTAAGTGTGAGCGCTGGCCTTGGCCTTTTCTAGTTTTTCAAAGTCAAAGTCAAACGATGCCCCACACCCACATGATGTAGACGTATACGGAGAGTCCACCATCTTAAACGACGACCCGATCAATTCCGTGGTATAGTCCAATTTGGAGTCCTGTAAGATTTCCAACGAAGACTCATCAAAAAGAATCCGAGCCAAGTCCATATCTGTTCTTTGAAAAACAGCCAAATCTCCATCCTCGGCGAGTTCCTTGTCCAAAGTAGTAAGCTCGAAATTATACTGGAACCCATGGCAGCCCCCCGATTCCACCTTGACCCGAAGGGCAAACTTTTCATTCACCAGCCCATCGTCGTTTTTGGCAATCTCCTGCAACTTATCCCTGGCTGCCTCGGTGATGCCAATCTTAAGGTCAGTGTGACCGCGCACAAGCTGAGTCATGTTAAACGGTTCGGCCTCCTTGGTCATTTTTTGCACCTGCTCTTTGCTGTGTTCTTTGGGTAGGGCAAACGACGAGGGTGTAAGGGTTTTGGACTTGGGAGGCGTGCCTGGGGTTTTAGGGGTACTAATACTCTGATTTAGTCTGGTCAAGGTCAGGAACCGAACCGGTCTTATAGTGCGATTAGCGGACCTGGCCACGGCCCTCAAATGCATTAGTCTATTCAAAATCATTTGTATGGTGTTGTATATGCAGGCTGGATTGGTATAAGAGTCAACTCCTGATGTCTTAAGTACTGTGTACTGTGAAATGTGGAAGGAGCGGTTGTGGGAGTAGAACTCTGAGTAATACTAGGAGTAGGAGTATGAGTGGAGTGGAGATGTGGTGCTGACTAAAGTGCGAATGATTCGCTGCGCGCTGCATGCATGCATGCACAGATTTACTAATTCTTCACTCACAGTTAATGACTAATGCACTGACATATTCTATAGACTGGATGGCCGGACCATCTAAATGTACTCATCGTCCGAGACTCTCCATGAGCTTAACAACTTCAAGTGGCTCCAGTCCTCCTTGGGACCCTCCATACCCCAGGCAATCCATCTAAAGTACCAGAAGGTTCCGATCACCATGACGTACAAGGCCGCGTAGATGGCAAGATATGCGTATCTGTATGCGGGCTTGCTGGCCGTCTTCAAAGGTCTGGTGAAGGCCTCCACCTCGTAGACAAACACAATCATGGCAAAGTATAACGCGGGCAAGTAGTGGTGCACGTACGTGACTCTTCCCATGATCACAAACGGCATAAAGTGCAAGCCCCATCCGAGCATTGGGTAGATTCCTCCCATCAAGAACTGCTTAAGTGCAAGCTCGCTCTTGAAGTCGTTGATTTGTCTCTGCCATCTGATCAAGTGGTACAAGGTGACGAAACAGAATAACACAACTCCAACGGACGAAGTCCACGTGGTGGCAGGCGAGCCAACCAAGAAGTACTTGATCTTATCGTCGGCCCATGAACACATTCTGATTCCGGCATGCAACGTGGGCCACTCCCACCACTCCGAGGCCAAGTCATCTTGCTTCTCTTCATCTGGCACCAAGGCATTGTTGGTGGCCATCATGGCTAAGTTAAGCTGCACAAAGTCCTTGAGGAATCTGGTCTTGGGCAACTTGAAGTCCTCTGGAGCATCAGGCAAAATCTCGTTCCGGTTGTTCTCGATGTTCCACCATGTTCTCTTGTCCTTTTTGAACGGGTTCTTGAAGCACGCAACCTCTCCCTGTCTGAAACCCCATGCAGGCAAGCTGTTTCCGGTAACTCCCAAGTAACAGTTCATGGCATTGTTCTTCAATCTGAACGAAGTACTCAAGGGGTGCAACACGTCCTTGTCTTCAGAACCAAAGTTCTCCATGATCTCAACCTCCCAGTCATCCTTGAGGTCTCCAACAGTCATGTTACCGTATCCCGCAACTTCATATTCGGAATTGAGCACTGGGGCTGCAACTTCGTGTGTATGCAAGTTTCTACCGGTCATTGGGTGGATCAATCTGACCACCATCTTGTCTTTGACGAAAACCGGCTCCTTATTGTTCTCAGTGTCATAAAATTGTTCTGTACGACTGAACTGGAAAACCCAGTTGTTGTTGGAGTCCTTGTGCGAGTAAGTGGTCACCTGTTGTTGTTTAGAACCTTCTGGGAAAGCCTGGACGTGGGAGTGAAGCAAACCACCGGTCAACCCCTGACTTTTGAGGGTAACAAACGAGTGACCAATGGTAACATCTCTTGGGCCACCTCCAACATCAGAACCGTGCAAGTTTGCTTGGAACAACGACGACATGTTGGAATCTCCCGTTCCGGACTTGTACAACAAATCAAAGTGGAGCTTAAAGGCCAACAAGAACACACAGAATGGAATGACAATCAAGGCAAAGATCCGGGCGGCCCAGTGGTACGAGTACTTGGTCCAAGAAACCGTCTTGTCACCGAACATGTTCCATAAGTCCACCACGGTGTAGATACCCACCAAAATGGTAACAAAGAGTCCCACCATCTTGGTGGAGCATGTGCATCCAATAGCAATACCATTGAGCATCAACCACTTCCACCACTTGCGCGAGAACTGGAGGCCTTTCTTGTTGAAGTTGTTGAATCTGGCAAAAGTGAAAACAACCGTGGCTGTGAAGAACAAAAGCGGCGAGTCAAGCAAGATAAACTTACCCAAAGTCACGTACGATAACTCAAACGTCACCATGAGCGTGTACAACCAAGTAGCAGGGATGGAGAAGCCAATCTCCTTGGCAGTGAAGTATGCCAATGGAGCACACAAGGCAGAGAAGGTGGCCTGGAACAATCTCATCTTGGTGTAGTCAATGTAGTCCGGGTAATTTTCACCTGAAGGGAAATCCCACGAGCCGTTGTAGCCCGCCATCCAGCCCGAAAGCCCGACCAAGATCTTGGCCAATGGAGGGTGGACATCGTGGTAGAACTCGTGTCTCAAGTAGTAGGAACCAAACTTTCCAAAATGGGCCTCGTCCCAAACAACAGCATCGTTCAGCGAAATACGGTACACTCTCAACACAAACGAAGCAATGGTGAACACAAGTGGAGCCAACCATGCTTCCAAGTCCAACAACTCACTGAGGGTGGACCGGTTATATTTTTCAGTGGCCGAGAGGTCGGGCACTTGAGCATGGAGATCCAAGTCCTCGGTGGCAGCCGCAGAAGCCAGGCCCGATTTGCGGGCCTTCACGTTGGAATCAGGGTGCGAGGTAGCGCCTGAAGTAGACATGGTTTGTGAATACGCTTGGAGGTGTAGTGAGAAATGGAGGTCGGGCCATGGAAATAGTGCGACGATACGTGTTAAAACGCGCGCCGCGTATGCAGGCCCGGCCTGGTTCCGTGCATGGGCCCAAACAACGAGAGTCCAGAGCAAGGAGGTGTAATTGCGGGGGCGGGATTATTTGAGAAATTGGTTGATTTGTGTAGTGAGGGCGGAAGTGGGAAGGTTTGCGGTCACGTGTTTTTGGAAGAATTGGTTGATTCTTGGTCCATGACCAGAAAGGTAACTGTTGAATGGACCGAGCACGGCATTGGGCCAATGGAACGGACCAGGGCCCGAGCGTGGGCACGTCAAGGGACGTCAACTTAAAAAAAGAAAAATAAGGTTTAAGGTGGTGTTCTAATGAATTATTTATAGTTTAGGCTTTAGGAGTAGTTTACAAAAAGAAATGGATTTTTAATCCCTCACTAAAGGTTCGTATATTCTCCGGCAAACGTGCGACTCCTGTAAAAGTCGCCCTCACTCCGTCCTCCCCGCCAAATGTAACAAAATTGTATCAAAAAAGACAATCAACAATTAAAAACCAAAAACCAAAAACCAAAAACCAAAAACCAAAAAATGTTCCAATATAAAATAATCAATACTACGGTATTTCCTAATGTTAAAACTAATACTAATTTTTTAATTTCTTTAATTTGCTTGTTTTTTTTTTTTTAAGATCCTCTTAATACTACATCTTCAATCAAGCGTGGTCTTTTAGTAGGTCAATACACAATTGTTCCTTTAGAAAGTGACTGGGTTTAGGGACCGCGGATTTCAATGCGTCCATCAATGCGTCCATCAATGCTCACTGGATGGTGCTCACTGATGGTGCTCACTGGATGATGGTGCGCCAACACGTCCATGGCTGCAAACCTCAAAGTCTCCCACCCACCCAAAGGTCCAGTAGTAGAATAATAGTGTAGAATTATAGTGTAGAATTATAGTGTAGAATTAAAGTGTAGAATTAAAGTGTAGAATTAAAGTGTAGAATTAAAGTAAAGAATTAAAGTGTAGAATAATAGTGTAGAATAGTAGTGTAGAATAGTAGTGTAGAATAGTAGTGTAGTAGAATAGTAGAATGATATAGTAGTGTAACAATGGAACATTTAAACAATAAGAAAAGAAGATGGAAATGTGCAGTACATATATACAATGTTAAAGAAAGGGTTGATAACTATAATGGGGGAGGTATAGAAAAGTGGTTAAAGAGACATAAGCAGAAAGTCTAGAAATAAGCAGGAAAGTCTAGACATAAAGCGCTTGGAAATGAAAATACATGAATATGGATTTCATGAAGATGTATAATAGGATTGGGCAATTATTGCGTGATGATTTGTGACTGGGTGAATTTCTAGGGATCTTTTATTGGTCTTTCTTGGTCTTTCTTGGTATTAGTATTATTTATAACTCTAATAAATTTGTTTCTAAAATATGGGGCAAATGTGTTGGTCTGATGAGAGTAGTAAAACAGAGAAATGAAATTTATTGACGATTTTCGAAGGATGATTTCTTCAAGACTAAAAGAGAAGCTAGAGAATGCAGTAAATCTATAATTCTGTAAAAGAGGAAAGGTTTAAGGGACCAACTGCTTGATATGTTGTAGTGAGTGGGAGATACGAGGGCGCGCCGGCGGCGCGGTCGGAACTCCCAGCGTAGGTGGTATAACCAAGTACTCACGCTATAGAATTTGACTTTAAAATATTCATTGCAATGTCCGGAATTCCAGCATTTCACCAAAACAATTTCTATCCTAGTATGATGGAAAAAAGGGGGTTTGCGTTGGGCCTTTTTCTGCTGACCTTGCCTGGTGCACAGGTGTGCCGCGGAGCAGTTCCGGGGGTTGCAGCCATTTCTTCAACACCCATGCGTTGAGAGTAGGCCTAGAGAAAAAAAACCTATGGCTATTCCTGTAATCAGTCAACTATCGCTGGTAATCAATGGCAAGAAAAAAACATATATTTAAAATAAAGGAAGTGAAAATATAAAAGACAGCCCCTCCCGCTTTTAATTTACAACCTACTTTTTTATTTCCCAACTCTACTGCTGACTTCCATGCCTATCCCCTAACCTCTACTGTTTTCTTTAAGTCTTATACTTAAAATTTAGTATATTTCAAAAGCAAGCAGCTATCTCAAAAGCAATTTGCAATTTGCAATTTGTCCTGCAATTATGTGGGACTCGTGGAGGTAGGTAGCCTTCGGAGACATGTTTTCGAAACACCCTATTTAATAGCTGTGACGTTCCTTAGTACTTCGCGTGACCCTTGAGTTTCCTGGAACAGCCTGCATGAAGGGCATGAGATTTCTTTAGCCAACACAAGGATCTCCCGATCCATGAATCGTCATAAGGATCTCCTGAATCAATGAGTCAGTACAAGGATAAACTCTGGCTGCAATAGATGATACTAGACTAACCCTAAAATGTTTACATGGTGTTTTTTAACCTTGAATGTTTAACTGGTTCTTTAACACCAACAAGCAGAATTTGAAATTCTCTAAATTAAGGATTTAGGAACCTTGACTAGAGTAAATGGTGGAAGTACAATTTGTAGTGTACGGTTTTTCAGTGTATCAGCTGTGATTCATTATACTAGTCTACAGTAAAAAAATTTACCATAAAGCTTCGTTTCCCAAACACATTTCTCTTAACGAGATATACTAAAAATTCTAAACTGAAATGTAATGTGTTTCTGATTTAGGGACGGTTCTGCGGTGTGCATCTCCAGTCCGTGGTACTGCACACATCACCTGCAACCCATGCACTCTTCTCCAACACCAAACCGGAACCAGCCAGATTTTTTTATTCAAAGAGGAGTGTTTTACAAGGGGCTTTTACAAACATATCAGTGTTTATTTATGTGACCTGTATACAGTGGGGAATGTGGAGTAGTGGAGTAAATGAATTGGACTAGGCTCCTCATTAGACTGAGAATGAGGTGGTCAGTACAGTGCTGAGTACATGATTCTATGCAGTAGATGAGAAAACCATTTAGAATTGCTATCTGCGCAATTGTTATGATATTAGTCGTGGCTATTGAATACGGTGGTGAATATGGTGGTGAATATGGTGGTGAATATGGTGGCGGTGGTGAATGGGGAGGTGGTGAATGTGGTGTGGTTGGCCTGACCGAGACACGTGACCCGTTGCGTAAATGCGCGTGAATGTGGGTAACTCTCAGACTGCGCCTCGAGAAGCAGATTGAAGCGCGCACGACTCTGCATCGCGACATCCTCACGCCAAACGAAAAAAAAAAATCTCCCAAAATTTTTCACAACCACTACCAAAATGGCTTTCGACAAATCCAGCATCAAGACCTCTGCCTACTCGTCCAGATTCCAAACCCCTTTCCGTAGAAGACAGGAGGGTAAGACCGACTACTACCAAAGAAAGAGATTGGTTGCTCAATCCAAGGCTAAGTACAACTCTCCTAAGTACAGATTGGTGGTCAGATTCACCAACAGAGACATCATTGCCCAGATCATCTCTTCCACCATCACTGGAGATGTTGTTTTGACTGCTGCTTACGCCCACGAGTTGCCTCAATACGGTATCAAGTACGGTTTGACCAACTGGTCCGCCGGTTACGCTGTCGGTTTGTTGGTTGCCAGAAGAGCCTTGAAGAAGCTCGGTTTGGACGAGACCTACACCGGTGTCGAGGAGGTCGAGGGTGAGTACGAGTTGACCCAAGCTGTTGAGGATGGCCCAAGACCTTTCAAGGTTTTCTTGGACATTGGTTTGCAAAGAACCACCACTGGTGCCAGAATCTTTGGTGTCTTGAAGGGTGCTTCCGACGGTGGATTGTACGTTCCTCACTCTGCCAAGAGATTCCCAGGTTGGGACATTGAGTCCGAGGAGTTGGACGCTGAGCTCTTGAGAAAGTACATCTTCGGAGGTCACCTTTCTGAGTACATGGAGGAGTTGATGGATGACGATGAGGAGAAGTACAAGCAAGTCTTCAAGTCTTACATCGAGAACGACATTGACCCTGAGGACATTGAGGAGATCTACGCCAACGCTCACGAGAAGATCAGAGAGGACCCAACCTTCAAGCCAACTGAGAAGAAGCACACCAAGGCTGAGTTCGCTGCTGAGTCTAAGAAGTTCAAGGCCGTTAAGTTGACCAAGGAGCAAAGACAAGAGAGAATCAACAAGAAGATTGCTGACTTCAAGGCCAACAACTAATTTAGTTAGATTAATCCACGCTTTCTTTATCAACCTGTACCATAATCTGCTCCACCAAAGCTAAACTGTATCTACAAAGCTACATGCCATACCAGACAGTATAACTACATTACTGCCGCAGTATACTGAGTGGAAACCCCTAGAGCACTCCATCGTAAAAGCATTCTGTCATTAGGTATTAGACAATGACAGGAATTGCACTGCATATACCTGGCAATAGTCAGGTGGGTATAGTCCAATATTCTCTTCCCTCTAGTCTAGTGTATAATAGAAGTAGTTCCAGTTTTTGAAACAAATCCCTAGTATTTTTCTTAAGCCAGTGGTGGAAATGTGGAGAAGAACTTCAACCCTTTGTTAATTCATAAGCTGGAACTATTACGAAACCGGTCTCTAATACTCTAGTCAGCGGGGCACTCCGTTCCCACGTCAGTGATTTGTATTCCGTGAACATTTCAATATCCTCTAGATGCAACTTTAAAAATCTGAAAAAAGTATATCGCAGTCATGTGGGCTGTCCAGACTCGCTTTGGTTTCCTCTGATTCCCTTGGTTTCCTCTAGGTACATTGCCCAATCCAGTGCCTGATCGTTGATATCAGCTTCATTATATTTGCTGCAAATAAGGTTTCCCATAATTGTTCTTATTGATCACACTTTTCTTGCAATTCAGGTATACGAGTGTTTTTTTTTTCCAAGAAACAATTCACCTTCGCCAATAGTATATAGTGTGGAGATTTAGTGAGGCTTCAGTGGGTGCGAAATGGTTATGAGAAACACAAGGCCTGCCAGAAACGGAAACTGAATGATGGTGATACTGCAATTAAATTGGTAGGAGACCAGGGTTTTATAGATTTATAAGGAGAGTAAATGTTAGGAAATTAAAGTTTTGTAGATTTACAATGTTAAAGGAAAGTAAATGCTGGAGATATGAACCCAGGATTTGCTGATATATATTAATATTTAGTATTAGTCTCTGGTGGTCATTAGTCGGCAGTAGTTGTCAGAAATCATACTGTTAAGATGGTAAACCTCGCATCATTAAGGATAAAAAAAAAAGGAATATTCAATCTTGGTTTTATATTTTACCGTTGGATCATTCCGGTAATGGACCGAGTTTATAAAATGTATTCTCGCATGACATCCTGCGTATAGTCAAGGTTCCACGATAAAACCTATAGAGATCCCAAGGTAGTGTTGACCTGGTGACGTTTTTTTTTTGACTTTTTTTTTTTTTTTTGATTTTTTTGATTTTCGGGGACCTTTTTTGATCATTATTTTTTGGGATACTTTGAACCCAAAGGCTGGAAATACTCACCAGTTCATGTCTAAGGTGAGCATATACTGAGTATTCAGTTATCGTCTAGTACTGAGTTTCTGAATTTTCTTATCCACTTAAGTTCTAGTCTAGCCTCTTTCAGTATCATCTTTAACTTAATTCAATTATGAGAAAGTTTGGAAAGTGTTAGAGAGTGTTTCACTAGCAGACATAGCCTTTGACACTACGTCATATATGGGCCATTTTCTGAGATCAATTGCTGTGCTGGCTTATGATACTATACAATCGTCTAAACTACTGTTTTATACGGGATTATAATAAGAATAAGTTTAAGTTGGGTGCACAATAGAGAATACCAGTAAGATATAGGAATGTGTAGATGGTGTGTGTAGAAGAGGCAGTTCCGGGGCTTATATCCAGTTCCGGGGCTTATATCCAGTTCCGACCTATTGACTCAGGTCGTTTCATCCTCCCCACGAAAAAATATATCGAGTATTTTTGTAACTCAATAGACTCTTCACATTTTCGTCACCAAAATATCCTCGGGGGAACGTCTGGTTTAAAGTGTGTAAAGAATTACATCAAGGGTCTGTTGGGCACGTGACCTTTCCGGGGGTCCCACTCCACTACACTACCACCTACACTATAATATAGGTTTCATGTAGAAAATAGTGTAGTGTTCAGTAGTCATGAGGTGGGTCTAGTTACTATGGTCTACGATATCAGAAATAAGTAATATGAGATGAAAGTCTATAATGACCATATTACCACGTTGGAACGATAACGGTTAGGAGACCAAATATGATTTCCATGGTAAAGTAGCATAAACCCATGTTTTCCCCATCATTTCTCTGCTATAAGCCACAGTGGCTATAGATCCCAGTAATATAGAATATAGAACTAGAGGACTGGTACCAGACATACTATTGAACTAAAGCACTGGCTTTAGATCAGTCTGGTCACATGACCATGCCGTTCCCATTTTTTTCTATTCTAGTCTTGTTTGTTAGACCGAACTCTTTGTGCTTCGTTCAACAACTTATCGTAGGCTTCATCGACCACTGGATGCACGTCGGTCTCGTCGCTGGAGTCAATGGAAATCGCATCCTCGGTATCTCTATCGGGAACCAGTTCGTTTTTATTTGGAACTGCTGGAGCTGCCTCGCTTGAAGGAAGGTCCGGGGCTTCTTGGCCCTCGGATGTTCCAGTATTGTAGATATTATCAAGACTGATACGCTGCGTGTTGATCTTGGCAATCAACTCTTGCACGGAATCCACTCCTTTAGCATCTATAATGGCTTCCCGAAGCTCGGACCCGGAGGGAAGTGCTGCCAAAACGGGCACGTCTTGCTTGGGCTCCTCCACCTTTTTATCGCTGATGTTTTCTGCGCTTTCTCGGTGCTCCATATAATAGCCCCACCTCAAAAACTCTCCTTCCTCTTGTTCTTGTTCCTTGGCATGCACTGATGTTTGAGAGACCGACTTCATTAAAACAGGCCGTCCCGTGAGGTTATCCACAGGAACACTCCGGCCATCGGAGTTAGCATCAAGCACCACTAAATGAGGCTGCAAAGTTTCCGTGTCTTGTAAAACCACATTGGCTGGCCGCGAGGATTTGGCCATGAGAATGGGTCCTGCATCGATCAACGCCTTGGAGCTTTCATGGAGCTGCTGTCTGTCTTCTTCCGCATTGGGCTGGGCCAATTGTCTATTACTAAGTGTCTCTGTTCCGTCGACCGAAGGACTGGGGCTCATGGAAATACTTGTGAAAGCTTTGGCCTTTTGCTCGAACATATGAACAAGCTTTTCAAGAGACGCATCCAAGAGGCAAAACCGCAAAAGTTTCTCTTTTCCTTCAAAAGAGAGCTGGCCTGAGTTCCGTTTTTGGAAAAGCTTGTCGATGATCTGATGGATTTCTTTTCTCAAAGAGTTTGTTCTGTTAATCAAAGCATTGGTGATGATTTTTTGGAGATTTAAGTCCACTTCTCCAGGCACTTTATCTCTTTCTAAAAGCATTTTCTCTGCTGTCTCCATCAATAAAGACCCATCAAACATCACATCCTCTTGCTCCACGTCTCCGGTGATGTTGTTAATATCTGGTCTGATAGTCTTGTCCAAGTTTCTCATCAAATATAATGCCAACCGGTGGGAAAGTTCATCAGGAACCAAGTCATAGTCGAGATCCACGGTGAAAATTGAAGACGATTTCACCGAGGTGTAGAGCGAACCAATGGAGGTCCGGTCCAAGTTTCTGTTTCCAACGAGTGACACGTGCACCAAGGGCTTGATTGTAGGGAAGATATCAGCAAGCGCAGTTATAGATTCCGAGGTCAATTCGTTCAAATCAAAGTGGATTCTCTTTAAGCTTTGGAAGTGAGGAAGTGTTTTGCCCAATTTGGAAATCACCTCTGGGAAGAGCTGCGGCAACGAACTCATGTCGAAAAACCTCAAAGTTGGAATATTGGCCAATCCCTTTAGCAACTGCCCAACCTCATCAACGTCAGTAAGAGAAGTGGAGTTCAAGGAAAAGAAGATCAACTTGGCACTCTTCTCCGTGAAAGCTTTTATAAACGGCTGGAGTTGACCGTGGCTGAGATCGTTATATGCGATATCAATGCCCACGCACTTGGAGTCTGGTCTGCTGATCCAGTCAGCTATGAGCTCACATTTCCGGACATTAATCTCGTTTCCGGCCACTCCCAAACGGCACGTGGAGATGGTCAAGGCTTTTTCGAGAAGGGCTTCGAACATCTCATCTGAAAGTTTGCACCCACCCATGACCAACTCCTCTATTCCTTTTCTGCGTTGGATGGCCTTGATGACCAAGTTCCAGTCCATGGCTGCTCTATATGCATTGGGCTTTGTGATGTTCTTGACTCTCTGCTGACTAATGTCTAGCTTGCGCACCGTGTGGTTTTTGCTCAAAAACTCGGATAAACAGAGCCAGCCCATATCGTCGATTGCAACGTTCCGAAGAGATAACTTCTCCAAGCTCTTGCTGTGCACGAGCCCTGCAAGAAGGTGTTTGAGCATCTCGGTGGTCATGGTCACATTGTCGAAAATGACGGTGTTGATTGGAGTAATCGCAATGAAGTCACTAAAGGAAAGAACATCGATGAGCGTAGGTTTAGGGTTGAGAAGCTTCAAGACTTGTAAAGGTTTGGTCCTGTTTTTCAATTGCTTTAGAGTGGCAGGAATGGGAAGAATCTCTCGGAGATGACAACATCTAGTGTATATGGCCTCAAGAGATAAGTCGTCATCATTAATTGAGTTAGAGGTATCAGCCGTTTCCTCGAAATGAAATTCATGGTAATGCACCGGCTTATCAATTTCGATTTTCCCGGCATTCTCCTCGATCTCATCTTCCTCTATATTAATGGCTGCTCCTTTGCTACTCAGCTTGTAGGAGGCAATCTGAGAGTGCAACTTCTTGGCCGATAAGTGGGCCTCTAGAGCATGCTTCTCGCTCTCCAAAAGAGCCAATTTTTGAGCTTCTATGGCCATTTGCATTTCTCGTTCAGAGAACAATGTGTCGGAGGCATTATTCGCACGGATACCATCGCTGGTAGATATACCCTGTGCTAATCTAGGAACAGGAGCCTTCAAATCTTCGGGGATAAGTACATTCCCTTTTCGAGGCCTCCTAGACGGGATCTGCTGCTGAGGATCTTTTTCGAGCTTGTCTAAAGAAAAAGCTACCCTGCGGAGAAGATTCTCTTGGATATCCTCTAGGCCACCGTCGGACTTGTTGGTTTTGGGTCTATTGGAGGAACTTGATGGAGGTCCTGGGGCAGTTTGTGGAACAGGAGAGGCACTTTCTGCCGTCAGACTTCTGCGCTTAAAAAAACTGCCCTTTTCTTTATCCACCGACAGACGCGGGGAACTGGAGATGGAAGAGCGACGAGACGAGCGTGCTGACGGTATTCCTATATCCTGTGGAGGCCTTGTAACAATGGAAGACAAGTCTTGGTCCATTGTGAAAGAAGGCAGGAATTCCATGGCACTGAGCTTGGCTAACGGTGATAAGTCTAGCGATTGAGTTCCCTTTTGACTGTTCTTTTCACTGGAAGGGCCCGAAGATGAAGACAGTTTGAACTTGGAAGAAATGGAACTGAAAAAGGATCTTTTGGATGAGTTTGACCGAGATACAGGTAACGTTCCTTGGTCACTCAGTGTACTGGAGGAAGGCTGGATCATGTTCACGCTTCCACGTCTTTTCAGCACTTGTGCCGGGGTCTTTTCATTTGGTTGCTGTGGAGCAGACAGAGAGCGGGACCGGCCGGAGGGCTGAGGGGTTTGAGGTGTTTGTTTGGGAGTTTCCTTGGGAGTTTCCTGCTGTTTCATTGGAGGATCCTGGGCAGGAACATCCGTTTGATCTTGCGCAGTTTGAGGAGTAGCAGGGGGCTGGGCCTTTTCTTGGCTTGGTGGTTGGTCGGGTTTGTCCGAACCGGAGGCCCTGGTCTCGGTGTTGAGTTTCTTGCTTAACTTCTTGGACTTTCCTCTGAATAGCCAATCCACATCGACATTAGAGACACCCGTCTCCACTTCCGAGGGCGGAGGCACCGACATGTAGTAGTATTTTAAGCAGGAGGAAACGAAGCGTTGTTTGTAGAAGCAATTGAAGGTCTCTTTCGAGTGGTAGTGGAGGGATAGGGGCTACAGAGAAATCAGGCAACACTGCGTTACAACAGGTGATCAAGTGGCCGAGTAAAGGATGGAAAGAGCGACTTGTTTTTGGACGGAGGCTGCTCCAGGGCTCTTTTATAGTAACCGCAGACTAATTGGGGGTAATAAGGATTGGAAGAGCAATGGGTTTTTGAATTGGGTGGTGGTGAAGGTTGGCAAGTTAAAGGTGGGGTGCGAAATCATGTTCCGCTCCGCAACATACCGGACCCCAAATGGGAAGAGAATTAATGGGTGCACCTCGAGAAAGGCGAGGCACGTGACCCGAGCAAGTGCGGTGATATTCCCAAAGAGAGCTCTACGCGGCGGTATGCGAGCGGTGGCCGAAGGCGCGCTACTTGAATACATTCGCATTCGGAGGTGCAGTAATGGAAGGTGTACGACTGAGGTGCAGTAATCGAACCTTGTAGTCAACACCAGAGCAAGGGTCACGTGCTACGGGATTCGATTTTCTTAGAAATTTCTATTCCAGTGAAATAAATTATAAGAAATTACAAAGGGTCTTTTCCAGGGACTGTACTAAGACCTTTCGGTGGACTTTCTGTGTACTTTCTGTGTACTTTCCGTGTACTTTCTTTGGACTTTCTTTGGACTTTCTTTGGACTTTCGGTGGACTTTCTGAGGACTCTCGGTGGAATTTTAGCGTAGACTAGCTGGACTTCATGGGCGAGTGTCACGCTCGGTGCATTTTGCTGCGTGATGACCACACTCGGCCAATCACCTCGACCATGCGTAAGTCGTGCGCACTCCTTCCATTGCACGTGCGGAGCTTATCATAAAAATCTCGGCTCCGTGGCCAGTGAGATCAAACAGATATGGTTCCACGGAACCTCCTGGTTTCAGATTGGGTCTCTTTTGTTTGGATTTGAATGTATTACTCCATGTTTGCTTTTATATGTGACCCGTTTTTTTCGGGGAAGCACTAATGGTGGACTTATCGGGCCGTTGACCGAGGTGATCTCCGCTCGGTTTCCGACTTGAGGTCCGAACCACCCCAACACAACTTACCTCACCTAAACATACCGTAACCAGCTCTACCAAAGAATAACCTAAGGCCTATTTTCTCGCTATAATTATTCTGTTCTTCATTTCATTATATTTGAATCACATTTTACTTCACATTCGTGTTTTTTCCGTCCGGTTGTGGAGGCAAAAGAAAGGGCCGAGTCCGGCACAAAACCCTCGCATCTAGACGTTTTTTTCTTACTAAAGCCTCAGGCCCTCTCCTCATACACTACTTCTACTTTCTTCTTAGCTACCACATATATTCCAAATGTTTAGACAAATCTCCAGACCATTGGCCGCCAGAGCCATCAGACAATCCATAATGCCCTCTGTGGCCGGAATCATGCGCACAACCCCTAAAGTCGCCACGCCTCTCCAATACAAAAGAAGCTACCATGAAAAGGTCCTTGATCACTACTCCAACCCAAGAAATGTTGGGTCTTTGGACAAAAACAGCGTCGATGTGGGCACAGGGCTCGTAGGAGCACCAGCTTGTGGAGATGTGATGAGATTGCAAATCGAGGTGGATGACTCCACCGGTGTTATTAAGGATGTTAAGTTTAAGACCTTTGGATGTGGCTCCGCTATTGCCTCGTCCTCCTATGTCACGGAATTAGTCAAGGGTAAGACCCTTGAGGAGGCATTGACTATCAAGAACACTGCTATTGCCAAGGAGTTGTCGTTGCCTCCCGTGAAGTTGCACTGCTCCATGTTGGCTGAAGATGCCATCAAGTCTGCTGTGAAGGACTACAAGTCCAAGAGGTCCAGTGCTGTCAAGCAACCCACCTTGGGTGCTACCGCTTAGACCCGACAGTATGAAGACATTTTTGGGTAAGTTTCATTTGGCCAATTTTAACTGGCCAAGTGTTGGTTTGGGCTAGATGCTCACGTGGGTTGTTTTATTTATATCAGGATTAGTGAATGGGATGTTACTGTGTACAGATTTGTATATAAACATTGTTTCTGGCTAAGACGAGAGCAAAAGGTACTTAAAGAACTGTTTGCCAATGAAGCTGGTGTCGAGGCTCCACAGCTTGAAGCGAGTCATGGCTATGAACGTAAGCCCGGTGAATACACCAATCACCGTGTAGGCAATTTTGCGTGCTCGAAGGCTGAACTGGCGTCTATATTTGAAGAGCCCGCCCACGATGTGGTAGAAAGACACCCACAGGAGAAACAAGAGCATCAAGTAATTGAGAGTGGTACCTGCAGTGCCATAGAACGATACATGCAAGTAGTGGGTGATGTAATTCAAAGTCACCAACGACGAGTCGCCATCCACCCAAGTAGGCGCTAGTCTCATCTTATAGTAATGGAAGCCTAGAGCTAGCATCATGATGTACCCCGAGAAGGTGGACGGAGTGAAGGCAGGGAAGTGCGAAGAAACCCAGGACTTCTTGAAGCCCAAGCCAAGCATGGTGCCAATGCCACCCAAACCAATATCGTCTCTGTACTCGTCCAGGATAATGATGTCTCTTTCAGCTTGGGGCCGGGAAGGTTTCTTCTTGGAGCTGTGGCTGCGGAGAATCCTCATGGCTACTCCGCTCAAGACGTGAGCAGCAGCAGTGCCCCAAACCAACGGGTACTCGAACAAAGGCGATAGGTAGACAGCACGAGTCATCTGGAAGAATTCCTGACATTTGTTGGAGTTGATTCCGAGCGCAGGAGCAACGATGGTGGACGAGATGTGGAGGCCAAAGAAGCCCAAGAAGCCATATGCGGAGTACTTCTGCACCTTGTAGAGCGCCGAAAGCACGCTTTTCAAGAACGGCGACCTCTTGGTGGGCACGTGCAGATCTTCGGGGCTATCCATGGGAACAAACAGCTCCAATGGCTGGGGAACTACTTGCTTGAGGTCTTGTAAAGACATGAGGAAGAGAGATGCGTAGTAAGGGCCCAATGGCTGGGAGCGAAAATAAGCCTGCTTACTCGCAGCCTGTACCGAACTTCACAACACGCTGCTCACCTCAACCGACTGTGACCATTGACTGTTTTCTTATCTAGAATTATAATTGAGTTCATTGAATGGATAGGAAAATCACTGGACAATCACTGGGATATTTCCTGGCCACTGGACAATTACTGGCAATCACTGGACTGTCACTGGACAATTACCTGAAAAAACCTGAAAGTACCTGAATAAATTACTTGGATACCATGGTATTGTGGACTGGGCATTGTTAGGCTATTGTTATTGTTACTGTTGACTCTGGACTGTACCCTGACTCTGGACTGTACCTTGACTCTGGACTGTACCTTGACTCTGGACTGTACTTGGACCCTGGACTGTCTGGTACAGTCCAGACGATAAGCCCGACTCCATATTCATTTTGCCTTTACCATTATACCCCGTGATTCCTTGTAAAAACTCTATCCAGCCATTGTCCTGTTCAGGCCTTGCCCTGCCCATTGACCGACTTCCACATTGACACCATTGACACCATTGACACCATTGACACCATTGACCCTTGACACTATTGACTCCATTGACCCTTGACTCCATTGACTCCATTGGCTCCATTGGCTCACCTATTGACCCTTGACGACCCTTGGCTCCATTGAATAGGACCATTGTTGACTTACTAACTCCACGAAGACTGACTCCTCCATACCGTTAAATACACCATTGAAGGCCAAGGCGTTGTTGTTCGGTAGACGGAGCTGTCGCAGCTTCTTTCCTTGTTGCTCGCTTCTCTTCTTGTTGCTCGCTGCTCGTTGCTCGTTGTTCGTTGCTCGCCGCACTCACAATGCCCAAAGATATTTTTCCACACCCTCACCGTTGCACTCACATTATCTCACGTTTCGCTTCGGTAGTATCACTGCCCATTTCGCAGTCGTCCACACGTTCAATTGGTATTTCTGAAGATGCGTGAATGAGTATTGAGAAAGTGACACATTTGTAGATTTACTAACCGAGTCTAATTTCTATAAACACAATTCATTTCAATTTATCAATGCCATCCCAGAGAGTCGAATCATTTAATCGATAGTCATTGTTTCCCTTTAACTCTCAATCCATAAACATCCTTTCAATCCAATAATCACATCCTATCACTCCTTTATTCATTTGGCAATATGAAGTCAATGCGATTCTTCAATTCCACGTTATAAACCGTCCTTTCGAAAATAAAGATACAAACACAGTGCACTAAGCCTTTGAATTCGAATCAAGACTCTGGAAACTTATAGGTGTATCGTTAAGTGAGACTGTCTCAGACTACACTCAAAATATACTGACACTACCCACACTTCACTCTGCCATGGACTATGCTATATCTATACTGTACGCTGATGATATATTGTGTCTTGGACCCTGACTTTCCAGTAATTACGTATTGTTGATCCAATTGGGAGCTCCTCGTACGAGGCTGTTCGCGCTTTCACACGTATCTGCTCTACACCCTATCACTACACCACCAACACCTGAGCACATACTCCCCCCAATGTCGTCGGCCACATTTTCCCAGACCCGGAACTCGGCCATCACTCTAGAGAACCAGACGCAGGTGCTCTTGGGCCGCTTCTCCAAGCTCCAGCAAGTTTCAAACTCCGTGGATGCTTCCCCCGAGGAGCTCTCTCTCATTGACCAGATCTCCAATCTCCTCCACAAACGAGAAACCATTGTGGCTACGTTGAAAAGAGCCGCTGAATCCGATGAGTCCATCTCGACGTCCAAATTGCAGCAGTTGCAGAGACATAAGGAGATCTTGGCTACGGATGGAACATCGTTCCAGAAGATCCAGGGCCGCATCAATGAAGAACGCAACAGGAACAACTTACTCTTCCTGGTCCAGTCCGATATCCTGGCCCACAAGCAGAGAAACGTGGCGTCGGTGACTGCTGACAATGCCAATGACTACATTTTGGATGAGGGAAGAAGAGTCAATTCTGCCAACAGCTTTGCCGAGAGGTTGCTACAACAAGCATACGAGACGAGGGACGAGTTAATCAGCCAGAGGGCGTACCTTCAGAATGCACAGACCCGGATCCTGAGCACGATCCTGGCCATTCCGGGCATCAATGTCTTGGTGTCGAGAATCAACACGCGCAGAAAGAGAGATACTTTGATTATGGCCTCGGTGATCGCCTTTTGTATCCTCGGGCTTTTCTTCCTCTCCTAAGCTATACCTATGTTGATTTTGGGGTTTTTCCGGGTGCACTGTACACTGCAATTGGTTTGCTGCTGATGTGGTACCCTGCGTCATGTATATAAGCGCCCTCAGATGCTGGTTCTGCAGGAGCGACTTTTCTATTTCCTCGATGAAACTAATACTTCAAAAGACTGTGGAACATGGAGAACAGGATTTTAGAGTTGAAGATCAAGCGAGTTAACCAACTAAATGATAAACTCACAGAAGCCCTAAAAAAGAAACGCATCCCCGCCTCCAGAGCCGCCGCCTTGATCATACAGAATGCTGAGTCCACTCCAGACATCTTGGTGCCGGCCATCTGGAACATTCCTCCGGAAACAAACAAGTACCGTGTGTTCCAGGAGTCAAAACATGCAGGCATGAGCAACTCCGCAAACTGTTGCACTATTGTCTGAACCAACACATTACTGATTCAGATTGGTTTGGCCCTTCAGACCCAACAATGAGCAAACTTCTGAGCTATGTGGCCCGTTTCCAGCCCATTTTTTGTCCGTTTCCAGTCCGTTCTGGATAATCTGTCTGAAAAATCTGATCAATTTAGCCTTTTTGACCCGCCACCTCTGACATGTCTCTTGTCTGCTATCTTGGTCATAATACCAAGCAAATGTCTCATTGCAAAATACTACACCTTTCTGTCCTACAGATCCTCAATAAAACATATATTTATTCATGACCCGGAGGCATCTAGCCCCCAAGCTGCCGGCCAGGTTTTTCATCTACAGTGATTTCCCTCAAGTGCTCAATGCTTTGCGAATCCAACGTAGTATCTTCTTGCTTCTCATCACTGCCACACCCACAATCATAATCCTCAAGGATCGTCGTACAATCATACTCCGGCTTGTTCAACCGCTCGTTCACCTTGTTATGCACATGGCAGCCCCATAAGGCTGCTGTCTTCCGAGAACCCGTCTGTAAAGGATACTTGGCCAAGATCTTTTGAAAGTGTCTAGCACAGTCTCCACAAGGGTACACCTGGCCAAAAAAGTAGACGTACAGCTTTAAGCTCCGCTTCTCTTGTTCAGAAGGCTTATCAGGGTATCTAGCCAAAATCGTGTGGAGAAGGTGCCAAGCAGAGTTGCCTAGGGCGGCCTTGAGAGTTTCATTAGCCATCTTTGGCATGAACGGAGTCTCAGTATACTTTTCTGTGCTCTCAGTTTCCTCCTTGGTTTCCTCTAGAATTATACTCTCCATCTCCTTTTCCTCGGCCTTAGGGGTTGTGTGCTTCTGTGCTTCATGGACATCGTGCCGAATGGGCTCGACTTTGGAGTTTAAGTTGGACTTCATGGGCATGGTGGCCAAAGACTCGGCCTCACCGGAGGCAACGAAGTAGACGGCACATGATATCAATAAGAGAATTAGAAGTGCAAAAAGCGGCCTCCGACTTATTCTGGTTGAGCTCATGGTGTATGTGGAACTTCTTTCTCAGAACTTGTGGCCTTATTTTGGTGTGCCCCGCACGTGACGAACTTTGTGTTCGCTTGCGTCAATCTAGTCCAGCCTCAACCTCTCAATAACGGTACGGTAAATGTAGCACGATCATAGATTTTTTTATGATAACTTCCAAGAATGTTTCAAAATATACGGGGATTCTTAGGAATAGCTTAGTATGGTTTTTTTTAACTTTTTTACTTGGAGAAACCTGGTTTGAATCTTGGGTTGGGTGTGTGTGTAGGTTTATGTTTGATCTCAGAATCTGAGATCTTGCTGCGCTTTTTCTTCCAGGAAGACATAAACACGATGTAAAAATCAGGTTCGGATAATTCCCAAATTTCGTTCGATGAGTTATGTTGAGCTAATTGTATTGGAAATATTCAATTGAAACTCTACAATTATTTTTGGTTTGTATTTCAGCATTGTGTTTGGTACTCGACTGGATTCAAGTGCAGGCAAATAACCAGATCTCAGTGGGGCCACAACACTTTGCAGTCTAAGCGCATGATTGAGAAGCCGATATATGCTTTTGACGTGTAATTATAATTTGTTTAGAAAATTTTAACCGGGTGATTATCTAACTGGTAATATTCAATCTGGTAATTATTTAACCTGGTAGTTTTATTCAGCTTGATAATTTCACAAGATCGTGCTAGAATATGTCTTTTATCTATGCTTCTCTGGCTTTGAGGAATCACCTCTCGACAGTAGCTGCCAACAACTCTCCAGGCAAGGTCTCGTCGCCAATGCTGTAGAGAAGCTTGACACCACCCACCAAAGTGGCCAATAATGCCACCGAGGTCCACAACAAGAGATGTGCTTGTGCAGCAATATCCTTCTTGCTACAATCGTAGCCTGCCCATTTGGTGGTTTTCGACGTCTTCTTGTCCACAGTGGCTGAGCATACACATTGCCAGCACTTTGGTTGAACCTTGGCACATGCTCCATGCCCATTACACTTATTGGTACCGGCCTGGCATGCATCTTTGTCAGCGAAGCAGGACTTGGCAGCAACTGCACCTCTCTTGGAGAAGGTAGCAAACACATCAGCAAGCTCTCTGGATCTTTTCTGCATTGAAACCTTGGAAGAAGCCAATTCATGCTGAGGCCCAATGGCTATGAGCGTAATGTCAAAGCTTTGCTCTAAAGCCTGAATGCTCTTGATCAAAGCACCTTTGGCCACATTGTAGGTTTTCGAGTCGTAGCCGATCTTCGAGCCGATCGACACAAGCGAGTCCAAGTTGGCAGCCACAAACTCACCCTGTTGGTTTTCCTCGGTGGAAAACTTGATCATTTGCATGATTTCGTTGATGAAAAGCTTATCATTAACAAGCTTCAAGCCAGAATCTTGCAATGCCACCACCAGTTGACCTGCTTTCCGTGCTCCATCTTTGAAAGAGGGCTTGACCATGCTTTCCCATGCATCAGGCAATTCATGGTTGAAGATCTTAAAGCGGTGGGTCAACTTCTCCATCTCGCTTGCATCAGACAAAACGTACTTGATTTCATCCGAAAACTTGGCCACCGTGCTGGCACTCATGGTCTTGGCCACCTGCTTAGGGAAACGCTCGTAAAGAGCATTGATAAACAGATGTGCAGTTTTCTTCTTCTGTCCTAGGCTGACCTCAAGAGAGGGCGACATACCTGGAATGAGCTCCGTAGGCTCGTCCACACCCTTCACAATCACCAACAAATTGGGCTTGCCACTTTGATCGGCCAGAGACTCATGGAGAGAATCAATCAACTCGATTGAGCCGGTGCTCTGGCCCACAGAGTAGAAATCGTCGATTCCAAACTTGTCTGCCAAGTATAACAAGGTGTTCTTGACAGAAACCACCGGAGCCTGGGGGCTTGTGTTTTCACGAGAGAGCTCGTAGACTGCAGCGTTTCCGGACGCAGAAGCAGCCGAGACTCCAAGAAGAGCAGAAAGGCTAAGGATTGCCAACTTCATCTTGTAGATAATGCAGGGGCTGGAGGTTGTCGATTGGTGCGAGATAGCCTGCGATTGACTCGGGCGCTCCCGTATGTAGGAGCGGTGCACGGGTGTGCTCGCGGGTGGTGAATGCACAGCAAGAAATGGCGTTACGAAATGGGTCTTGTCCATTTTTCTAGGAGGAAATTTTGGAGAAAAGGCAGAGTTGGTGGAATATGGTTTTCAAATCCCGAGCAATTCTAGTGTTTGAGTGTAAAAGAGACTGATGGTGAGAGTGTAGTGAATATGTGAAATGAGCTATATTGAGCCCAATTTCTTGTTTTGTCTTTTTAATATACTTCAAGACAAACTTTATGATGTATGAATTGGTTAAGGGCTTTAATGACCTTCGAATTGGACTGAATCTTTGACTATAATTTATATAGGGTATCAAAGCATGGGACCAATATTTCCGTTAGAGATGCGGTGGCTCAATGGCAGAGCTTTTGATTCCAAATCAAAGGGTTGCAGGTTCGATTCCTGTCCGTGTCAATCTTTTTTATGTTTTTTTTGGCGAATATGAAACTGAAGTTTCTTTTTGAAAATAAACCTGGTAGATCTTCGGGAACAAAGGAATAAAAGTTGACGGGGATTGTGCTGCAATGGTAGAAATTGGGGGTTTGACGATGATCTACGTTGGGGTTAAGGGAGACATGTCTCAAGAGTGATGGATACTTTGCATTCAGATAGGGGTGAAAGACTAATTTCGATTTTTATTATTCTTCAAAATGAATCAGCAACTGAAAATATCATCATAAGCAAAGATCCATCACAATATAAAGAGTACAAGACCTCTCTTACTCTCCATAGTGTGGTGCGCAAGTATTCACCTCGTTTGAGGCAAGTACCATGAAGAAGAAAAAAACGCTTGAGTAAAATTTTTAATAATGGTGCGCACGCGGTTCGCGCACGCCCGAACAATGGTGCACGGCCCTCACTTAGGGCTAATGGTGCCCAACTTCAGCCCAGGTAAATAGAGGTTACGAGAGGTACACCCACGTATACATGATAAAGTTTGGAACCCAAAATACTCACTGCATATAAATAACAATATTCGTAAATACAAGCGGAGATCATGGGGATGGCGAAAACAGGAGTCAAAACAGGAGTCAAGACAGGAGTGCACACAATAAATGCAGACTTTGCTGGGGTTGGTCCAGGAGGGGTGCCAAATGTTGACCAGGAGGGGTGTGAGAATGTGTGTCAGTATGGGGCCAAATGGAGAGGTGTGGTGACGACTGCACGGCTGCGAGGAAACGATGGTGTGTGCAGTACATACCAGAAGGTAGAGGAAGCAACGTGTACATTTTGTAAAAGGCTCCTATTTTAAAGGCGAAAAAAAATATACCGGAGTATTTCTTAGGTGGAGGAGAAAGGACAGCCTAAAATACCTTCCACCAGCTTTGCTGGATTTGTATTTCCGGGTATCCCGTGATAAGGAACTGAAGTAGAGAGGCTCAGAGGTTACGAGCCCGTGGCTGCGGGCTTCCGCATGCACTCCCCCCGGCTGTACTGTGGATCTCTCAGATAAGAAGGCTACCTGGCGTCATCCTCAGATATCAGAGTGTGCTGACTACCCAAGCAAACCTAATTTCAAACACGCAGCAAAATCTTATTTTTGCCGTTTATCCTCATCACATTTGGATCACCTGCTCCTTTTCCACGCCCCTAAAAGCTACGTTCTCCCATACACAAGCAGTTGATTGTGAGCAAGCACAGATAACCGATCCTACCAAAAAGCAACTCTCCCTATTTGAACCAAATTTTGTCTGGTTACATTCGCTCCTTTTATAAGGTCTAGCCCATTTCACAAGACTCGTATCCTGGTCTAAAGTGAACGCTGAAACCCAGGTACAGAACCATCTACGAGTCGATCAGATATCATCTACCCCTTGGAATTCCAGATATCGACCTCATAGAAATCAAGGAATCCATATTAATCCATATTAATAGCTTGTTTTCTTATATCATCAAACTACCAATAAGGAACACAGTGAACCCTTAGATCTATAGCATATCCCAATATGGCACTCAACTCTGTTTTCGAAACAAAGCGCAGGCCGTCTGTACGTGCTGTTTCAGAAGATCACGAGTCGTCGTTTTTTTCCGAATCCCAAACATCTTGGGTGGTTTTCAGCCCCGGCGAGCAAATCATCAATGACGTACTCTCATTCTCCACCAGGAGTCGTCTCACAGACAACGAAGAGGAAGTAAACTTAAGTCATACGCTTGACCACTCGCTTCAAAATACGTCCCAAACAGGTGATGAGGTGTCTTTGGCCAGTAGCCGAGACTCGCTTTCTAGTCGTATAAATGCTTGGCAGAAGGCTACAGACACCCAGATTTCCGATAACGTGGCCTCGTGGGACTTGGATGCAGACCTCACGTCCCAGCCGGTTGAATCTACGCAATATCAAAAACAACAAAAACAACAGACACAACAGAAACAACATCAACTTCGGCCGGTCCCCGATTTCTATGGCAATGAGATGATCCGAAACTTGCCCCATGAAACACAGCTCCAGTTCCGGCGGTCTACTGCGCGTCTCAAGTCGTCACTCACGCGCAAAGGGTGCAGGCTACAACACCCTGATTTACTAGCCAAGCTTCTCGGTCTACTACGGTGGCAGGAGCTTCTCCAGACTCCGGGGTCGCTTGTGGACGATTATGTCGCCAACACGCTTTCACGCGCGAACTTCAACACCAGTGTGACGCGCTACGACCGTGAGTTCTCTGATACTGGCACCTCGTCTTCAGCGGTGGCATGTGGTGGAGGTAATTCATGGAACGACTTCTAAAAATTAATATCAGATTCTACCCGGGTTTATTGATATGTCAATATGTAGAAGTACCAGCCATAGTGCCAAATTGCCATAATACCATTCAGCTGCCTCAGACCACTCCGGACGCGTGGGCCGCGCACGACTCGCTCGCGGAAAAGCGATTGTCATCCCCACCCCACTTACACCTCTATACAACACCATTACTTCCTCCAATGCTTAGATCAATCGCCCAAAAAAGAACATTCGCCTCCACAGCCACCCGCAGTGCGTTTGCCAAGATGCAATTGCTCGGTACGATTGGCAACATCACACACAAGGAGACTAAGGATGGAGCAGCCTTCCTTTCGTACTCTTTGGCCGTCAACAGGTACTCACCACAATCCGCTGAGGAGGGCAAGAAGTTCGTGGCCGACTGGTACAACCTTTCTGTGTTTGACGAGAAGGCTGTGCTGTTTTTCCAGAAATACTTGGGCAAGGGAGCTCAGCTTTATGCTGAGGCCGATGTTAGACAGAAGTCCATGACAGACGAGACTGGTGAACACAAGCAGGTGTACACGTCATTGGTGCAGACCCGGTTTGATGTGGTTCGTTTCCAAAAGAAGGATACCGAGGGTGAGCATGAGTCGGAGTAGTTGCGTTGCGTTACTTTAATTTAGTCTAATATACAGTTCAAAATATATGTCAAAGTACAGGTCAAGTAGAGGTTGTGTGATACAGTCTAGTAGGATTAGTGGTTACTTAGTATAAGTTCTTGGCAGAAGCAAGCTCAATGGCATAGCCAATGGTCAACTTGATGTGCTCGTTGATGTGGTTAAAGTCCAACCGGTCCATGGTATCCAAAGTCAGGTGGATTTGTTTGGAGGTGTACTTGAACTCACTCTCAATCAAGAAACTGGCAGGGAACCCGTTTTCTATAGCAGAGGCATGGTCGGAGCACGCATAGCCACACTCGGTCTCGTGCACTGGGATGGCACAGTAAGTGTCCACCACCATCTTGATGAACTGATTTTGCTGGCCGGAGGTGTAGTCGGAGATGAGTCCAAAGTGAGGCTCCACGCCTCCATCAATGGTACCTTGAGTGTATCCGGTCATATCTTGCTGGAGCATTCCCACCACAGTTTCGTTTTTATTGTAGTAGTTGGAAAACACATCGATGGAGCCCAACAACCCTCCTTCTTCTGCAGAGTAGTAGTGGAACTCCAAGGTATTGTGAGGCGAGTATTCACCAGAGGAAATGGCATTGGCGATCAAGCGGAGCGACTCCAAAGTAGTCACGGTTCCAGACCCATCGTCATCGGCCCCAGGAGCTCTGAGCAAGTTGGGGAACAAAAGGTTGATGGAGTCTTGGTGTGCACCCACCACAACCTTATCGGTAGACTTACCAGGAATGGACACAATGATGGAGTACTGGTCCCAGCCGTTGTGGTGGACCTTCAGGACCTGTACATCCGGGATTTCGGCCACGATATCGGAGACGGTTTGAAAAAGCCAGTTAGCAGATTCCAACCCGGTGGCGGATTTGTAGTAACGAGTGTAGAAACTGGTGAACTTGGCCAAGTTGGCTTTGACGGAGTCAAGATTAATTTGCTCCACAAGCGAACGGACCAAATCTTTCTTGGCTGGCTTTTTGGGGTAGTCGTACACAGGAACAGGCGCCTTCAACGACTCGAGCTGCTTGGAGAAGGTGGTAAGGATGTTGAAGTTGCCTTTAGGAGCAGCCACCAAGCCTTGCGCCACGGCATCTTGCACGGAGATGGAGCCCGTGACGTCCATGAACTTCTTGCCGTTTCTTTTGTACGCGAGCTTTTTGTCTTCAGAGACAATCTCGTATTGGGCCGGGCCGGTTTTAATGACTCTGTCAGGAGCATTGGTAGACTCAAACACATTGAGAACACCAAAGCTCAAAGCATTGGCAGCAGCAAGGAGAGCAACCAGGGACGAGAATTTCATTCTATATTTTCTCTAAGTTCGCTCTTGGGGGACTCAAGTGGCTCTGGACTGAGGAGAAAAGAGTGGGTACTGAAATGTGGAGTTGCTCCATAGTGCGCGCGCCACTATCACCAGCCAGTTCATTCTAGGAATTATATGCTACAAAGCCAGCCCAACACGAGACATTCGGTCATTTGCTAAGAATTCTTTTGAATTCAGGGGATTATATACAGGCGAAAAGTTCAACTATATTCAGAAAAAATTATTTAAAGAGTCAGAATGATATCATGTCAGTATATTGATAGATGTATTTTACTGGTTAGGAGATTGTGAGAGCAGATGTAGCATATCAAAATTGAGAAATGCGAACAAGACGTAAATGAGAAGAGGTCAATGAGAAGAGGTCAATGAGAAGGAAATAGAGATGGATTGGGGCCAATTTTAGTTTGAATCCTAAATACATAATCATTTTTAATTTGCATTGTTTATTTAAGAATTAGTGTTTTCTTTTTTCATTGAAATTTTGGGATTTTGGTAGATACGGTAAATTCGGTAGTTTTTAAAGAGAGTGGTTCCACAGAATGTGTGCTCACAAAATATAGTGGTGGCATTTTAGAAGAGTGCGGGAAGTGGTGATGATTGGCAGTGGTAGAAACATAGGAATCGCAGAAAGTGAGGGCCGAGTGAGGGTAAAGTGAGGGTAGAGTGGGCAGAAAGTGAGGGTTGTGTGAAAGAGCGTGTGTGTACAGTGCGTCTCATTCTGGCGAAGTCCACGGAGGACACGGAGGAATGAATGGATTCCGAAGGAGAATCTAGGAAGTTCAGGAATCCACGAACCAGGAATCCAGGAACCAGGAAACAGGAATCCAGGAACCAGGAACCAGAAAGATTTGATGACTGGTTGGAATGAAGATGAAGATGATGGAAGAAATACTCGGGTTCTAAAATATATCTAATATATGATATCAAATGAGATAATAAATGATGTCAATATATGATAAGATAACTCTTTATTCTTTACCAGTACACCCTAAGGTTCTTAAACCATAATACTCCATGATGCTATACTTATACTACTACTAGAATATTCTTTACCAGGGTACCACTGTTTTAAACTACTACGAATTTCTTTTCCAGATAATACTACTCGTTACCATGATTCTTATACCAAGGTACTATTAATAAATTGTAATAACTTCATCTACTATACAATATCAATATAGAAATGTCGATATATGATATTACATGATTTCAATGTAGCTTATGTTGGGGTATGATGTCAATATATGATAATATATCTATTGATATAGACATCGTAATCTGAAATACCTAAAAGATAAATGATGTCAAGATGTTATAATAATGCCATTTATGGTTTGTCTGGAATGGCACTAACAATAGAGAGAATTATATGGATCAGTTTGGTGGGTGCAGCAGCTCAAACTTGGACCATAGCTTCAAAATATTTAAACCTTGGAATCAGTTAATAATTAAGATAGAGAGTCAGACTTATTGCGATAAGGTAGTAGGTCGAGAAGGAAACAACATAGACTATTAAATGTAGGTCCCAAATATTAATTAAGTGAACAAAATCTATCCTGATTAAACGAATATTATTCGGGGAATTAAATTATAGACAATTAGTAAGTAAATGAATACCATTAGGTATACCTACAATAAAAGATAGGGCATTACAACAACTATTAAATTTAGTTTTAGAACCTTTAGTAGAATATACAGGAGAATTACATAGTTATGGAAGTAGGTCAAATAGATGTGCTAAAAATGCTATAGCTTATTTAAGAGCTCAATTAAAGACATTGGATGAAAGTAATATAATAAAAAAATACTAAAGAAGAGAATGTAAATAATAATGTATTAAAACAATTAAGTGAAGCCAGTTTCATTTTAAATGCTGACATAGTTGGTGTTTGTATACTATAGAGGTTATTAAGAATTAGAAAGAGTGCATACTCACCACAAGTCTACACTACAACCACTGCTCTTACCACTACAATCACTGCTCCTTTGCTCTTACCACTAGTAGCCAGAAGTAGTGGTGGCTACTGGAGGAAAGTCTATGGTACACATGGAGCAGTTGAGTCATGGTTATATACATATATATCATATCATATATACTAATAAACTTATTGATGGATTCTATATCGTTGATATTTATAACATATCTATCTACAAGTGCAGGCCCCAGTGTATGATTCCATCGTATATCATATTAACTTATATACATATTAACTTACCTTTATATATAACTTATGTTACATAGTAGCAGATAGATATAGTCGTGGTGTATAGCCGTAGTAGACAGAAGTATATAGTGTAGTAATAGTAGACAGTAATAGTAGAAGGTATGCTAGATAGAGTGGTGGAGTGGTGGGTGGATGGAGAAGCAGTAGAAATATAGAGTATAGTCTCGATTGGTCGTACATTTCGTCTTAAAGTACCAACCTCCACTTCCAACTGCTTGCTATATATTCTGTACTATACCATAGACTACACTTGGAATAGTAAATGGACTAGTTCTTGTAGTGCCAGTCAGTGACAGCATACTTTATGGCCTGTTTACTTTTTAGACCGGTGACTGAATATGGAAAATAGGATGGAGAATTTGAAGGTGGTAGGAATTTGAAGGTAGGAGTTCGAAGGTGTGTCCCTGGGTAACATGTTTAAGCTTTGAAGAGAGCGTGACTATCAATGGTATATAGCTAAATCATAAGCACCAGAACCTACTGTTAATGTCATTATTGCTAATGAACTCATTGTTGGAAAAGCTAGAACTCTTTTTGAATCATCAGTAACTACGGCAATTACTAAAGTAGTAATCATATTTAAATGGTTAACTCCTGCTATGATTATTCAGTTGTGGGTTTCAATGATATTTAAATATGAAGTTTCAGAGTTTGGATTGGAAAAGGAGGAGCAGGATGTTCGAGTCATATTTGTCATGATGAACATTGTAATTCATGGTTGAATACGCTGATTGCATATTAGTTCTTTTAGGGCTCAGTTCCTTCATTGAACAATCTATATCCTGGTTTTTAAAAACCCAGATTAGATTTTAAAAACCCAGATCAGATTTTTAAAGAGATCTTGGATCTATGGTTGACTCGGGTTGAATTGAAAAATAGGTCTACCGGAGGAGTTTTTGATTGGGGAAACGTGCTATTTTACTCTAACTGTATAAATCAATGATTCGTCTCTTAAATACAAGTCTCCATTTGATTCTTGGCTGGTACTGATTCTGATTGGGAGATTTGGTCTGGTTGTGAAAAAAAAGATATAGAGAAAGAGGGATGGATTGAGCCTTTGGGTCCTTCTCAATTAGGCCAGATCAGGGTCATTCTCAACTCAAGTGTAGAAGATAAAGCCATCACTCTGGGAAAAGCTCTGGGACATTTTTTTTCCGTACCAATGGATATTTTGCAATATAGATCCTTGTCTTATCTAAGAGAGAGCCCCGCTTCGCCATGACTTTCTCTAATCAACGGAACTCTAGTGGATTTCTCCATTTCTCCAGGGAGGTTAACAACAGTCCAAAAATCTCCCTTTTGCCAAAATTTCCAAAAAATCCAGTTGGGTCTGTATTTATTTCTTAAGGCGCTAGACTAAGGAAGGTGGTCCTTTCATGCTTTTTTCCAGGATTTTTGGGTTATTAATATGGCCTTATCCTCCGTTAGCATACCATTCATTTCGGCAAACTTTTCAGTGACAAAGAGCAAGCATTGGTCATTTAGCCATTAACTTGTTTTTCCCAAAACTTATGAAATCATCCTCGTTAGTACTCTTCATAGTAATCATAGTCACGATCAAGTATTGTGATGATGTGATATAAATAAAGACTTATATAGCTTCTATCAATCAACATAATCATATCAATAATCAAAAAATCTGGAATAAGTATTATTGATTTGAATTTATATATTGTGGTTTCAGGAAATGTATAATTATGAGTTTCCCTCTATTGCTGGTTTACAAAATTTATCTAACATCATCCATACTGCTAACTTCAATTGATGTATATTGGTTTATATATAGACTATTCCATCACTTCCACCGTCCTTTCCATTTCTCTAAATTAGCAGAACTATTTTTTCTAAGACTCCTCGCCACTTCTACTTCGAACGTAGCCATATTTCTGAAGATGTAGCACGAATTCCAGGACGAGGAAAGCTCAACAAAGTACTCACTCGAGACCCCACTTAGTCCAACGTTCACACCTATACTTACTCATAATCATGCTACATTTTTTCTTTACTCACGCTATACTTTTTATTCTTTCTACCTGGAGACCCGAACCAGCTCTTGATGGACTAGTCTGGAGTAAAGCCATGCATTGGTAGTCAAGAGCAGTTGGTAGTGTAGTAAGGTGATTACTTATTATAATAAGACTAGAGTTCGCCAGGGCTGGATCCATGGATGTTAGACAGGAAATCAATTTTGGCCAATAGAACGATTTGTGGTGGATTAATCTTCAAGACTGAAACAATACATGGAGATTTCTATAATGGAATCGTTGGAGGGTGGATCCACTATGGCACAAGTGTGTTCATAGCACCCCGAAACCTTAGGACCCTGGAACCTTAGAAGCCTGAAAATTACGTGTGGTGGATAGCCATCATCGGTACCACGGCCAATTACTTATGAAAGCAACAGTCGTAGTACTGGTCATACAATTGTTTGGTCATACGTGATCCTCATAGGATAAATGGTAATTACATGTACATTCCGCAGTAAGCAAGTGAAATAGAGTGATACCATGTCATGTATATAGAGGTTTTCTCGATCTTAAGGTCATTTTTTTGGAGGAGCAAAAGGTTTCAGTAATACCTCGTTAGGCGATTTAGTGTAGTAGTGTAGTGTAGGACTACAAAAATTAAGATGCAAATGTCAATAACTGGTACGGAATACACAGGTAGTCAGTACTAGGAGGATGGATTTTGCAGCAAGCCCGCGGCCGCGCTCGCCGTCGTGCAGGAGCCAAATCAATTTTTCTCCAAACAAATCATCTACTCGCACCAACCTATATACGCTTGTTCCGCTTTTTCGCTCCAACCAACGGCCAGATCGTGCAATGAGTCTCTTGGCATCCGTGATATCCGGTCACAAAACAGAGCCGCTGAAACAGCCCTACGGCGGGTCTGATAGCTCGTCCAGCAAGTTTCTCCGGCCCACGTTGGACTTGAACAATGACACCCAAAACACCGTCAAGTTCCAGAAAGAGGGCACCTCTAACGGCAATGCCTCGGCCAACTCGTCGCTGAGATTCTACCTCCCCATGGTCATGGACTCGGTCAATGAAATCAGCTACAAAATCAGCGTGCCCAACTTCGCCAACCTACCGCCGCTCCGCTTGAGTTGCAAATACATTACGGATTTGATCAAAATCGACTCCATGACCCCGGGCGATTTGTATGCGCCCAGCATCACAAACCAGAATGCCGGCTTAGACAATTACTACTTTGATTACGCCAATGGCTTGGACAATTTCTCTCGCTTCGAAAAGGTTTCGCAGATGGACTTGCCTGACCGCTTCTTCGAGGAGTACAACTTAACCAAATGTGCCAGCAAAATGGGGCTTTTTCCCGAGATCAATCGTGCCTGGATTGCCGTGGATAACAAGTTGGTGCTCTGGAACTATAAACTCCCTCAATCTTCGTTCAACCAATCATCGCAGTTCCTCACCATTGACCAGATTAGTCACTTTATACTTTCCGTGAAGTTGGTTAAGCCCAAGCCGGGCATCTTTGTTGCTGATGCAAATTATCTTTTGATCATTGCAACAACCATGGACATTCACATCTTTGTCGTGAAGTACGACATTCCTTCCAATACCTTGGATATCTTCAACCCGAAACTCTCGGTATCTACACAAGGCCTTATTGTCAACCAGTTCATTGTCAATGAAATCACAAACGACATCTACTTTTCCGGCGAAGGCGATGGCACCAATATCTGGAGGTTGGATTACTCTAATAATGTATCATTCATCAAAAACAAATGTGACAAGGTGTGTCTCACCAAAAAGGGCTTTTCGTCCGTGCTTCCCATTGGAAAGATCGCTGGTTTTGATATGTTCACGTCAGAGCACGAACCTTCTTCTGGCTCCATGAAAACTAACGGGGCCCAAAAACCTGCTGCTGTACCGGAAGCTTTAGTGCAATTAGAGATTGACGCAGAAAGAAACATTCTCTATTCGCTTTCGAATAAATCAGTCATTAGAGTATACAAATTGGCCCCAAAACAAGAGCAGTTCCAGCAGCAGAACCAGTTGACACCATCTGAAATCTTCAAGTCAATCTCGCAGATCATTCCAGATTCTGCCAACATCAAATCTTTCCTGAAATTTAGAATTGTGAGCATTTCGGCGGTCACCCAAAAGGAGTCCTCAAATGTCCTGCTTATAGCTATCACCAACTACGGCAACCGTATTCTTCTCAGATTCGGTGGTCCTGCTTCTTATTCATCCTTCATGTCCAGTTCATCCACTACTTCACTGTCCATGAAATTGTCGGTCCATAGCATGAAATTTCCCCCATCGAAGGAGGAGGCTAAGTTGAACCCCGAACTAGACTCTTTTACTCGGGTCAAGCAATACGTTGCGCTGATGATCACAAACCAGCAAAACTCGGAGCTTTTAAAGAACACTAAACTAGGAAAAGTCATCAGTCCGGGTGTGTTTTTGGCAGTCAAGAAAACGAAAACCAGTGACCTTCTTTTCATCAGTTCAGTTAACTATGGGTTTCTTAAACATAACCACAAACTAGTGGAGGACGCAGAGTTGATCAACATCAGCTCCCCAGGTGCCAATTCCGATTCTGCTCCTTTGGTCATTAATGATATTGTGCAGTTGACACCAACCATGAATGGTTCTGACTCTCCAAGTGGATACGGCAATGTGCTCGCAGCTCAATACAGCAAAAAAGCTCTTGAGTTTGCTGTGTTGACCAATTACGGAATCAGCATTTACCAATACAGAACATCGGACAAGATCATTGGGTCCTTGAAGGAGAATGTGATTGAGAATTTCATCGACGAAAACGGCTTTGAGGAAACCTGCTCTACTCTTTTGTATTTGGCATGTTCCTCTGGCCACCACAGCCCAGATGATGCTTTCCGGAACAAGGCCCAGTTTCTCTTTTCTCATGCAGGAAACGATGCCCGTTCAGTGCAGCCTCAAACTGCCAACCAGAACCTGCAACAACTCGTCCCCATTCAACCTTCTGACCCTCAACCATTGTTGGAGAAGGTCATTCTCAGTGACAGGTTCTACGGCACGTGCTTGCTCATCTCTCGACTTTTCAGGGAATACTGGAACCTCAAGGTGTTCTCCCGTTTGCCTCATGTTAAGAGCTTATCCGATGGGTCAATAGACGTTTCCTCGGTGAAGGAAGACAATCTTATTATCCAAGGACTCAATATTGAAAAACAAAAAGTGGAGTTCTTCATTGGTTCGGTGATTGTGCTTCTTGAGTTTTTCAACGAAAACTTGAGCAAGATTCCTGGCCTCAGTGCACCCAAGTACAGTTCCGATCCATCCAAGGTCGAGAATGAGGCTTGCTCCAGGGCAGAGCACATTGCATTCACATCGATCGTGAGATCTTTGAATTCCATGAAGGAGGCTCTTTCATTTATCATGGTTCTTATTGAAGAAACGCAAACGAACCCTGAGAATTTCAATGAGATCTTCAAGTTCCTCTCTCTCACTAACCAATTGAACTTATTGACGTTGAACTTTTCCGACCTCCTTCTTCCTACAATCGAAGTCCGGAAACTCATTAAGGACTTGTTGTCGTCAATCATAAACAAAACAATCTTGAATGGAGGCTCCATTGATCTCATTGCTTCTTCATTGCAAGGCCGGTGTGCTTCCTTCTGCTCGAAGGACGATGTATACATCTTCAAGGCTATTGAGAACTTGACAAGAGCCAAAAACATTGGCAACAGAGACAACGAGCTTAAAGTCAAGTGTCTTCATAGTGCCGTTGCTCTTTTTGAACAAGCTAGCGATTCGCTCACTTTGGAGAATATCGAAAACTCCATCGATATCATGCTCTCACTTGAATTCTATACTGGGGCCATTGATTTCTTATTAAAATTATCCAAGAGACTTTATGGAATCCTGAGCTCGCAAACAGAGAATATTGTTTCCTCTACAGGTGAGAATAATGCCAGTGTTCTCAAGAGCAGGTTGGAAGATAACAACAAAAAACGGTTACAGCTCTATGACTTTGTTTTCAAAATCCTTGCGAACCTCGACTCCAAGGTCATCAAAATCACAGAAACAGGCAACCAGCTCATGATAAATGAGTTTGTGGAGACGCGAGATATCGCCTACGATACATGTTTTGCATCTACGGACAAACATTTCCACTACGAGTTCTACCACTGGTTCATCAACCATGGCTGCAGCGAGAGATTGCTCACGGTTGAAACTCCCTTCATCCTACCATTTTTGGAGCAGGTTTCTCAAGATAACCTTGCTTTGACGGAACTTTTGTGGCTATACAACGCCAAAAGAGAGAACTACTTCCAAGCAGCCAAGATCCTCTACTCGCTAGCTATTTCTGAGTTCAGCCTCACCATCAAGCAGAGAATCGAGTTCTTGTCCAGAGCAAATGGGTTCTGCAACTGCACCTGTCCACCAAGTTTGAGGCAGGAGTTGACGCAGCTTTCCACATTGATCCGGGAGTTGTTCGAAGTTGGAAATGTGCAATTGAACTTGTTGCAGACTATCCAGCAAGATTCCAGAATCAGCGCAGAGAACAAGAAACTCGCTGCGGACAGTCTTAATTACAAGCTTCGCAATGCTAGTGAATTGTTCAATGGGTTTGCTGATCCTTTGGGATACTACGAGATCTGTCTCATGATCTTCTATATCTCTGACTACAAAAACCCGGACGAGATACTTAAGAGATGGGAGTTTTTATTTGAGAAATTCTACTACGACTTTACCAAGGGCACTTCCAAAGATCCATTGAGTACCATTCTCAGTGAAGCATTGATTTCGGTGGGTGTCAAGATCCACAGCAACGAAATGGTTTTCCCGGTGAACAGCTTGATCAAGTTGATGTGCAAATACATTTTGATGGCCGTGGAGGAAAACGGAGCACCCAGTCCCCGTGCAGGAGTCGTGGTTGATACATTCCTCAAATGTGGAATCTCGTTCGAGAGCATTTACGTGACGATGAAGCTTGTGATCGAAAACGGAGCCCACTCTCTGCAGGTGGGACTTATGAAATATTTGAAGAGCAGCGAGATGGTGTACTTGATCCAAGCGTGGTGCCAGAGACACAAGAACTTGCGGGACTTTGTTGATATGGACAAGGTGGCCACGATGACCGAGTACTCCATCCAGGACGACCCACTTGAGAGGTGGATGAGAACACAGGGGTTATAATCTAATAATATCTATGGAAAAATAGAATTCAGCAGCGGAGCAGAGCAATTCAGTATTAAAGCAGATAAAGCTCATGTAAGGTCGTAGAAGACACCTTTCTCCTGGTCAAAGTGCTCACTTTGGAATGGCCGAAGCGTATTCACCGGTAGAGGCTCATAGGGAGTCTTTGCCCCAAGCAAGGGAAGGATACCATCCACAATAAGCGATACACCGTTTGCTTCGTAGCCTCGCGGCATAATGACATCAGCCCGTTCTTTCGTCATGACTATATAATCGGACATTTCCTGCCGTGCACCTTGGAGATACGAGTTGACCACCTCCTCCAAGGTCAAGGCATCCGGCCGGTTTGTCTCTTGCGGGTCCAAAACGTCTCGCTTGATCCAGCGAATGAGCCTGGTGTCTGCATCGCTATCGACATACACCTTGATGTGAGACATGCTGCACACCTCTTTATCGTAAAGAGCATAGAGCCCATGGACAATGATGAGTTTCCGGCCAGCGGGCAGGTGACGCAAGTGGGACTTGATGGCATCGAAATCAAAGCGGGATGGTTTCAACGAAAGCAACTGTTTTTGCCCCGTGGTGATGGCCGATGTTTTGGAGCAGCTCAGTGTGGTGACAATGGCGGGGTCCATGTACGTCTTCATATCTAGCACCTCCACTTGCAAGCCGTTCAAATCGGGAAGCAGCAAAAGCTCGGCCTTGATATACTCCGCCGTGGTCTTTTTGCCGGCAGCATGGCCTCCACCGATCAACACAATCAAGTTACTCATTGTATTGTGGGGTTTGCAGTGGAAGCACGAGACGCGGATCAGAGCTTAGTGCTGCGCGCAGGAAGGCAGGTGCACACCGAGAGATGGATGAATGAGTGTTCCACAGGACTCGCGATGGACTTATTGTTGGTATTTTTCTATGGTTACATACAGTTCCTGTTTAAATATGTCGATCCATTGTATTTGAAAATGAGAATGTTATATTTCATTAAATGAAAAAATATTTATTGTATTGAATGGGAAGATTATTGGACTCAACTGCGATCTCCATGCACTGTGGACTGTCTCAAAATGGACTGTCTCAAACTGTACTGTCTCAAACTGTAGACAGATTTCTATACTGAAGACTGATCTCCATACTGTGGACTGCACTTTGGCCACAAGGCCTGATAGTCAGTTATAGAAATCTCAAAGTAGTAATTATATTTTACTAATTCATGTACCTTACTAAAGTGCACTACATTATATAATTACCATAGAGTAGTCTTTCATAGAGCATGTATCGTATTGGTTTACCGTGATGCAGACCCGTAGGCTTGAGACAACCAAGTCAGCCCATATCAATTTTTATTGTCAGGTCATATTGTAGCCTAATTCCATATTGTAGTCTTTATTTAGTATCTAAAGATTTATTATTATTCAGACCTGTTGCTCATCATAGAGTAGTGTAGTGTAGTGTAGTGCATAGAGTGTATATATAGTAGAGCGTAGAGCACCATACGTAGAGCACCATCCATAACATACCATACCAAATTTTAACCGCTTATAGCAAATTTTGATGTACCGCTTTATTATCTCTTAATCTGAATTTCTTTCATAATACCCCGGTTTATAGTTTTATAGTTCAGCATAACAATTGTGGTTCCTAGTGTAGATTCTTTGGCTGGTGCTCATGCAGCACTGAGATGCCGCGAAGCGATGAGTCTACTACATACTTGGTGACATCACGCCGTGTTCTTACTCAACATTTCTTAAACCAATCGCTACTTGCCAATAATGGATTTCGACCGAAATCTCGACAACGAGATTCAGTTCTCGTCCAAAACAACCAAGAACATCAAGGTCCACAGTACGTTTGAAAGCATGGACTTGAAGCCGGAGTTGCTCAAGGGAATATACTCTTATGGCTTCGAGGCGCCTTCCGCCATCCAGAGTCGTGCCATCATGCAAATCATCTCTGGAAAAGATACCATTGCTCAAGCACAATCGGGAACAGGAAAAACAGCCACCTTCTCTGTGGGAATGCTCCAGGTGATTGAGACAAATACCCGCAACTGCCAGGCACTTGTGTTGTCGCCTACGAGAGAGCTAGCGGTGCAGATCCACCAAGTGATCATGAATTTGGGCAACTACATGAACCTCCAGACCCACGCATGTATTGGAGGCAAACAGGTGGGGGAGGACCTGAAGAAGTTGGCCCAGGGCCAGCATATAGTCAGTGGCACGCCCGGGCGCATTCTAGACGTGATCAAACGCCAGAACCTCGGCACAAGAAGCATCAAGATGTTGATTTTAGACGAGGCCGATGAGTTGATGACAAAGGGCTTCAAGGAGCAGATCTACGATATCTACAGACACCTTCCGTCCACGGTGCAGGTGGTGATTGTCAGTGCCACCTTGACGCGAGAGGTGCTTGAGATGACGTCCAAGTTCACCACCGACCCGGTCAAGATCTTGGTCCGCAAAGAAGATGTTTCCTTGGAGGGTATTAAGCAGTACCAGATCCAGTGTGAAAAGGAGGAGTGGAAGTTCGACACCTTGTGTGACTTGTATGACTCGCTTACCATCACACAGGCGGTGATCTTCTGCAATACGAAAACCAAGGTCACGTGGCTCACCGAGCAGCTTCGGAAGGCCAACTTTGCTGTGGTGTCCATGCATGGAGATATGAAGCAGAACGAGAGGGATACGGTGATGAAGGAGTTCCGGTCCGGGGGCTCTAGGGTGCTCATTTCCACGGACGTGTGGGCCCGAGGTATCGACGTGCAGCAAGTATCTCTTGTGATAAACTACGACTTGCCTTTGGATAAGGAAAACTACATCCACCGGATCGGCCGGTCTGGCCGGTTTGGAAGAAAGGGTGTGGCCATCAATTTGTTGACCAGTTCGGATGCCTCGGAAATCAGGGAGCTCGAGAGATACTACAAGATCAAAATCAGAGAAATGCCTTCCGATCTCTCCACGCTATAGATTGCAGTTGGTCTCGGAGACTAGACATACCCTGTTGCCGTTGCTCTATACTGGGGTAGACAAAAAGAACCGTGTCGGTTCGGGCAAATTAGGTATGCCCCATGTGTCTGCTGGTTACGTCACTGGTCTCACTATAGAACATACTACCCATTGGATAGAGCCTGGCTGTTGGGCTGGAGAAAGACCGTGTGATTATAGTCGAACAGTGGCCAGAACACCTGGAATTCATAGATACTTCATAGGTCATTCAAGAGGAACCTCACTGGTACTCATGCCTGCCTTAGGCTACTGCATCTAGACTATACGAATGAGCTTACACTAACTTGACAATTCAGTCGATTATATCGTTTGTCCTTTGTATTAATTTGTCTTGTCCTGTCCTTGCCTTTTATCCGAGAATAGCTTTTAGTCGGTCACACATTTCCTGGAACAGTTTTTAGAAGACTTGTATGTATCCCTGAATTTAATCTACCTGCATTTGGTACTATAGCATATGTACATTGTAATCCGAGTCTGTCTGTCTATTCAGTATCTGATCAATCATTAAATAGTGTATATGCAGTTCGATATATTACAATATCAGAGAATCTGCCTTTTCCAATGGGCAAAATGGCATAAATGATAATTTCTACTCGGCTTTACTTTTCAAATTAAGTAGCAAGACAGTTGGTCTTCAAATACAATAACTCGTATTTTAAGCGTAAAACGAAGTCAAACCTAAATTGAATCCAGCTTATTAGTATAGCTAGTCTTCTACCAGTCTAAATTTCTAGTCCCAAATGCTTAGTCTTATTCTAGGTAAATTATATACTAAGAGATAATTCACAGACCCCCAAAGTCTATTCTTAAGGTGTCACACACCACCTACCGGAACATGGTTGACGATGTGTCTTAAGTATCAAACGTGGCCCCGCATGCAGTACGCCTCGTGCAACCGATGAGACAGCAGATCCAAGCCCATGCAAGTACATCAGAGTACACAAGTGAAAAGGAAGGGCAAATTACTAAAAACATATACCCGAAAATCTAACACTTTTCATCATCCAGAATCTTCCTTCTCGTATTTCCCCACCCTGGGCTACCGGGTTTGAAGTGGTGTGCGTTGGCCCTTGTTTCACGTGAGGCATCGCGGCTCCATGAATCTTTTTTTTTAAACATTTCTATCCGCACGCTGAAACCACCCTCGGATTCTTCCTGTCACAAATCATGGATCCACAATATCTTTCTGCCTTGGAGGAAACTCTTAAGCAGACATTTGAGCCGGCCACCGTCAAGCTGGCCACCTCCAAATTGTCCAAGGACCTCTACTCCAATCCTTTGGCTTTGCCCTCTCTCTTGCACATTTTACAAAACGCCCAGCAAGACCAATTGAAACAGTTGGCTGCCGTGGAGTCAAGAAAGCTTGTGTTCACCAAATGGGAAACTGTGGATGCTTCTTTGAAGCCTGAGATCAGGGTGGCTTTGTTGCAAAATACTTTCAGCCAGCCCACCAAGATGATCAGACACTCGTCTGCCCGGGTGATTTCTGCTATTGCTGAGTTTGACTTGCAGGAAAACGACTGGCCGGAGTTGTTGCCTGCTTTGATCCAAGCTGTTCAGGGCTCTGATGTCCAGGTCAAGGAGACTGCTGTCTTCACCTTGTATACCTTGTTGGAGACTCAAGCTCCTGCTGTGAATGCCCACAAGGACGACTTCTTGACCTTGTTCTCGAACTTGTTGGCCGACCAGTCTCAAGAGGTTCGTGTTAATGCTGTCTTGTGTTTGGACTGTCTCTCGCAGGCTATTGAGGAGGATGAAGAAAACGATGCTCTTGCCTCGAAGTTCAAGGCTTCTATCCCCGGTATCACTGATGTGTTGAAGGATGTGATCCAAGTCGATGACTCCGAAAAGATCAAGGCTTGTTTCGATGTCTTGAACAACTTGATCTTCTTGGACAACAAGTTGGTGGGCGACCAAATCTTTGCCCTCATTGAGTTGGTCTCGGAGCTTGCTCTCAACGCTTCTGCTGACGAGGAGTACAGATGTATGGCCATGCAATTCTTGATTTCCGTTGCTTCTTTCAGAAAATCAAAGATTGCTTCCAGCAACTTGGGTCCCCGCTTCACTGCTATCGCTACCAGAGTATCCGGTGAGGAAGTCGACTTGGAGGATGAGTTGAACAACGAGGATGAGGAGAACGAGAACGAAGAGAACGAGCCTGCTACTTTGGCTTTGAGATTGCTTGGTGTCTTGTCCACAGAATTGCCTCCTTCGCAAGTGATTGCTCCATTGTTCGAAAATTTGAACTCCTTGGTGCAATCTGCCAACCCCTTCGTTAGAAGAGGTGGTCTTTTGTGTATTGGTGTCGCTTCTGCTGGTGCCCCAGACTACTACAACACTCATGTCCACAAGATTGTTCCTGTCTTGATCAATGGTATGCAAGACCCCGAGGTCGCTGTTAAGGTGGCTGCAGTCAGATCCTTGTCTCAATTGGCTTCGGAATTACAAGACAACATTGCCGACTACCACGCACAGCTCTTGCCTCTTCTCATGAATATCATTGACTCGGCTTCCCATGTCATGACTTACAAGTATGCATGTTTCGCCTTGGATGGAATCATTGAGTTCATGAGCCACGACGACGTGTCTGTCTACATGGCCCCTTTGATGCAAAAGTTGTTCTCCATGTTGGAAAACGCCCACTCTTCCTCTTTGAAGTCTGCCATCCTGTCGGTCATTGGCTCTGCTGCCTTTGCCGGTGGTAAGAGTTTCATTCCATACTTCAATGACTCCATTAGAGCCATGGAGCCTTTGATCTCCAATGTGGCTGATACCGAGGGTGTTTCCGAAAAGGACATCGAGTTGAGAGCCATCACTTTCGAAAACATCTCTACCATGGCCAGAGCTGTTGGATCCGAGCCTTTCGCTCCATACGCCACACCTTTGGTGGAGGCTGCTTATTCTTCCATTGCTTCTGATAGCCCCAGAATCAGAGAGTCCGGTTTCGCCTTCATTTCCAACATGGCTAAGGTGTACGGCACTGAGTTTGCCGGTGTTTTGGATGAGATCGTGCCCAAGATCTTGATGTGCTTGGAGCAAGAAGAATTCTCTTTTGGAACCGGAGAAGAAGACGATGAGTTTGGTGAAGAAGATGAAGAAGGTTTTGGAAACAACTTCAAGTTTAACACCGGTATCACCATCGAGAAAGAAATGGCATGTGCCGCTTTGTCCGAATTGGCCATTGGAACTGGTGCTGCGTTTGCCAGATTTGTGGAGCCTTCCTTGAAGACTTTGGCCGAGCAATCTGAGGTTTCCTACGGTATGAGAGAGGCAGCCATGAACACCCTTTGGAAGATTGTTCAAGCTATGTTCAAAGCTACTTACGGTGAGAAATTCGAGGCACCTAAAGGTGTCCCACAACAACCATATGTTGACAGCAACATCTTGCAATTGATTGAGCAAGTGAGAGCCATCACCGTGTCTAACTTGGAGGATGAAATCGAGTTCGGTTTGGTCGCTTGCGACTTGGAAACCCTCAGCGAAGCTATCTCCCTGTTCGGTATCATTGCTCTCGTTTCCGATGCCTCCAAGACCGACAGTCTTGAAAAGGTCTGTGTTCAATTGATGAGCATCTTGAAGAACGAGCATGCTTGTCAAATTGACGGTGAAGAGCCAGTTATTGATGGCGAGGACTCTTCCGAGTCTGACTCCATGTTGTACGAGTCCGCTTTGGAGGTTTTGATTGCCTTGTCTCTTGAACTCGGACCAGACTTCATCAAGATCTTTAATTCTTTCAAGGATGTCGTCATTGCCTCCGTGACCTCGAAGTCCAAGAACAAGAGAGTCAGCTCTATTGGTGCCTTGGCCGAGATTTCCGTCGGTTTGAAAGACTCCAACCCATACGTCCAGGAGCTCTTGCAAGTCTTCAGCGACAGATTAGCCAACGACGTGTCGTTGGAAGTCAAGGGTAATGCAGCATACGGTGTTGGTATTTTGATAGAACATAGCTCCGCTGACTTTTCTGGAAACTACCAACAAATCTTGGAGACCATGTTCCACTTGATGAACAGAGCCGATACTGAGGCCAAGAATGAGGACGGTGAGTCTGCCGAAATTGTCAACAGAGCTAATGCCAATGCTTGTGGATGTGTTTCCAGAATGGCCTTGAAGAACGAGTCGGCCATTCCAATGGACCACGTGTTGCCAGTGTTGTTGAACCACCTTCCATTGGAGGCAGGTCCAGAAGAGAACGTGCCAATTTTGACGTGGATCATCAAGTTGTACGAATCCAACAATACTGCCATTGACGCACACACCGAGAAGGTGGTTCTGGTCTTGGCCGAGATCTTCAAGAAGGAGGCCGACAGAGTCAAGGTGCTTGAGCAGAGTACTTTGGGTAGAGAGGAAGCTCTTGAGAAGATGAAGCAATTCAACAACGAGGAATTGAAGACGAAGGTTGTGAACTTGTTGAAGTTCTTGAATCAAAAGTACCCCAACGTTGTTGCCAGCCACGAGGTCTTGAAGCTGGTGGTTGCCTAGTTAGATGAAATAAATTGTTTAATTGAGTTAGCAGGAATCATTTGACTCTAGAGTAATATCCACTTAGAATTCCGTAAGACCTGTACTAAATCCGTTTAAGCCACAGGCAGTCCTAAGCTGTACTGCATCCGCTATACTCTGCAAACCTCACTACACTCTTGTAATTTAAAGCCTATAATCGCCACTCTCTAATATGCACTCTCTAACTGTACTCTCTAACTGTACTCTCTAACTGTACTCTCTAACTGTACTCTCTAATCTGTACTTTCTTATCGGCACTCTAATACGGCACCGTCCTTGAGTGAACCTTGTAGTCTGAAGAAACATCTCTAAACTGATTGAAAAAATCGACATAGTGGATGCATATATTTAAGAGATATGCATGCATGATTCTCATCTCTCGACGCATTATGCCACATGAGATGCGAAATGAGTCTGGATTGGGATTTCAAAGGAACATAGCTGCGACAAAAATGTTCACAAATTTTATCTCGGCCACTTAATGGTAATGAATAAGTAGAAGAGATGCCGCTCGAGTCTCTAGACGCATAAGACCATTTCTGGCTATAACCAAATCACTTTTTTCCCCAATATGATCGATGCTAAAGGCCTGGCTCTCGCAGCCTTCTCATTCATAGCTTTTGCCGTGTTAATCCCCCCATTCTGCTTCCATATCCACCAGAAAAATATTCCTGCTTGGAGTCTCATCTTCTGGTTTCTTTACAGTAATCTCGTTGCATTTATCAACGCTTTGTTATGGAGTGGAAAAGATTTCAACGAGGGTTTTGAAGGCCAAGGATACTGTGACTTGGTGGTCAGAATCCTGAGTGGCTCCACTCTTGGCCAGTTGTGTGCCACAGCATGTATGATCTTCAACTTATACTTGATTGTTGCAGCCAAGTCACACGGAATATTTGCCCCGGACTCCAGGATGAAGAAGTTCATCAACATTGTCATGTGTTGGTTCAACCCGCTTCTCCTCATGGGAATCTCCGTCATTGTGCAACAGAACCGGTACAATGTGGTGAGATACCGTGGGTGCACCATCTTCTATAATTACACCGTGGGTGCGGTGATGTTGGTGTCAATCTGGAACATCTTGTGGATTTTCACTGCCGTTGTCTTTGCCTGCTTGACCATCTTCACGATTTTCTGGAAGAGAAACGACATTCTGGATTTGTTGAGATGCACCAACTCGGGCCTCACCATGCGCAAGTTTGCCCGCTTGATCATCTTTGGAGTGTTGATCATCACTGTTCTTTCGCCGGTGGTGCTTTTGAGTTTTGCTACTGACTTGCAGACGGTCTCGTCCACTGATGACGTGATCAAAGCGTTTGTCAGCCAGATTCCATGGAGTCAAGTCGTCGCCCTCGAGACTGACGAAGGGAATTACACCACCCGGATCATCGAGATTGTCTTGTCCTTCACAATCTTCCTCCTCTTTGGCCTTGGCTCCGAGGCTCTCATAATGTATCGCTCGTTCTTCAACAAGATTGGCTTATGGAAGCAAAAGGATGTGCAACCACAAGAGCTTTACATGGAGAAAGAGTTCAACGAGACCAGATACTCCAGCAAGCAGACGGAAAGTTCCGAGGCCACGCTCGGAATGGACTTCACTGAGATCAAAGAGTTCGAACGCTTGGTGTTTGACAATGAATCTTCTTCTTCCACTATTTAAACACTTATAGTTATGTTTTTCACTTCAATAAATTTTCAAATGTTTCCTGGAACTGTGTAGGCTTAACCTTGCCCTGTGTAATCCTCATGGCCTGACCCACGAGGAACTTGATAGACTTCTTCTTTCCCTGGAGTATTTTTTGCACCACATCTTCGTTTTCAGCTATGACCTCCTGGCATATTTCCTCAATGGCCAGACTCAAGTCTGTATCATCGGCATCAACGGAGGCCAAGTCAAAGTGTTCCACCAATTGTGGAATAGTAAGGTCTCGAAGCTCTGGAGATTCGATTATGGAGCTCAAAATCAACTTGGCCGAAGTGTTGCTTACTTTTTTCGTGTGGATCAATTGGAGCAAGTTTGCAAGTTTTTCAGGTGGAAGAATATCGAGGTCCACAGGCAAGTCGAACTTTTTAAATGTCCCCATGAGCTCATGCAAAAACCAGTTGTTGGAAGATTTGACCAACCCCCCATTCTGCACCACATGCAACTCATGCAATTGCTTGTAGTATTCAAGAAAAGACTTGGAATCTACCAAGAATCTCGCGTGTTTTTTCTCCAACGAATATGGCACATGCATCAATTTCTTCATTATCTCATCCGGAAGCTCAGCAAGAGTCTGTGATATTTCGTTGGTGATTTCCGGATCAACATAGATTCTCGGGAGCTCCATATCGGGAAAGTACCGATAGTCCACCGCATCTTCCTTAGACCGAGTGCGCACGGTTTCCGTTCCAGTCCAGCTCCGGGTCTCCTGGGGAATGGCAGCCGTGGGCGAAGCTTTGAGGAGTTCCACCTGTCTATTGTACTCGTACATTGCAGCAGCGGTGATTTCCGAGGTACTGCCCAAGTTTTTAATCTCCACTCGGTTTCCTCCCTGGACACTGACATTCACATCACATCTCAAAGCACCATTCTCCAAGTCTCCCGAGCAGATTCCAAGATGAGACATGATGGAAATGTATTTTTTCACAAAAGCCCGGACTTGAAGCAAGTGGTCGAAATCTGGCTTGGTCACCAACTCTATCAACGGCACGCCCGCTCTGTTGAAGTCCACATTAACTTGAGCATCGTATTCATTATAGTTCAACTTAGCAGTATCCTGCTCCAACTGAATTTGCTCAATGCGAATTCTCTTTTGTTCCAATACTTCGTCAAAGTCCGAGGTAAGATCCAAGTGGCCTCCCTGGGCCAATGGCCGGAAATGTTGTGTGATCTGGTACCCCAAAGGCTGATCTAGATAGAAGTAGTGTTTTCTATCGAAAGCCGAGATTGGGTTGACTGTAGATTTGAGCACCGTTGCAGCCTTCAATGCCAAGAGTAGAGCCTCTGGGTTCAACCTAGGAAATGTGCCTGGCAAGGCTACGTCAAAGTAGGAGGTATTAGTATTTGGTGGGGCTAGAGGGTCGTTTTTCGACGGCGAAAAAAGCTTCTGGTGAGTCTGGAGCTGGGTATGGATTTCCAAGCCACATTTAAAGGCAAATCCCGGTTCGGGCCGCCATTTCTGGAGCGTTCTAGAGATCATGGAGCATCAAATCAACGCTGTTGGTAGATTCAGTGCGTAGACTGAGGTGCGCGCAGAGGTCTTAAGTTCAGACCCAGTATGGAGCCCTAGGTTTTCAGATTTTCAACACACCCCTCCAAATCTACAGAATGTATAAAGGTCCATCAAAAATACAATTAAGAAAAAAAGGCCAGCTTAAACCCAATAAAAATTCAGATTGGCTACTTTACGTTTATCTTAAAAATTTTTTAAATATAACTCTGGCAAATTTGCAGTTGTACATTGTCTCTCCATGGTGTACTATTAATTCATAGTATTAAACAACAGTCTGCAAGTGAGAGCGCATTATTCGCGTCAGGTTGGCTAAGACTGGACTGAGGTGACTGAGGTTGCCCTCAGTCGCGGATGCCTGTGTGCACTCTTTGTCTCCCCACAAGGGATGACGATAAGATAACCCTCACTTTACTTCCTCACTTCTCCTTCATCTCCTTTGCCACAAGCCCCTCTACCCAGTTTCTCCTAATAAGCCCATCTTCAACCGAGCACATATTCTCCGGGATCCCGTGGCATCTATTATTCTTGTGCTAAAAGTATGTATACGTCTTATTGATGGGGCCCCTCTGTTATGTCCCCTTTCCAGCAGGCTTTGCTTACGTTTCGGGGCGCGATCCACGTGGATGCACTGTCAATTGGACTCCATCCATTATTCTTTTGGCTGTGTTTGGAAATGGCTACTAACATCTAGCTTACTATGAGATCCCAATTCAAGGACGAGAACTCTCTCGGTATGTATACACCCAATTGTGTTTATTACGCTAGTCACTAACCTTTAAGAAAAAAGAAGCTCCGAATCGGCCAGAATCTTGCAGCGGTTTAATGACCGTCTTCCCGTGATTTGCGAGAAGGTCGAGAACTCCGACATCCAGGAGATAGATAAAAGAAAGTATTTGGTGCCGGGCGACTTGACCGTGGGCCAGTTTGTATACGTGATCAGAAAACGCATCAAGTTACCTTCGGAAAAGGCCATCTTCATATTCGTCAATGATGTGTTGCCTCCTACCGCTGCGTTGATGAGTAACATCTACGAGGAGCACAAGGACGAGGATGGCTTCTTGTATGTGTTGTACTCTGGAGAGAATACTTTTGGGCAAGTGGATATGTCCGACTTGGATTTCTCAAACCTCCCTCTGCTTGAGTGAGCAAGTTTTATTGCTAGGCCCGCTTGGGCGACATAGCTTAGCTTTGACTTTGTAGCCACGATGTCTATATGTATGAGCGAGCACGACTGGTTCTGCTCTCTTCAATTGATCATCCAAGAAAAAAGCTAGTTTATGAATACAACGAGAAATTTAAACTACACCGAAGCATATCATCTGCATGAATAGCCAAAGTATCTTTTCAATCAATATGATTTATATGTAGTGTGTCAGTCCTGAATGCTCACGGACCCATCCTTCTCCAAGACCATGCGGATATTGTCTTTGGTCATATCATCTTTGGCGTAGCTCTCGAGAAATTGCTGAAGACGGATAAAGGTTGACTTTTCCACATTACCGGGGATCTCCTTCAATCCAATGGCCTTCATGACCTTCTCTGTGTAGCTCAAGGAGAAACTGAAGCCCACCAAAAGCGTATCGTACTGCTGGTTGAGATCTCCGTCAAGCCCATGAGAGATGATGGCCTCGTACTGCAGCAGGTACCGTTTTCTCTTTGCGAGAGTCTGGTCAGCATCTTTTTCGGAAAAGGGCACAAAGTACAAAAGGTAGCTCTCCTCCAAGAACACTGAGCCTAGGGAGTATTCGTCGCTTTGTACTGGGGCCAGCCTACCAGTGAAAACGGAGAAAGCAAAGGTAATTAACACAATGAAGAAAAGCATCGGGTATAACGTAGAGCCGTTCCTGGAGGGAATTGGGGAAAATACCATCTGGATGTTTATGGGCGAAGTGGTTAAGTTTATTAGGATTGCGAATACTTTCCGGCTTCGGCTGCAGCACGCGCAGGTGCAGATTGAGTAACCAGAGCCTCGATGAACGAGGAATCCATGGTCAATGAGTCAATGAAGAAATTCCTGCGTAGACAAGGAAACTGTAACTGTAAAGCCAATAAAAGCTAATTATAGCAAAATGACGCTATGACAAAATAAGAAACCAATGGGATTTCAAACACGATGGTCCCTCACCCCGCACTTTAACTGTTAGAACTCACTTTAACTGGTCGTCCTCACAGTCTTTTTTCAGATACTATTTTTTCAGATACTATTTTTTTTGAATCCTATTTTTTCAGATACGGTGGATCCGCCTATGGCGTATAAAAAATGAATTATCTCTTCAGAATTCATTTTATGAACATGAGGATTACGTAATGGGCGTAGAACATGAGCTGCTGCGAGTACCCAGCAAACCATCATACCTCTAATGGTACACCAGAATTTTGTCTTATGTCAATAACTCAGTCGAAATTTAATTCACCAATGATACCTCGATTAGAAACTCAAATATCGTCTGGTTGCTAAGTTCATGTCTACAATTGCATGGTAAGTACACTACTAATGGTGGGTCCAAAGCATCCCCATGATTATGAGCCCTGGCCTGGAACAACACTCAACAGAGATTTTTTACTTAAAACCCCATAATGGACTTATTCGAAAACCCTACAGTATTGCAACCATTGAAATGATAAATATATATATTAGAGATGAATCAGTAACACCAGTGCAGTTAGTTGAATGGATCTGCCTGTAATGTATGTATAAGTTAAAGTGAAGTAATATCCGGGCTGGGAGTTGTCGAATCCTAGGTTGAGATATCTGAAAGTCTTGGAGGTCCTGTATATTTTTAACAGTCTTGGTACTTTTGAGAAACCTTCTCCACCAAATCCCTCAATTCTTGTTTCCGTTCTTCAGAACACCACGAACCGTTAATACCGTTCAAAGCGATCTGGCACCATTGTTCCTTCGAAAACCCAAATCTAGTGTGCACAGTGACGTAGTTGTCTAAGATGTAGCCTCCAAAATAGGCAGGGTCATCGGAGTTGATGGAAAAGGGAATGTTGCGGTCCAAGTAAGTCTTGATTGGGAGCTCGGACACATCCTTCACCACTTGCAACTTCACATTGGACATGGGACACATGGTCAACATGGTCTTGGAATCAGCCAATCTAGTCATCAACTCTTCGGTCTGGGCCGAGTTGACCCCGTGGTCAATCCTCGTGACGTGGAGAATGTCCAAAGCATCTGAAACGTACGTGTGGTCACCTTCCTCTCCTGCATGTGCAGTCAAGCCAACGTTGGGGTACTTGTCCTTCACTGTAGCGTAGCAGTCCTTGAACAATTTTGGAGGGAAAGGCTTCTCTGCAGAGTCAAGGCCCAAGCCGTGCAAAGTACCGTCCTGGAAGTACTTGTGTGCACTCTCGATGGTCTCCAAGCCGGCAGCTGCTGGTAAGTGCCTGAGCAAGCACATGATCAACTTATTGGAGGTGTTGTAAGTGGTTTGGGCATCTTTACAAGCTCTATTGAATCCGCCGACCACCGTATCCATGGTAATACCTCTTTCCACATGACCTTGGGGGTCAAAGAACACTTCGGAGTGTAAGCATCCGTCGTTGGCCGCACGCTGGAAGTAGGCCATGGCCAAGTCATAGAAGTCATCTTCCTTGATCAACACACTCATGCCCACATAGTAGTGGTCCAAGAAATCCTGTAAATCGGCGAAGTTGGCGTATCTTTCAAGACATTCATCCACGGTTTTGGGGAAGAAGTCGGGCAAGGTGACGTTATTTCTTTCTGCCAACTTGAAGAGAAGGGCAGGCTCTAAAGTACCTTCGAGATGAAGATGGTGTTCACATTTGGGCAATTCATTAAGAAACGAGGTAAAAGTTTTTGAACATTCGTATTTGGCCATTTTGTCTAGGAACAAGTGTGCTCTGCGGGAATGCAGATTGGCGGATCCATCGATTAGACTATTGACAGGCGCGTATGCAAGATCTGCGATGTGATGTAAGATTTTTTTAAAAAAAAGAAAAACCTTAAAAAAAGAGCCCAGGAGAAAAAGATAGCCGAATCGCAATTTCACACAAGATGTTTAGGGGCCGCATTTTGGCAGTTTGATGGATTTTGCAGTTTGATAGACAGTGATAGCCACCACGTAAAAGCTTGATTTGTTTGGATTAAGATTTTTAGGATTTACTACTAAAATGAAATAGGATGCCCTAAAAAAAAGTAGAGTAGAATAGTGTGATTGAGAAGCCTCAGAAATAGAGAAAGAGACTTTCGAAAATACAGTGGGAAAAGCCCGAGTAACCGGATCTTAAAACCCGGACCCTGAAAAAGAAATAGCGGGATTCCCGCTTTAAACGTAAGAGACAAAAACGCGCAAGAAGAGAGGGAATGGCGCTTTAAACGCGTGGAAATATACAAGGACATTAAGCTCATCTACCCCAAGGAACTTCAGCAAACCGTAAAAGTAGTTACTCAAAATTGGAACAAAAGAATACTGGATCTCAGATACTAGACACTAGTAGACACTAGTAGACACTAGTAGACACTAATAGACACTAGTAGACACTAGTAGACACTTTTAGACACTATTGGACACTATTAGACTGGACTAAATAATAATAGGTGTTAGGTTTGGTCTTGCATGCAGATGGTAGGTGTGTCATGTGCCACAGTAAGGGTTCAAAAAACGGCCTTGGCGTGCACACAACAACTAGTCAATGCTGTCGAACGTGGGAGCCTTACGAGTCTTATACGACCAATTGGAAACAAGTTGGACATTATTACGGGAAAAACAATGCTAGACACGTGTCGTATAGAAGACAATTTCGGTTAACTCGGTCCTACGTATTCCCGAGCGGAGGGAATGCATAAAGTCGCTTTTTATGTCGGAACATCAGCAAAGAGAACCAGCTCAGTTTAAGAAGAGCAAATCGTCATTTGCCAGCATTAGTTTAAAGAGAAACCCAAATACTCATAATTGAGGTGACAATTGATTTAGCACACTTTCCAGAGTATTAGAAACCAATTACATAGTAGTTCCGACTTAGGAACTAGTATGGTATATAGTTCGACATCATTAATAAGCTCCTTAAATTTTTATCGGTAGTCATTTGGTGATCAATGGCAAAAACAAGAAAAACTGCGTGTTCTGTAAACACTTGAACGGATATCCATCAATAATCCTCCAGAAATTCAATTGGTCTGCATATACATTATTAGTAGTCTATTAGTAATGAGCGGGCAAAAGTTTCAGTTGTGATTGGAACACATGATGGAAAGTTGATCCCAAAAAAAAAATATAGTGATTAGTTTAAAATCACCCCGTTGGAATTTGGAAATTGCCCTGTCGAAAAAAGACACCATGGTTTGGCTGGGTTGGCTCTCAAAACTGTGCTGGGTTGACCTAATGTCTTGCTACTCCTAGTAGTAGCAATGCGCGATGCATATATATTGCAGCATGATTACTAATTGCAGCCGAATTCCATAGCTTTAAAAAGACGCAGACTCGCAGTCTGGATCCTTTGCTTTGACACATATTTCATTCTTGACAGTTTCAATCTTAACACTTTACTGAGTTCGGATTACTAATTGTACATACTTGAATTTTACCCTCTTGTCATTTTCTGCCATGTCAGTTCACGCTCCAGTCACACGCGCAAAGAATGTGTCGTACTATATTCCTGAGGTTCCAGTGATCCCTGGAAAGCCTGCTGAAGAACAGCCTGCTGAAGATCAGCCTGCCGGAAAGGCTGTTCCAAAGTTGTTCCAGCCTTTGAAGATCAAGAACTTGTTGGTTCCAAACAGAATTGGTTTGTCGCCCATGTGCCAGTACTCCGCCAACGACAATTTCGAGGCTACCCCTTATCATTTGATTCACTATGGTGCTTATGCCTTAAGAGGTGTTGGTCTCACCATGGTCGAGGCTACTTCCGTCTCTGAGTACGGTGGTTTGTCTCCTCACGATTTGGCTATTTACACTGACGCTCAAGCCGAGAGCTTGAAGCCAGTAACTGACTTTGCTCACACCCAGAACGGAATCATTGGTCTTCAAATCGCCCATGGTGGCCGTAAGGCTTCCGGTGAGCCTCCTTTCGTTCACTTGGAGAAAGCTCTCGAGGCTAAGGACGGCGGATGGCCTGACGACGTGGTTGCTCCATCTGCACTTGCTTTTAGACCAGGGGGTTCGTACCATGTTCCTAGGGAATTGAGCGTTGCTCAGATCAAGCAAATCGTCAAGGATTTCGGTGCTGCTGCCAAGAGAGCAGTGGAGATTTCCGGTTTTGACTTTGTTGAAATCCACGCTGCTCACGGATACTTGCTTAACTCGTTCATGTCTGCCAGCTCCAACAAAAGAACCGATGAGTACGGTGGATCTTTTGAAAACAGATTGCGGATTGTGAAGGAGGTGATTGACTCGGTGAGAGAAAACGTGCCTAAGGACTTCCCAGTGTTTTTGAGATTCTCTGCCTCGGAGAACACTCCAGAAGACCCAGACCAATGGTCCATCGAAGACTCTGTAAAGTTTGCCAAGATCATTGCAGACGAAGGCAAGATCGACTTGCTTGACATTTCTTCCGGTGGAAACAACTATAAGCAAAACGCCAGAGGTCCAAAACAAGCAGTGCACGCTCCACTTGCCAAGAGAGTGAAGGAGGCTGTGGGTGACAAGATTCTCGTGGGATGTCCCGGTAAAATCGTCAGTGCTGAATTGGCCAACCAGTTGTTGGAGGACAACGTCATCGACATTGCATTTATTGGTACCGCCTTGTTGAAGAACCCTGGTCTTGCATTGACTTGGGCCGACGACTTGGGAGTGAAGGTCCATAGTGCTCGCCAGTACGAATGGGCTTTTGGTCCCAACATAAAACAAATCTTGGATGCTATTGCCGGAGCTGAAGCCAATGTCAAGGCAGGTAAAGCAGCCTGATTATATACCATATTATTTAATAGCAGAAGGGATACAAAGCCTTGTTTCCGTTCATAAGATATAGAACAATGCTAGTATTTGTATGATTACACGAAAATTACAGGTTTAGTTGAGTCAGATCTGAAACAAAACAGCGAAAAACAATAAAAGGGTTGCAATTACAAGGCCAATGTGTTGCAGTAGTGTGTAATAATGTGTAGTTACTTGTAGTCAAGTGTAGTCGTGTAGTCAGGTGTAGTCAAATGTAGTCAAGTGTAGTCCGCGCAGTCCGGTATATAGTCCTGACTACCGTCCATGTATACAGTCCACACAGTACTTTCCTATCTTTCAGACGAGAAAGAATAAAAGCCAAACAATGTCCAGTACCCGGAAAGCCCCAAATGTCTTAAATAAAAACCACTTGTCAATTCGTTTTCAGTCGAGCTGTAGCTTAAGTATAAAATAAGGTGATGATTGTTGGACACGACACAGCGAACCTCGAAAGTGCAGGAGGGATCGACCCGCCCTCTATTTATAGCGCGGACAAGGTCAGGGCGCACTGCATGCAACTGTTTCAGCCTCGACCCCGCCGATCACAGCCACTACCGTCCACCGCCGACGGAAAAGATAAAAACCATATATAAATTGCATCTTATTATAGAGCCAGTTTTTCTATATTTATTTTGGGATTTACATCACAAGATTTCTTCTTTGTAAAGCGTTTTCTTCTGGTGCCTGTTCGTGGTCCTGTCTACTTTACCCTTCGTTGTCCTGCCTACTACTTCGAGGTCCTGTCTACTACCTACTACCCGATTCGAAAGGTACAACGCGTGTCCATTGTTCCACCTGTCAAGGCAAATCCCCAAGGCGTTCAAACTTGTTCTTTTGGTCCAACGCTCGGCATAATCCTGCGTCATATACCGCACCAGCCCAGGAATTTTCGTTAACCGAAGTCTCAATCAGATTCCCACCTGAAGCATCTCCTCAATTCGTGATCCCACATCTGCCTATTTTTTTTTTTTTTTCAAGAAAGGACCCCGTCTAGCCCAAAGATCTATTCTCCATTGACATCAGATTCCGGAGTTTTTTTCGTGGCTTAGTTCCGGTTGCTATGTACGAAGATAATCACGAGCCTTATAATTACCCTCTGGGGCGCCAGACAAATGGCATGTACAACTACTCCCCAACTCGAAACCGCAGCGACAATCTGCTCAGTTTTCAGCCGCCGAAACGCCCTTATCGCCCGCCAGACTCCACTAACGTTGTTGACCCATTTATGTCATCGTATGATTCCGGCACTCGCCCAGACGACATCTTTGGCTCGAACGACTATGCCCAGAGGCCGCCCGTGCCACAGCCCGTCCATAACTCCAGCCATGGTGGCCTGCGTGCTGACTTGAACCGAGATCCGTTTCACGAAGACTATGAAATGCTTAATTACGAGAGTCAGAAGCAATACTCCCAGGGCTACTCTCACGATCACCAGAACTATAATACTGCCAGCTTCGACCCTAATTTTCGCCAGGCTTTCGTGCCCCATTCGTACGAGACTGACGATGATGAAGAAAGGGAATTCGATAAAGCCATTCCTTTCAGTGACTTCCAGGGTGATCACTACGATTTACAGACTTTACACGTGCCCGCAGCCGTGCAGGACCCACGTGTCATGGACGATCAGACGTCGGTTAATTCAGGCTTCGACTTCCCCGAACCCCCTGATGAAGAAGAGGTGCGTGAGAAGCCTCGCCAGGGAATTGCTACCGGCCACAATGGCCATTTGGTCTTGGACTGTCCCGTTGCCACGGAGTTGTTGACCAAGTTCCCCGATTACTCTGCAGGCCTGAAGGATGGGGGTCTTAGTCGTGAATTCTCATATATGAGATACACTGCCGTCACGTGTGGTCCGTCTAATTTCTGGAGAGACGGCTACATTTTGCGCCCGGTGCATTATCCTGTTAGACGTCATACTGAGTTGATGATCGTGGTGACGATGTACAACGAGGATGACATTCTCTTGGCTCGTACACTCAAGGGTGTGTTCAAAAACATTAAGCACCTTGAGTCACGGACACGGTCTTCGGTCTGGGGTAAGGACTCCTGGAAGAAGATTGTTGTTTGTGTGGTTAGTGATGGACGTTCCAAGATCAACGAGCGTGCCCAAGCTCTTCTTGCAGCTTTGGGTGTCTACCAAGAAGGATTAGCCAAATCTAGAATCGATGACAAGAAAGTTAGAGGTCATATTTACGAGTACACTACACGTGTGGGTATTTCTTCTGTGGATGACACAGTTAAGTTGACCACCGAGAAAGTTGTGCCCGTCCAAATGCTTTTCTGTTTGAAGGAAGAGAACGCAAAGAAAATCAACTCCCATAGGTGGTGCTTCGAGGCCATATCTCAGGTCCTCGAGCCTAATGTCGTGGTTCTCTTGGATTGTGGTACTCAACCAGCAGGAAAATCGCTCTATCATTTGTGGAAAGAGTTCGATAAAGATCCGCAAGTAGCGGGTGCTTGTGGGGAAATCAAAGCTAAAATGCAAAAGCGCCAGATTGCAACCAATCCATTGGTTTATGCGCAAAACTTTGAGTATAAGATCTCAAATATCTTGGATAAGCCCACCGAGTCGGTGTTTGGGTTCATTTCTGTGTTACCTGGTGCATTCTCCGCCTATAGATACGTGGCTTTACAGAACGATATCAATGGCCAGGGACCGTTGGAAAAGTACTTCAAAGGTGAGTTCTTACATGGTAGTGGAGAGCTTGACCCTGATGATGATGAGTATGAGTTGAAGCGTGACTTGCTTAAGGAAGAGGCTGGTATTTTCACGTCCAACATGTACCTTGCCGAGGACAGAATCTTGTGTTACGAGCTTGTTGCTAAGAGGGGCTGTTCGTGGCTTCTTCGTTACTGCAAGTCGGCAAAAGCTGAAACAGATGTGCCCGAGGGATTGGCCGAGTTTATTCTTCAAAGACGGAGATGGTTAAACGGTTCTTTCTTTGCTGCTATCTATTCGTTGGCCCACTTTCCAAAGCTTTGGGGATCATCGCACTCTTTTGGACGGAAACTTTTCCTCCATATTGAGTTCTTCTACCAATTCCTTAATTTGGTGGTGTCATGGTTCTCTATTGGGTCTTATTTCCTTGTGTTCAGGATCTTGACGACCTCCCTTGGTAACTCAGCAGTCAACTTTGCTCCAGGCAACATTCTCTCTGTGGTGTTCTTGTGGCTCTATCTCGCGTCAATTGTTACCACATTCGTGTTGAGTTTCGGTAATAAACCAAAGGGAACGGAGAAATTTTACATTGTGATTGTGATCTTTTTTGCCATTCTTATGTGCTACATGATCTTTGCGTCTGTTTTCCTTGCCGTCAAGGCCATCTTGGCGATCCGAGAAACGTCCGGGTTTACAGTTAAACTTTTCTTTGCCAATTCTCAGTTTAGAGACTTGGTTGTGGCCACATCCTCGACCTATGCGCTTTACTTCCTTGCGTCATTCATGTACTTGGAGCCATGGCACATGTTCACGTCGTTTGTGCAGTACCTTTTGCTCTCTCCGGCATATGTGAATGTTTTGAACATCTATGCGTTCTGTAACATCGACGATGTTTCTTGGGGAACCAAAGGAGATACTGGAGCCAAAGATTTGGGTGTGGCCAAGGTGCGTGAGGATGGTACTTTCGACGTGAACATCCCGGTGCTTCAAGAGGAAATCAACCAGTCATACTTGAACCAGTTGGAGAAAATCAAGAACCCAGAAGACGTTTCAGGCCAAAAGTTCAATGCATCCAATGAAGACTACTATGCATTTATTAGGTCCATGACGGTGTTGGTGTGGATGTTCTCAAACTTTGTGATTGTTGCCCTAGTCTTAGAGACAGGAGGGTTCAATCAGTTTGACAAGTCGGCTTCCGACGATACAGGCCGCTCAGAGATCTTCTTGACGGTGATTCTCTGGACAGTGGCCTTTATGGCCTTGTTCAGATTTATCGGGTGTCTGTTCTACTTGTTCAAGAGGTACATTAATAAGTTCAGATCGCGGGTCTCCAAGTAACGAGCGCGCGAGAGAAGAAACAATAACAAACTGTCTACATCATCATTACACCCATTGATATAATACATTCACACATTCACATTCATTTAATTATATATTCACACTAGGCCTTGTGGTGTACAACGATAAAAGAAATGATATGAATAGGAGACGAAAATCTGCAGATATCTTGTCCCAGCTCGGCGAGCCGCTTCCTCTTCCATACCAGGCGGAGTCTACGCGTGTGAAGAAGGAGAAAACATATGAAGAATTACTTCCCTCCAGAACCACCTCTGCAGACATTGGAGTCCGAAGCAGAATACATAGCGGAACGGGCCATACCCGAGCGAACTCGTTTCCGGAGCCCTATATCCAGGACAACTATGCTGACGAGCGAGTTCCGCTTCCAATCTGGCGAAAAACCTCCAGTGGGGGTGGAAAAAAAAACATTAATAACAGCGACTATAGCATAGATCAGATCAACTATGGGGTGCCAAATGAAAGCTCTGAAGAACATAACTTCGGAGAGCATGTGATGATCATAAGAACATTACACCAAAAGCTAGAAGACCTTAAACAGGAGTACGAAAATAACGACAACTCGGAGGTGCTCCTGCGACTGAACTTAAAGACATTGGAAAAAATCAGCGACGACTTGGATACTCTTATTCAGGAGTGTCAGCAGAAACACATCTTACACGAACAACAGCACATCATACAGGAACTCGAGAAGTACCAACGGCTCAGCACGCCCATTCAGAAGAAACGGCCTTTGTGGTGGTACGTTGTTCCTGGAATATCCGTGGCGTTGATGCTATTAATGTCGTTTCTCGCCGGTCACTTCTCATACGAGTACTGTTACTATATCTGTTAGCACTAGCGCAGGCACAATCACAAATTGTACTATAATATACATATATACAGAAAGCCAAGCCCTGGCTATTGGTCATCACTCGTCGTAGTCGTTTTTGGGAGGAGCAGAAGCTTCGGATCTCATGTAGAGATCGATGGCCGTGGAGAACACAGCAAAACCCGCACATCCGAACAACGCTGCCTGTGGTCCTGCCTTGATGGAAAGACCCGCTCCCGTGATGCATCCAGCAGACATGCCGTTATAAATATCATGTTTAGCCCGCAAACTCTCGATGGAACACTCGACTCCGGAGAAGATCATTCCAATGTACCCGAAGTTCTTGGCACTGGAGTACGAGCGTTTGGCCATATCGGAGAACTGGAGCTTCATCTGCTGCTTAAATGGCAATTCGCTTATATGGTTGACAGAGGCCGAACCCACTGGAACATCATAGGCCATGGAAGCCATGAACAAACCAAAGAAACCACCCAAAAAGAAACCGGACCCTCCAGCCATGACCGTTTTGCCGGGACACGACTGCATGGCCTCAATCATCTTTTTAGCACCCACTTCGGCCTGCTCTTCCTGAGACATCTGGGCGAGAGGCTTCTGGGGCTCTTGCGGCCCAGTGTACACACCAAAGACCATGTTCTGAAGAAGTGAGTAGAAGAGGCAGCGAGTTAGTTTTTTCGCAGGCCCCGGTGTATGCAGGAGCCACGAAGAAGAAGGATAGAGTTTTGGCTATTTATATTTTGGATTATGGAAATTCTCGGCGATATCTAAAGTCAATTAATATCTATAAGTGAATTGATATGTGATAGAGAAATAACGTGCATTTTGTCAATCATGGCTTGTACGGTAATTGAAACCATTAAATTGGACAGTGCTGCACAGGCAAGTGGAGAAACGGACAGATGTGGAACTGAGACAATCAGGATTAGACAGAAAAGGGAGATAGAGAAATAGATTAAGACAGAAAAATAGACAAAAGACAAAAGACAAAATACAAAAGACAAAATACAAAAGACAAAATACAAAAGACAAAATACAAAAGACAAAATACAAAAGACAACTAGACAAATAGAAAAGATACTGGGAAATTCATGGGCCAGGTGAATCCGTTGGTACCATGTGCTCAGTGAAATGGCCTATATGAAGGACCATTGATGGACTCGAGAAGTCAGGATGAAAACAGAAAGTCAACGGAATTGACTATAAAAAACACTAACCCCGAATCCGAACCAAGACTTTCTAAAGGAAAATCAAAAGATTAAATCAGTCGAGATTTGCGTTGGCGTGGGGTCTCGGGGAATCTCGTGGTCAGAGAGGAGGAGCAAGGTTTCCGTTCGCGGCCCATATTTCTTTTTGGTCTTGTGCGTGGGCGTGGTGTGACTCTCCACCTCGCATTCTTCCTGGCCGATCCAATCACCCCACATTTTGTTTCAGAAACGTTTTGGATTCTCCAGTCTGGGGGTTTTTTTTTCTTGTTATTTCTTGTCGATTTCTGACGGGAACTTTTATTTATTGTAAATTGTGCTGAAGTAATCAGCGGACTTAGTCGTACGGTGAAAGTGTAGGGTTCAATTGGTGTAATAGAGATGGATGAGTGAGGAAGTAAGTGAGGGAGTGAGTGAGAATGTGGAGAACAATGCGAAGAAACCTATCTCCGCCTCCAAGCGCATGGAAACCTTAAAGCATCGGCGCCCCTTTGGGAGGCATTCTCAATGTGAAATAGGGGTCAACGCCGGAAAAGTGGAGAGATTTCTGGGCTCTATATAAGGGCCCCGAAGTTCGTAGTAATCAATCTACCATTCTTCGTACATTTGCAATCAGTATTCAACGCAAGAATAAAGTCACTTAAATTCAAAACACTCTCATCATGGTCAAAGCTAGAAAGGCAAAGCCTATAGACCTTAACTTCGACAATGTTCCTCGCCTCGAGCATCTTCAGCCACTCCCCAAGTCCAGGTCCGCCTCCATCACCTCCATGGAAAGCGAGGATGGAAGCATCACCGAAGTCTTGAAGCCTCCTCCAAGAAGAGAATTCGAAGATGTGCTTTCGTTCGAGGCGTACATCAGAGACGAAACCTGGGACAATGACTTTGACTATTGTCATGCCCATTTGTCTTACTATCCTCCCTTCATCATGAAGGAAGTGCATGACAATCTAGACAAGATCAAGCCAACCATGAACAAAAACTCGCGCAAGTTCCGCAGAAACCTTCAGCACCACATTAAGCGGCACTTGATGGTGGACATGGAGAAATGCTCGGGCTTCCAGATGGACTTTGGAAAGGGCACAATGACCGAAGACCCCAAAACCTTGACCTGGATGTTCGAGGACCTCGGCAACCATGGCTTCTCCGAGGAGGAAAACCAGCTTTTCGACCGGCACTGGAAGTTGCAGTTGATGGTCAAGTGTAACAACGAAACTCCCATGGTGGAGGTCGATTACAAGGCCATTCCAGTATGAGCACGCGTATTTCAAGCTCACGAGCTGTTTAAGCTGAGGTATTAAGCTGGTCTTTCATTACAGCTGATTAGCACATTTCACGAATTAATAAAATTTTGTTCCATCATCGTAGCATTAACCCTTAGCAACTCGATCGTACATTGGGCTTGCGGTAATGTAAGAGCTGCCAAACTTTTCGAGGTTGGCATCCAAGAAGTTCATGAGACTACTCACTTGCGCCAACAAAACACCAATGCCGACCGAGTCCATGGCTACTTGCGAGAGACGGGCCGGCAAGGTGCTGAGGAGTCGTAGAAGATGTTCCAATCCATACACCTCACATGGACGTAGGTAAGGGTTTTTCTTGAGCATCTCTGCGTATTGCAAGCGTTCGAATTTGTAGAGAAGGTCCAAACTTAAAGACTCGTCAAAGTAAGCTTGCACTCCATCAATTGTTTCTCTGACCAGAGCCAAAGTACGAGCATCGCAGACGGGAAGTTTAGCCGAATAATAGGCAGCAAGAATAGACAGAGTCAGCACCACGGAGTCCAAGTCCACCAATTTGCGGTCCTTGGTTATGAGCTCCCAGTCGTCAACCAAAACAGACTTGATTTTGGGCCGTAGTGGGAGCTGGATTTCGTACCGTCCAACAACATCTAGCTTCTGTTTCTTTCTTCCATTTACAGGAGGTTTTTCCTTTTCGGCCGCTTGAGGCTGGACCTTCTCCTTTTTTGGTTTCCTCGGCTTGGGCTCAACTGACGTTTGCCTATAGGTGATGCCCGAGTCCAAGCGCTCGATGGGCTTTTTCCTAGCGTTTCTCAATTCCCTTGAAAGCCCCAAATTATCGTCATTAAACTCGAGGATTCGTTCCGAAGACACCCACTCGTCCCACTTCAGATTCCAGCCCTTGTAATGTAAGAAATGTGCGTTGCGGTCGAGCAAAAAGCCCGGGATTTTGTTGTTGGCCAAAGGCTCGGTTCCTTCCTCGCCTAGGTCCACCTCGAGCGCGTCTTTCTCGTGGTACTTGAGCACTTTGGCCTCATACACCAATGGCCCGTGGTACGCCAACACCTTTGTTCCGGGGCGGAAAGTGTCTTGCCCGCTAGCCATGTCCGATGCAAAGACTAGGATGGTGTAGGAGTACTCGGCAAGTGCACCGCGCGCGGTCCGAGCCATGCGGTCCGAATTCGAGCGGCCCAAAATCTGGCCTCTATACACCCCACGCCTTGCAGAGACACGCTATTAAGATACCATAAAGATTTAGGTGTTAGCATAAAAAATCCAAGGTATTTTCGTAGAGATTTAAGATATTTCTATGAGAGATGAGGTAAAAGATAAAAAAGAAAAAGATAAAATATCAAAATAACAAGCAATTCGAGAATTATAGACCTGGGAATTTATAGTCCTGGAGGGGCTTGGTTACTGGTCAATAAGTCTTGTTTACACGGAGCTCTCCCAACGTGCAGTGGAGACTAAAGATGGGTATGGCCAGGAAACTGGTTCGAGAATAGGGATTCTCAAATAGGAAATCAAGAGCTGGGTGTAAATCGGTTTGAATGGAAGCTCGTCAAAAACCACGCCGTCAACTTCACTTTGAAAAAAAAAAAAAAAATTACTTGTGCTGATTTCCGTCAAGTGTAGTCTTTCTCAGTGGCTTATTCTTCGGCAGTATAGGCATTTGCAGTGCCGCACAGACCATGCCAAACCCCCGTACCCCGACATACTGAGACCTGAAAACCCGCAAATTTCATGGAGAAAAAAACCCTAGCACTCAAGGTTCACAACATCCCCCCCTCCACACACGCCAACATATTCGTCCCCTACCGGTGCTTCACGTTGCACCTACCCTGCTCCACATTCGCCAGTCCCCAATTTCCTTTTCCTACTAGACGGTGTCTTGAGCATACGTTGCCAACTGCACCCTCACCGACCCCCATAAACACTCGGGCGTCTTGCTTTAAAAATGGCTCAGTCTGGAAGCTCCAACCGAGTCGGTGTCCACTATAAGGTCGGCAAGAAGATAGGCGAGGGCTCGTTTGGTATTATCTTCGAGGGCATCAATCTACTCAATGACCAGCAAATTGCTATCAAGTTCGAGCCTCGCAAGTGTGAGGCGCCGCAGTTACGAGACGAGTATCGGTCTTACCGTATTCTCAGCGAAGTGAAGGGCGTGCCCAAGGCCTACTTCTTTGGCCAGGAGGGCGTGCATAATATTCTTGTGATTGACTTATTGGGGCCTTCGTTGGAGGACTTGTTTGATTGGTGTGGCCGAAAGTTCTCCACCAAAACAGTTGCTCAGGTAGCCAAGCAAATGCTCCAGAGAATCCAGTCCATCCATGAGAATCACCTTATTTACCGAGACGTCAAGCCCGATAACTTCTTGATTGGTAAACCAGATACTCCGCAGTCCAACTTGGTATATGTTGTTGACTTTGGCATGGCTAAGCAATACAGGGATCCCAAAACCCACACTCACATATCTTATAGAGAAAAGAAGGCGTTGAGCGGCACCGCAAGGTACATGTCTATCAACACACATCTCGGGCGTGAACAGCTGAGACGAGACGACTTGGAGAGCCTTGGTCATGTTTTCATGTACTTCTTGAGAGGCTCCTTACCGTGGCAAGGCCTCAAGGCCCCCACAAACAAGCAAAAGTACGATAAAATCGGCATCAAGAAACAAACCACGTCCATCAACGAGCTCTGCTTCGGGTTCCCAATACAATTTGCACAATACTTAGACAACGTCAGAAGCCTCAAGTTTGATGAAGAGCCCGATTACGCCTACTTAATTGGTCTAATGGACAAGGCGCTATTGTCGATTGATGAGAAGGAGGACAATCATTACGATTGGATGGATTTGAATGGAGGCAAAGGCTGGGATGCTGCGCTCAACAAGAAGGCCAATCTACATGGATACGGAAACCCGCACCCTCCCCAGAGATCAAGAAAGGTCACCAACTACACCAACTCCAATGTTGCGGGCCAAAACAAGAGGGTGCCATACAACAATGCTTCGCCTAACCAGCATCTTATTTCATCCAAGCAACGGCCCAGTCGATCGCAGTCATTGTCTTATGGAAACTACAATTCCACCGCAGACACCGCATACAATCCCATCATCGCCAACCAGAACAGAGGCCCCGGGGTGGTGGATGACTCTTTGCATTCAGACTCATCATCCTTCGACGACGGAAGAAATAGAAAGTCTTGGGTGCGCCGCTACTTGTGCTGTTTCTAAACATTTTTTTATGTTGGATTTTCAAGAGTGGTATATGCCAATATATTAATCTACTGCGCGAAAGTCACTGCTTTTAGATGGCTAAAAGCTGTTTAATTTCATATTTCAATTCTTCTGTCCCATGCTATCGGTTTCCTGAACGATGTCTTAAAGGAAAAGGCTATTTTTCTTAGTTAATCTGCTAATGGTTTATTTGGAATACATAAAGTTGACCGAAGCCCTGCTTCTGCTGTGCGACCATCAAGGCCTGTGCGGCCATCAAGGCCTGTGCGACCCGTGGGCCACGTGCTATTTCTCAGGTGACGAGTCTATAGTCAAAGCACTTGTTACGGACCCCTTCCGTTCTCCAGCGTCCTCATCGGGCACAGAAGCGTCGGAGGGTCGCCGTGGAAGCCAATACTTATTGTTGGTTCCATTCTGATGGTAACTATAGTAACTGCCAGTGTTGACCTGCGAGCTACCACCATATCTAGGCTTTGACTTTCCACCATTCAAGGTCGTGGAGAGTCGTCCGAAAAAGTTATCGAATAAGTCTGGCATTGGTATAAAGAAGATTGCTAATGAGATGTCTTAATATTTATCTCCAGCTGTGCAATGTCAAATATGTCTCGTCCAATATCTGTCCAAAATCTGTCCAATATCTGTCCAATATCTGTCCAATATCTGTCCAGTTTGTCAATGTGTCAATTTGAATTTGTCTGTGTCAATTTAAATTTCTCAATTTAATAGCACAATTGGTATGCTTTTCAGAAAAACGGAGCTTGGCCTATTTATGTATGGCCAATTGTGGGGATGGCAGGAGGTGGATTAGTCAGATTATCCGTCATTGCTGCGAGGCCAACTCCAGTCTTTTCTTTTTACTCCCCACTGATCTCCGCTTCTCATTTTATGACGCAAGAAATAGCTGCTGGGGCCAGAGAAGGGCCAGAAAAAAGGCTCGGACTTGAGACTTGTGCGTCTCCGTTATCCCATGCCTTTCCATGAAATTCATGACTTATCATATTTTTGGTTATTCTGGAATATTTTTAACGAATCTTAATTTTTATCATTATGTAAAAAAAACTGTTCATGAATTGCTCATACTGTTTATAACGTTCGTTATCGGCTCATAATCTATTCTGGTGGTGCGGCGCGGCGCTGTCACTGTAGATACTTTCACTTCCCCTCCCATGGTATGTCATCCGAGCTGCGAGGACTGCTTACAAGTTTGAAGGGAGGAAATGTCACGTGGACGGGTTTTTTTATCCTGTATACAGGCGCGGCAGGTCACCAGCAACTTGTATTTGTTGAACGTGAGGACCCAGTACATCTCCGATGTACTGCATACTCGCGTGTCTGCATATAAGCATGTCCAGATGAAACAGGTCTTGGTCTTCTACATGCAGGAGCCACCGGGTGGCGTGGCCCCAAAGGGCCACGGCGCGACTACATAAGAAGAAGGTCCCGCTCTTAGGCTTTTACGGGTAACGAGTCAGCTCAGTTAAGGAGAGGAAATAGCCATTTCCTAGTATTAGTTTACAGACAGACCAGAATACATATAACTGACGTGGCAACTAAGTGCCACGCTGACGAGAGTGTTAGAAACCAATATCGTAATAGTTCCAGCTTATGAACTAACTAAGGGTTAAAGTTCAACAGTATTAGCAGCCACCTGTCTAGACCACCAGAGTCCACTTTGATCATATTTCCTGCTCATCCATATAAGAGGTTTCGATTATAAGAAATTGGTTGCTATGTAGAAATAAACGACCCAACTGGTCATATGACTAAGATGCAATGAAACAAACTGAATTTTCTTTTCTGCCGTCCGCCGCTCCGCCTTCTATTATTCCATTCTGTTGCCTACTCCTGGCCGAATCCCACAGTCTCTTCAACTGCCAACGTAAGTTTTTGCTTCATACTTTCATAGGATGTGTATGGGGGCAAGTCCACTCTGTTGAAACACGTGTGCGACTTGGGTAATTGGTTGGCCTCTCCGGCCTTCTCGATCGTAAATCTTCTGGGGCCATCGGATCCCTGCAAGTCTTTGAATCCATTAACGGGGATTCTAGATGTACCAGTAGTAAACTGCAACAATCTGGCTTTTTGCTCGGAGTCCCACTCCTTGATACACTTCCAGAACCATTGCACCACTTGGTCGCTCTCCTGGTACCCTCTGTAATCCGTGTGCTTCTTCCAATCCTCCAAGTCGATTTCGGCCAATCCTCCAATCAACAACTCCAACTCTCTTTCATCAAACACATTGACCAATTCCTGCGGAATCAATTCGTTGAAGCCATCAATGAATGCCTTGAACTGTTCTTCAATTCTCTTGTAGATCTTCCACTCACAGATAAGCTCCACATATTCGTGCTTGTTTTCTTCAGTGACCTCAATGTCCCTTCCTCCAGGCTTCAAATCCACCTCGACAATTTGTCCAAACTGATCATCTTCGGTACTGAAGGTGAGATCCAACACATCGGTGATATCATTCTCCACCATCCAGAGCAACGATCTATAAAACTCCGCATCAACTCCCTCCATATCTTGCAAAACAACCTTCTTGTGCAACATCATCTTGTACAATGCACCCACAAAGAAGGCATCCAAGAATCTTCTGTGGAATACACCCAAACCAACCACTCTGCCAATAAACTTGAAATAGTTAAGATGCTCTGGATTAATACCCGAGTGAGGGTTGATTTGCAAAGTGTAGTTGTCATGACTGGAGTATTCGAAAAGACAGTAGAATGGATTGAACATGTCATGAGACAATAGGAAAAAGAATTCTCTCGACACTCCTCCGTAGTCCAAACCTTCTTCTCCATCGAATTTGATCATGAGTCTCTTCTTCAAGTCATCTGGAGTTTGTCTCATGATTTCCTGGTAAGAGTCCTCGAAGATGTGATCTCTTCTGACCTTGATATGGCACTGTCCTGGTAAAATACGCAAAGCCGGTTGCGACCTAAAGTAGATGACCTTTCTTCTGAAATCACGCTTGTATTGAGGCACATTTTGGTCCAAGGACGAAGGCAAACGAGGATCATCCCAAGTGGTTGTTTTGGTGTTGTGGTCCACAAAGTACACCCGGGCTGTGTTGGTCAAACGCATCTCCCATCCGGAAGGCAAGGGACCCAACTGACTCACCGGCTGTTGCTGGATAGTTGTGTTTGGACCGAACGTACGGATGTACTGTTGCCTTCTGGGATCCACCCAAGTAGTTGTACGCGTGTTGTGGTCCACAAAGTATGGTCTACCTTCGTTGGTGAACCGCTGTTCCCAACCGGAAGGTAATTCGCCGAGACCACGAGTGGTGCCCCCAGTACTGGCCATGGAAACAGCTGCAGCCGGGCTGGCTGGAGAGTTGGCTCCGCTATAGTTCACAGTGACACTATTATTGGAGCTGTTGTTGGAGGATGTAGCAAGCACGGGAGATTGGGGTGTTTGGCCAGGAAGCGTGCGTCCACGGTGCTGTCTTCGTTCAGCCTCGGTGTAGTCATCTCTTTGTTGGTCTCTCTCAGACTCAGGCTGGTCCAACGCAGGCCGCTGCCATGTTGTGGTACGCGAATTATGGTCCACATAATAGGTACGCCCAAAGTTGTCGGTTCGTCTCTCCCAACCAGGAGGCAATCTTCCATACTGGTCTTCGAAAGAAGAGTATTGTCTGTTGGCAGTGTTTTCACCTGCCGCGTTGGGAGCCGAAGGAGGCGGTGGTGGGGGGAGGTTTGCTGTGTTGGAAGAACCGGCGGAAGCAGCACCAGAAGGGGCCAGGGTGGCGGCAGCCGAGGTAGGAGCACGGGATGACGAAGCATTGTGATTGAGCACAATAATCACACGGCCACTGACGGCCAAGTTCTCGTTGGATTTTTTTAAGTCCCGGGTGACGGTTTCTTCGGAGCTCTGCATGGACAAATCAATCACATCGCCGATTCGGACATTGATGACACCCAAAAAACCCTGATCCTTCTTCTTGAACTTTTTCTGATCGAACACTTGGATGACCAAGATGGAATCCTCGCTGGCGTCCAATGCAAATGACTCATTCCAGTATGGGTTCATGGTCTTCTTGGCGGTTCGGGTCGTTTTCGTCTGTGACCCGTCAACGGTCACCACAGCAAACGGGTCGGGCGACCGGAAGACGTCCCTCTTGTATAGGGCTTCAGCGGCCACAACCTTGACGCTAATTTGTGGCATTTGGCGGATAGAACTCCTTCGCTAAGACAGATGTTTTTGCGTGGACAGGAATCGGAAGTATGCAGCCCGAAACAGGGTGTGTTCTTATAAATAGGCGAGAGTGGGTGTGTCGGCAGAGAAATGGGGGTGGATTAGATAATCCAAAAGAGTAAACGGTGACAGGTTCAAAAATTTGTTAGGGCACCTTGAGAAAATACAGGCAAGCTCAAAAAGATAAAAAAAAAATGCGGCTTCAGGTGGACAAAAGAAGCGGACAAGCGAGCGCTGACCAAGGTCAAAAAGAAAACAAATACCCGTAGGCAAAATCTGGAAGTGGATCTGGTAATGTGGAGATGAACTCACCAGTTCTATTTGCGGTCCGGGGTTGAAAAAATTCTTAGCGGTCTTGTCTGTCTTGAATTGCGGACCTTTTCGGCACATCAGCAAAGATTGTTCAATATACGACGCAACCCTGTATCTATAGCTGCAATACACCGAATTCTGAAGTAAGGCTTTCGAAGAAGTTAGAATCTTGAAAAGGTTTTTTTTTTTTTTTTTTTGGGGGGTGGGCAAAATTTTTTTTTTTTTTTTTTGGAGGCTGTGCAAAATTGCTGTCTACTTATAACTTCTTTAATCGCCCCCCTGGACTTCTACATTGCTGAATTTAGTTTGAGTGGGTGGTGTATCCGGATCTACATGCAGCAAGGCGGCGGAGCCGGCCAGACTACCGCGACGCTTAAAATCGCCTGAAGTCACCTCATGTAAACAGTCTGTATGGCTTCGTTCTATTGAGCACCGGTGAGATTTTAGAGTCTAGAGGTCACCGTTGTTACTGGGCCTTGCAATTGACTGAGCTGCATAACCTTAATACTCCACCAGTCTTGCTGCCTGCAGTGCCATGGCACCACCATATGGAGAAGATGACCCCGTACAAGCACCCCGAGTTAATTAAATGGGTTAAGGGTATGAGTCATTCGAGCAACTTCAAAGAAGAATATCTTCAACAACTACAATAACTTCTTCAACTTTGTCTACTTTGTCTACTACAACTCTAAAACTTCAGACTAGCTATGTATCATGATTACACTCTATATACTTCACGAAAGACTGCTTGGAAACCGGTCACAGAGTCTATCTAGCTCAATGTCCAAGAACGTCATCAGGGTGTCCTTGACCACAGGATTCAATTCCTGGTCCATGTAATTGACCTCAGTATAAGTAGTCACTGTGGAAAGACTGGTGTCCGAGTCATTGTGCAGGCTCCCTTCATAAGGAGAGTTGTTGAACTCGGGAAGCGAATCGATCGAGTGTAATGTCAAGACTGACTTGGTATCCCAATCTTCAATGTACGATCTAGGCATGAATTCAAACTCTTCAGTTCCTGCAAGAGATACTGGAGCATCTTCGTCATTGAGTTGTGCTTGGGGCTTTTGGTTCTTGATGGGTGCAACAACCTCGGCTTTAACGGCATTTGCATCAATGAGAGTCTCAGTCGAAGCTTCGCTGCGCATCAAGTCCATATCCTCATTAGTGTAGAACTTCTTCTCAGAGTCCGTGTAGCTAGAGGCATCATGAATCTTGGAGTGCAATCCCAAAAAGGCGGAGCCATCCACCAGAATCACTTTGCAGTCGCTGGAAGGCCCAGAACCTCGGAGTGGACACATGCCAATGATCTTGTTGTTGGATGCAGGAAGCAATGTACCGCATTGTCTTTCATTGACTTTTTCAAGGAGACTATTGGTGGATTTATCGAAGGCCACACTGTTAAAACCTTCTTTGAGAGAACAATGACGAATCGTGTCACCAAGGTCCGAAAGCTCAACATCCGCATCCTTGTTGGAACTGAGGTCCCAGAAAACCACATTTCCATCACTGGCTCCGGTAAACAAGTCGTCGTCGTTCCATGACATGGAGGTGACCTGCTTATTGCGGTGGCCCGTAAGCTCTGCAAAAGTCTCTTGTTTTCTAATGTCCCACAAACGCACCACTCCATCGCCATGTGCACTCGCAAGTATATGTGCGTTGGTGGAATGCCACTTAACCAAATTCGTGCCTATAGCTTTGTTGTTGTGGGTATTGTAGATGGATGACTTGGGCACGCTGTGCTGCGAGCTTCTTGTATCGAACAACGAGAGACCAAAGGATCCGCAAAGGGCCAAAGTAGACGAATTCGAGACACAAGCATCAAAGCCTGCCAAGCCTGGAACAACGGAAATGGACTCGGGTCTGGGACGCATGCACAGTTCGGCATCGTTGATGTTCCATACGAATAAAGTATCGTCATAGATGGAGGCGAGCTTGTCGTCGGCAATAAACGAGAGTTGGGAAATGCAAGTACTGGAATGGGAGTGCAATGAAGGGTCTTTGTTGACCAACTTCAAGTGTTTTCTGTGGTTGAAGCGTTTGATGATCTCTGCGCTCTCGTCCTCGCTCAGATCCTCATAGTAGACAGGTCTGGGAATGGATATCAAATGAGCATAGCCCTTATGGTTACCGGAAACCATATACTTGGAGTTTGTGTTGGGCACCCACGCGAGCCCGTGGATATCTGGTAACGTGATGGTAGTGTGGTGGGTCAAGTATTGGTTGACGGAGTCCAACTCGTAAATGAACAAGTTGTCCTTTGCACTTGCACTCAGCACCGCTAGAAGGGGTGAGTCCGATTGAGTGCTATTGACAGCCAAGGACGTGAGGTGCATATTGCTGTCTGGCACCTTCCAGTAGTTGGACTTGATGTTGGTTCGGTCGAGCGAGCACACTTTGTTCATGATACTGGCGTCCAGGCTATTGTCGAGGCTCATTAGCCAAGAGGGCGATTTGTTGCTGATATTGGGAGATGTTGGTGGGGTCAATGTTTCTACCGGACTCTGTGGAGATCCAGGGCGTCTTATGGCATTTTGCCTGAAGAGGAAGGTTGGTTCGTAGAAGGCCATGGGTGCAAAAAGTGGAAGTGGTTGGAGCCGAAAGGTATAAAATAGGTATGAAAGTATGGGATGTAAGTAGCACACGGAAGAAGAAAGAGGATTATTGAGAAGAAGTTTATCCCTTTGGGTAGGTGCTCCGGTGAAATACCATTGTGTGGAGCTGGCTGCTGGTCATGGACTTTTCGAGCGATAAGAGCCAGAAGCATGATCTGCGCGCTGATGCTGGCGATGGTGCGCCGTGCTGGCTGACACCTTCCTAATCCAGCGAGAAATCACGTGCAGCAGCAACAATTTTAGTGCGCATCTTAAATCTCTCGCTCCGCAATGAACAAAAGAGCTAGGGCTACATCTCGCAAACTGAAGGGCTTTGTCTCGTAAATTACAGATATAGGTATTTCATAGAGCACAAATAAATTTGACTTCGTAAAGTGATGGTTTATGTGCTAGCTCAGCAATTTTTTATTCATTTTTACGAGCTGGCGATATCTCTTTTGAATTCTCTCTGGGGTGCTTGTCAAGTATGCAATTAGCCAGGCCTCGCAATTAGTCACCTCTACCTACATACCAATCGTACTAACCACCATAACCACAGTTACCACAAGTAGTCTAGATTTTTTTTTTTCCGATTCACATCTAAATCCTCTATCTTTAAAAAATTTGTCTCTACTTTAGTTTCAATATGGGTAGCACACGGCCTGGACAAACCTATAATAGACCCTTCTGACATCACTCACGTGACACATGATATGATATTATAGTAGACCAATATGATCAATTTGTCGAGCTACGCTTACGCTTATTTTCATGCCAGCTTCATATAACGTCATAGAAGAGTGTTATATGCAGGAGTCGGAACAAATATATAATTATCTATCAAGTCATATTTCCAAATCAGCTACCAGACGTACTCGAACACCAATTACATAAATTTATTCAGTCTTCTATCTTCTCTTGTAAATGCAGGGTTTCAACAACCACAGACCCTCCGGCTGCTTCTTTCTCTTGGACTCGAGCTCCTCCTTCCTGCTCTCACGCTCCACAAACTTCTGTCTTCTTTGCAACTTGGCCTTCTGTTCGTTTATAATGTCCTTGGAAGGTTTAAAGAACTCGAATCTAGTGAACATTTTGTTTTCGTTGTCAGTCTTCTTATGGTAAAACCCTAGCACCTTCAACGACTCCACGAATTCCGAACCCACGAGTTCGGGACGTTGCGCATTTTCTTTGGCATTAGTGGACTCGCTGAATCTAGATTTGATCTCGGCAATCCAAAGCTCTCCATTTGGTGCAAGGATTCTGTATGCCTCCTCAATGAAGTCCAAGAAATTTGTGCCCATCAAGGCAAGACAGAAGATGACAATGTTACAAGACTCATCCTCCAAAGGAACATTCTTGATATCGGCCACGGTGATTCTATCATTAGCTTTCTTCAAGTCAAAGCTGTGTACCTCCACATCCAAAGTCTTGGGGCCTTGCTGCGAAGCAGGCTTCCTCTTGTCGTACTTGATCTTCTTACCATTGTAAGACTTGACAAATGTATTCAAGTCCGCAGCAAACTGTGCCTCTCCACAGCCCATGTCCGCAATGGTGATTTTCTTGTTGGAATTACCGGGTAAACCACCGGGAGCGTTGATCTGGCGAGCAGTTCTGGCTTTGAATTGCTCTACAAAGACATCCACCGGGTTTTCGGGCCACGATTGCACCTGCGATCTGAAACCTTGGTGGTATTCATCGAAAAGAGCAGGCTGGTTTTTAACAAGACTCAAGGCATTTTCTGACGTGGTGGAATAAAGCTGCTCGTTGATCCATCTGAACCGGGACCCCGAGAGTTTGGCCATCATTTTCTGCTGCAATGGAGTCAATTTAGCGGTCATTTGAGGCATGGGAGCAATGGTGTTATCCAGAGCATCCACAAGATCTTTCTCATTGTTGTTTTTCTTGTTACTCTTTTTCAGCTTCTTCGTGCGTTCGTCGGTGGTCAGCTGCTCTGAATCCAGCTCCGCAGCAGGTCTCTTCTTGTCTTGGCCTTCAGCCTTGGCCTTCTTTTCCTGGATCTTATCTTTCTTGGCTTGTTTCTCCTTCTTCTTGATTTCACTTCCGCCGACGCGGACTTGTTTGTCTTTGAGGTCCCATCCGTCAACCTGAAATAAAGCCATTGTATGTTGGTGATGAGAAGAGATGTCATCTCAGGAAGCATCTCAGTGCATATGTATGCAGGAAATATTTCAAGAAACCAGGCCATTTCCTATTATAAAATCGATACACCGAAAAAAAGTTTCGGTAAAAGCAGAATTGTATAAATCATTTTACCCTTTACACATTTCATTTTTCGTGATTTTGAAATGTGGCTGGTCTGTTATTTTAGCTTCACTTCTTGTTACTAAAAGTACGTCTACTATACATGGTAATTCGTGTGTCTTGTGCGACTCCACACCAGACTATAAAAGCGTCTTGTTTACTACTTACGTACAAACCGCGCCTTAATACTCCAAGCTGAAGGCAGTCCTTAAACACATACTATTTGTGGTGACAATTACATGCTCCGGCACTCCAACCAGCCGTGTCGTCTCTACGCAAAGATATAGCTCCTGGGGAGTCTCATATAGCCTTCAGGACGCAGGGGGTCGCATACTATGTGCCCTCTCTTTTCCACCTAGCCCCTACACATGGAAAGGTGATTTCCTTGAGTGTCCAGGATGTGAAGCAGTGCAAGAGCATTCTTGAAATCTATGGCGTGCAGGGCCTTGAATTGCACAACGATGGATATATCATGGTCAACAACTACCCCATTAAGGAACTCAAGATCATGGGCCGTGTATTACTGTGCAAAAGTGTACAGATCAATAAAGAAGGCAGCGTGAACAGCCCCGAATTCATGATTTTGGAGTTGGACGACTTTCTGGGCGACCAACTGTCTATATCGGTGAAAGTGCCTAGTCTGTTACATCCTCTGCTGGCCATTATAAAGCTGGACTTGCTTCTCGAAGTCACAGGTACGGTTTACTACCGGCAAAACTATAATAAGCAGATCCTAGCATCGAAATTTCGGGTTTTGGGCGATCGAAAAGACTTTGGTACTGAATTGAAATGGTGGTCTACTGTTCTCTCTATCCGCCGTTTCCTACTTGAGCCATGGGCATACATCCCTGTGCAGAATACGAATCCAGAGCCTCCAATTCCTAGATTTCAACCAAGGGCTTTGCGGGCACAACGAGAAAAAACAAGGGCTCTCAGGCCAACCAAAGATGATTCCAACGACCAATATACTACTCTGACTTCTGCCTTGGCTTTTGCTAAGGATAGTATCATTGTGGAGAAGAAAACAAAACAGGTGCTTCAACCAGAGGAAATTCATGGTTATAATGAAGATGAAGTCATGTATTTGACAAATGAGCCACCTATAACTACAAATGAGAACACTGAGGCTATGGAATTTCCTCTGGTGTATGAGGTGATCGACCTAACAGACGAGTGAACCTTGAATCAGACCACTTGAATGAAATTCTCGTGACACCAGGAGTCATAAGAATTGATGAGAATTCATGGTGACGTGAAGAAGTGGTGAAGACGTTGGCGAAGAATATTCGAACCTGATGCAGTGTCCTGCATGTAGTGTCGATTGCACGCGGGGGATTCCGAGACCTAAAACTCGCGAAGTCTTATCAGTACGATTTCCAGTCACCACTCACCATGTCTGTTGATCCCATCACCTGCCACATTTTGGACACCACATTGGGGAAACCGGCCCACGAGGTCACGTGCTCTATCTATTACCTTTCTCCATTGATCACTGACAAAAGCAACGAGAAATCTTATGAGTTGAACACACAAATTAAGCCGTTTGGTATGAGCAAGACCGATAAGGATGGCCGAATCAAGAAATGGGTGGTGGACCCTCAAATCGATGCTGCCACGAGTCAGGCTGTGGGTATTAAGGCAAATGCATGGGCGGAATTGAAGCCGGGAATCTACAAAATCAAATTTCTCACTGGAAAGTACTTTCATGGATTGAATGCTTCCAACAGAACGTTTTTCCCATTTGTTGAGATCATTTTCCAGGTTGAAAGCCCTCCTGACCACCATTACCACGTGCCATTGCTCTTGAGTAACCATAGCTACTCCACCTATCGTGGGAGCTAGACAATGGTACAGTGAAGGTACAATCTACAATGAAAGTAATATGGTTATACTCATTTGGTATATATGCATCAATAAAAGAATTGAGTATTTGTCTGCGAACTTTGGTGCACCAACATCTCGTAACACTTGAAGGCATTGAGCTCATTCTTGATCTTGCTGATTTCGTTCAAATCATTAACGTAGTACTGAGTCACCGCTTTGTTGTTTCTCTTGTACATGTATGGGGCGTATGTTTCGCTGATGGAGATGCAGTTGGAGAACTTAACGGACCGCGTAGGACTTCTAGAACCGGATTCTCTTCTTAAAATTGACTGTCTCTCTGAAACCTCCGAATTCAGTCTGGCTTCGTCCGACTCGCGCACGGACTTTTGGAAAGGCTCGAATCCCTTAAGCTTGATTTCCACTTCCTCAAAATCGGCAAATTGCTTGGCTAGATGCAAGTAAGACTTCCGGTTTCCTTTGGGTTCATTGTAGGCAGACTGTAATTGCTGCTGTTTCACACACACGGTTTTCTCGGACTCGTCGGGAGGAAAGTCCGACGCCATTTCTTCACTCTTGATCTGGGCAATAATATCATCGGTGATCCCCGAATAAGAATCATCGGGCATGGCCTTGGCTTCGGCCGCAGTAACACTTTCGTAGCTGGAATTGGTCGAGCTGAACTTGCTCAAAAGCGACTCTTCTGACTGATAATTATCTTTTCTTTTTTGGTCCACAATCTGGGCGTTGGTTAACTCATCATCTTTAGCGAAGAAGTCATGGATACTGTTGCCTTTTCTGAGCTTGACGAGATCCTTCTCGACTTCTTGTTCAACTTGGTCAAATCTCATGAGAACATCGTTAAAGACATCCTTTTCCACCTCGAAATTTGGCAAGTCAAACTTGGCGAGGGTGGGTAGGCTTTCCTCTGTTGCTTCTCCCTGAGTTTGCTTTTCCCTGATGCTGTGAACAGGAGATGGAAGCTCATCAACACGCGGGCTGGAGCCTAGCTTTAAATTCAAGAATAAGCCTCTTTTGCGCCCTAATGATGTGAACGAAGCAGAGCTTTTAGCCTTGGAACCTTTTGTTTTCTCACTACTGCGGGTATCCTTGGTGTTGAATGAGTCTCTCTCATTCACCTTCAGACTAGAAGCATTCATGGATGAGATCAGAGACTTATGATTGAGCATGCGAGGAATCCTTTCTTTCGTTCCAGACGAGATGAATCTCGAGAATTTCTTCAACATGGATTTTTTCTCCGGAGATCCTGCCGGGGACGAAGCCACGAAACTTGTCACGGAATCTTTTGATGCTGTTTCGACATCAAAATTAAGGGAATCCTGAAAGTCACGATGCATTCTGGATACCCGTTTGTCTTTGAAAGGAGTTCCAGGCAAGCTTTTATCAAAGTCCACATCCACCACTGCCAACATGGAATATCTGGCTGTGGATGGAGTGAATGGTTTCTTGATGGGTGAGTACCTTGGATTTGGAGTAAAATTGGGTGACATTTCCGGCATTTTCCGAGCGACTGATGGTGTCTTCATCAGCATGGATTGAGCCGATCCAATGGAAGAACTGTTCCGTTTATGCACTTTGATGAAGCCATTATTGACATCAAGGTCTCCTCTGGGCGGAACCTCTTTCTGCTCATCAGCAAAGAATTTGTCAATTTGAACCGGTGAGTAATATTCATTTCCATCAAGAGGAAGTGAGTCATCCAGTTTTGTAGCAGGCTCATCTTTTTGAATATCATTTCGCCCAAATTTGAAGTCGGATCGAGACTCCCTCTCTTCGTCGATTGGTTTAGTGCTTACCGGGTCGGAATGTTGCTCAAAGACCAAATCCTTTGATATGGGGGAGGGGGCTTCGGGCAGTCCATCTGGAAATGGGCTTGCTTGTAATGAAGGTTGCAAGAAATGTTTCTGTTGCACCGAAATAACGGGTGTTTTGGGAGTCTCGGGCTCTGGCAAGAGCATTGATTTGTATGAAGCTTTTGGCTGTTGCGATTCGCGGGGCAGCTCCCGAACGCTGATCTTGGAGTCTGCTGGGCTGTAAGACGAGGTGCTTCTTGTAGATTCCGAATCGACGGTCTTTAAAATTTTTGATTTGGAACTTTCCAGCACTTGGTTCACGCCCAGAACGAAGCCTGCATCACCCATACTGCCATTTGGTGGGCTTACACGGTCGCAAAGAACCTCGATAGGTGTAGCAGGGACCGAATCCTTAGAAATGGGTGTTGGGGGTGCAGTTGATTTTGAAATTGGTGTTGGGGGTGCAGAGCTATTGGACATTGGCGTTGGAGGTACAGAGCTTTTGGGTATTAGCCTTGGGGGTGCAGAATTCTGAAAAAGGGGAGTGGATGTACCCGACCTCCTGTCTATGGGGGTGTCAGATTGCGGAACCGGCGGTAAAGTCAAGCCCTTCACGTTTCGTCCATTTCTGTTGCTTCCATTTTCTGTCTCCAGTTGGAAAGACTCGCTTCTTTCAGAAAAGGGTCGCAGCCCAACCTTCAAGTATGTATCGGGAGCAGGAGGGTCGAGCATTATCGTTGGCTCGGGAAGGTCTGCGGTAGAGCGACGATGTTCTGCTAAAGTCGATTTGCGTTCATTCATTTGAGACACGCTGGATACTGCAGGCAGGGGATTGTCGTCGATCTCCGGCGAACATTCCCTCGAACTGTCTGAGTCATTTTCTGCCTCCGAATCTTCTGACTCCAGGTCAGATTTGTTTGAGTCGGACAGAGCTGCATCAGGAACTTTCTTGTTGTTGGAAGAGCCAATACTTCCATCGTCACCTTCATGCTGATTGTCCGTTGGGTCTTTGCTTTCGGATGTCTCATGATCATCAGGAGCCTGTCTTTCTGATAAGCTGAGAGAATCCCCATCCGAAGTCTTGCCTTTGTGGGGAGTACCGCCGACATCATCCGCATCACTATAGCTTCGGTATGACGACCCGGAAGATGACAGTGAATCCGACATTTGATTTCCTGCTTTGGCCAGAGAACTCGTAATCGACAACGGGGTGGATTGCAGTGCCGTACTTCCGTTGGTATTAGAAGCCCCGTTGGCCGATTCACTGGTTTCGAAATTGGTATTGGTTGTAGTGCTCTTGAAATCATCCTTCTGTGTATCACTGGAAGGAAACCCCAGCGAGCTCAGAATGGTGAGGCCCTCCAGGATGTCCAGACTAGGAGGAAGATCGGAGGAATGCGTTTCTTTAATAGACTCCAAGGAGCAAGTTTCCTTGGCATTAATAGAGCTAGACACTGACGCCGTGCTGCCTCCCAGTCTCAGCATGTCGCTTGCAACTTCCAGGCCGGAGACAGACGTTTGCGGAGTATTTGCGCCAGAGCAATTGTAATTCGAAATGCTGGAGGGGTCTGAGTCCAGCGTGCTCAAGCGAAGATGAGCTGTGGTATCTATGAGGGAACCACTGACCAACAGCTCGTTGCGGACGATGTTGGACGAGTTTTCACAGTACCTATTGTTGGTCAAAGAATATGTGCGTCGAGTGGGTACCGGGACCGAGGCCGGGACCGTCGCCTTCAGGGGCAACACGATATTTGTGGGAGTGTCAAGTCTATTTGTCCGAATAGAATCCATCAACGACTGCTTGGACTTTTCCTTGAGGTTACTAAAGGAATGAGAGTGGGTCAAATGCGGCAACAAATGGGGGCTATTGTGGGGATGGGAGTAGTTGGGAGCCGGAGCCAGGGTGGCCGAATGCACCAGCACCATCGATGGCGTCTTGGTCAACGGACGGTTGGGGAAGGAGGCAAGCCGGGCCGGTTTGTTGCGCTTGCTGGGGGTGGTACGAGGAGTAAAGGTTTCGCCATTGGGAAAATTGTAGGCCGGCTTTGGCGAGCTGGCTGGCACCTTTCTCAGCTTCTTAGCAAACTTGCGGTCGTCCAAAAGTACGCCGGTGGACGAGTCTCGGACATAGTCCGTTGTGTTGGAGCGAGACGACAGGAGCGAATGTAAGGAAGTGAAGGAGTTGTGTCTTTGCATGGTGGAAGCCGTCTAGGCAGACATTTATGGAATAGCGAGCAAAGCCGGAGAATGGAACGGGGGTGTGGATCTGCAAAAAAGCGTTGGGCAGTGAAAGTGAGATTCAGATACGAATAGTGGTATGGGTTGAGAATATCTGATGTGAGAATGCGCCTCCAAGCCGCGACAAAAAAAAAACACTCCATCAGAATGGGATACTACAGACCTGCCTGCCCGACCCCCGAACTGCCTGCCGATGGGGGCCGGAACTATGCCTTTCGAAGCAAAGCCTTGGGGTGCATATGCCGAGGATGACCGCTTGGCTACAGAAACAAAGGAATGAACAGCTAAAAAAATACAAATTAGAAAATATAAAGAGATAACAATGAGAAAAGGGACAATCCAAACCAAACGTATGGAGAATAAACAAGTGAAAAAGAAAGAATAGGAAGTTGAACCGAGAAGTAAAATATGAAACATCAAAAAGAATTGAGAGAAAAAAATTAAATACACGTAAAAGTAAATAAGAAAAGAAAATTAAGAAAAAAAAATTAAGAAAAAAAAAAGGTTAAATCTTCTGTTTACGTTCGCTAGGTTCGGAATCGTTGGATCTGAAACCTTTACTGTAGTGAAATGCACGGCTTAATCGGGTTGTCTCGAATGAGCATTCGCGAATGGACAAAAATGCGAAGATAGACCCATCGAGCGCGGTGCGTCTGTAGAAGACCATAATTGTAGTGAGCGAGTGAAAGCAGCTTGAAGAGGAAAGAACCGGGAGAAATGTTTTCTTTTTTTTTCTTTATTTTCTTTTCCATTTTATTTTCTTTTTTGCTTTATTGAAAACCTTGTAGATCTCTGGTTGCCTATGTCGATTACATTGATTCCCAGAACCCGAGAGATTGGCCACTACATACAATAGCTGCAATGGAGATCAGGTACCAAAGAAGCCGTATGGGCACCTATTGTTTGCAGGGAAATAAGCGAATGTCGCGGGCTCGTGACCGCGCTATGTGCAGGTTGTCGGCACACTTGTTTATCGATCACTTGTTTACATTTAAAAACACGGCCAGCGGCGGCGTAGACCGGCCTATTGACGCGTGAAGAGTGTTTGCAAAAAAAAAAACCTACCATGCTATCAAGAGGATTTTGGCGTGTGTGGGAGCCTTACGTTGGCTACTGGTGTGTTTGCTAGTGCTGTACAGAGATATAGAGTTGGACCCCTCATGCCGCCCTGAAACTTTTGCGCGTGGCCTTTTTGGCGCGCATCCAGGTCCGTGCATCGCTCACTCTGGGCCCGTCTTAGTACCCATTCGCACTCTACATCCACACCCTCTAATACACCTCCACACTGCAATACACAGACACTTTCACCCCACTTTAATAGCCGATTTTTCTTGAAGATCGATCAAAACACTTTGCAAAATTTTTGGCTGCGATTCTTTGTGACTTGCATCATGACCATGTACGTTTTATCCCTAGTAGCTTTCCTCCTTTTCGTTTTGGGTGCAAATGCAATCACTGTTCTGGGTGTTCGGGACTTGCCCGGTAGATACGTCCACTCCAAAACAGTCAGCCATGAAAAAAGGCCAGACTCGTTTCTCGGGGACTTTCCGTCCGTCGAGGCCGCCAGTCTATCTCCAGAGACTATAGTGGTGCTGAAACCAGACTATATTAAGGGCTTCTTGGTGTTTGACTCTTTAAACGTGGTGCTGGCCGCCGTTTCAGAAAACGCCCCGCTCAACTCCAAATTCACCAACTTGGACCGTCATTTGTCCGATGAAACAAATCTCAAGTCCTGGACTCGGTTCCTTGTGGAGCATTCCGACGACACGGTAGAGTTGCCCCCAGCTCCATCCGCGGACGAAGTCGACCTTGACATTGCCAGGTTCATCGATTACTTGGTCACAAGTCGCAATTTCAAGCCCGACACCCTCGAGTTTCTTCAGCAGGTGCCTATGGATCTCTCATATGACGAGATTGAGAATGAGCTCGCTGATATCAAAGAGCGAGACACCGAGGTCAAGGTAGAGGAGGAGCCTATTGCTGTAGTGGAGAATCTGGCAACATGTATTTTTCTGAACATTCTCTTCTTGCTCCCTTTTTTCCTTGTCTATCTTTAACACTTCTCTTCTGAGGTTCTGAAGCTCTGCTCTAGGAAGCGAATCAGAATCAATCAGAAGCGAATCAGAAGCGAATCAGAAGCGAATCAGAAGCAAACAGAAGCTAATCAGTAGCTTAACTCTGGATTACTCCTGGAAAACCTACTCGGTTTCAAGGGCTGCTATGTTGGTGGCCGAGAGTCGCCACATCACATGCATGAACGCCAGCCTATAGGGCAGAAACTTCAAAGCAAGGAACTTGACGTACTCGTCATGTACAGGCACCCAGTCCCTCTTGGATTTGTCGGAGTGGAACTTGGCCCGTTTTTTCAACCCTAACTTCAAGGTCTCCACTGCCTCCACGCCCTCCTTGACCTCTTTCAACACCTCCGGCCGCACCTGCAAGTATCTTGCTACACCTCTTGCTACGCCCAAATCATCATGGGCGAAAATATCCATTTGCTTCAAAGTAAAGGTCGAGAACATTTTCGCAGACCATTCTCCGATTCCCTTGAGCTTGACAAGTTCCTGGATGAGCTCTTCTGAAGAGCATTGTTTATAGAAATCGGGGCTTGTCAACTTGGAAGCTTCCGAACAAAACGTTTCGCTAATATGCACCACGTACTTGACCTTCATATTCAGAAGCCCCACGCCTTTTAAAGTGTCCAATGGTACTTGTAGTGTCTGGTGTGGTGTAGGTTCATCGTCGAACAATTCAACAAATCTGCCCTTGATGGCTTTTGCTGCTGCTCCCGAGACTTGCTGGGAAATCACAGACGAAATGAGAGAGAACCAGTACCGGTGTATTAATTGAAGGCCTTGTGGAAGCTCTTCTTTTTCCTTGGCGTACGCAACAAAATTGTCGTAGGCAATGGCTGGGTAGAGTGTGGGGTCCAAATCAATGACATGGCGAATCCCCTCCACGAATTCAGGCGTGTGGAACTCAATGAACAGTGAAGGCAACTCAAGATCCTTTGGCACTTCAATATGGGCGAATCTTTGCTCGATGTGGTCTTTAAGCTTTTTGGGAGGCTGTTTTGGCTGTTTCTTGGTGACCTTCAGTACTGGTGATGACTTGACAGGTAAAACCGGAGACAATTGTCTAGCAGCTTTTACTGCAGGGTCCTTAGCAGATACCGTAGGTACGGATGTTGCAATTCGCCTGGAGCGGGTGATGGGCATATTTATAGTATATTTATGGTTGGCTTTTTATAGCAATTGTCCTGGTGCAGGTAAAGTACAAGAGAGCTCGACACTGAGCGGAGCCGGAGTGCGCGTCGTGCGGTGTGGAGTACACACATACATTAGTCATAGACAATAGGGGCCCATGTGCAGAGCACGAACCTTGAACACCTCGAAAATAGGCGAAACACAGATCCTTATTTTAAGCTCGTATCGTTCAATTACGTTTCCCCTTTACATCCAGCCCGTTTCATATGTGTTTCATATGTGTTTCAAGTTCGCTATAGACAAGATTGGCTTCTAGTGATTGATTATGCACGCCACTCCCTGTAAGGGGCTACTCCTAAGCCACCCTAGAACCTTAAGAATTACGATTCTTACTTTTTCTTGAAATTCAGCCGGTTCTTGAAAATAGTCCTTTATTGGAACTAGCCTTTTCTTGGAAATAGTCTTTTCTTGTTTTAACATTTAAGAAATATGCATTCAAGAAAAGAAAACTTTATCTTTGTCGCAAACCTTAATGTTCTCCAGGTCATGCCTCTTGTTTCTAAGCCGAGTTCTGTTCGTTAGGGGTGCATAACAGACCAGCGTCGGTTAACTCAGTGTGCATTTTCAAGAGCACTTTTTAAGAGCACATTAACTGCGGCCGGCTACATTATCATGCATGCCAAGTGCAGGACCAATCAAGAACGCTTTACTTCCACATTCCCTTTTACTGGCACATTTACAGATAATTTTTCAAGAAATATTGACTGGTATAAATTAACCAATAGTTTACCTTCTTAACTATACAAAACTAAGCCCACACCTGTAATTGCTCGTAAAAATCAACTCTCTTCTCAGTCTTGTCAATCTTCAGAACAACTGCGTATCTCAAGTCGTCAACCATGATTGGGTGACCACAGGTGATGAAAGCAGCACTGTTCTGAGCTTGCTCGACCTCCTCATCCACGATTTGCTCCATGGTAGGTCTGCCGGTTTTAATGGCAATGTGAGGGAAGTATGCACGGAGAGTTGAGATAATGTCGTCCTTCTCCTTCATGACAAGGTCCTTCTCCTTATCGACAGAAGAATTGTCATCCGTGGAATTTATACGTTCGAGAAGAACAGAGGCATCACCAACGCCTGGCCTTGTGATGTATATAGTAGCCTCAATCTTGGTTTGTTTCAACGCATGCAATTCTTCCCAAACCCACTCGATTGTCAGCATATCACGCAAGATCCAGATCAATTTGAGTCTTTGTTTTTCGTTGTTATAAGATCTGCGAGCCAAGTCGTAGACCTCAGAGAAGATACCGGGAATACCATTTCCACCAGCCACGAATATGGCGTTGTCGTGGTGCTCCACATGGCAGGCTTCTCCGTAAGGACCCTCCACAATCACTCTCATGGTGCAGGTCTTTCCAGGACGGTTGGCCAACACCTTGCTAATGTAGTGGGTGGCACCTCGCTTTCCCTTTAAGATAAACACAATCAGGTCCTTCTCAACCGTGGAGTCCAAGAAGGTGAATGGGTGCGATTGCCAAAAGTACCAGCTATGACAAAAGTACACCCAGGCGTGACCTCCAGGGACAGAAGGCCAGTGGCTGGGCTTGGGCACAGTAACTCTCAAACACTCATCGGAAAGAAGAGTGATGGTAGCCTTTGGAGCACCAAACCAGATCATACGAATGATTCTCACCAATCTGTCAATAGACCATATAGCCACACAAGCGAACACCCAGGCCATAAATTTAAAGGAGCTGATGTGACGCCATGCTCCCAAAACAAAGCACATGGCCATGAGAATGTGGATCACCAAGAACACCTCGTAAAAGGCCCGACGAAGGAACAAGAGGCCTTGCATGCAGATGATGGATCCTGAAACAGTAGCAATAATTCCATAAATAATGTACTCCTCCTTGACAAAGGCAGGGAAACCATTGTTCATTTCAATGACCGAGTAGTTGACGGAATGAATGAAGATCAAGGCCACAATGGCTCTTCCAATCCATCTGTGGTACATAATGAACGTGGAGAACTTCCATCTGGTGAACCATTGCAAGAAGTTGTTTCTGCCTCCAATCAAGAACAAGAGAGGAAGCAACATGGTGCCCATAACAGCCGTTCTGTCAGCAACAAGTCTCAACACTGCAGCATATCTTGTAGGAAACATTGGGTTGCCCAGGTTGTAGTCGATTTTCACTGCGTTAAAAATGAACAAAAGCCAAAAGAAGATGGAACAAATGATGGTCTCCAACCGCGAAGGGACAAGGAAGTTGAAAGCTCCGAGAAACTCCTGGTGGTTGGTCTTCTTCTTGCGGATTAAAGCAGGAAGAGTAATGTACTGACGCCACATCTTGGACACTTTCCCGTTGCAAGCATTTCTGATGCCGGGGAAAATCACCACACCCCAGTTGCAGATAGCAGCAAGAAGAAACACCAAGGCCCAATAGCCATAAAGGGCATCGGAAAAGAAGTAGGCGTAATTGAAGTTGTTGTAAAATTGTTCAAGGGAGAGATGGTAGTTGACGGCCAACGTACCATTAACAAGCACCGGGTAATCAGCCATAGGTGCACTAGATTTTGACCTAGCCCTCTTGGTAAGTGCTGTTGCATTAGAGGCTTTAGGTGCAGCCTTGGCATTATATCTGTAGTCGTTCAAGGCCTGTTCCAAAGCAGCCTGCGAATAGTCACCCGGGTACCCTTCGCAATAGCTGGCGAACCACCCACTGGCTTCAGAGGAGGATTGTTCACCATGGAGTCCGGCTATACAACCCATCAAGGTGGCCCTTGCATTATCATTCTGGCACATGCAGCCCGTACCTCTTTTGTCACTTTTGTCGGGCTTGCAAAAAGAAGCCGACATACGAATCGTGTTCAGACACGCTCTCATAGTAACATCACCTTCATTGAAGACACTAAAAGGAGTATAGACGAAAGCTTTAGCAGCCACAAACAGTGGAAGAAGAAAGAGCAAAGAGAGAGAGAACCCCGGTTTCATGCTTTTTCTTTGCGCTGAAGGTGGAAATAATGGCGGAAGGCCGAAACTTAAATAGGATTTCCTGGATATGTCGTGGCTTAAAGAAGGTCATTGATTCGCTATTTTCCATAGTTAATGGCCTGTAAATCATGCAGCAAAATATGTACGAATATGCGCGTTCTAGCATAATTCTGTATTGATCTTATCCGTCACTTACATAACCAGCCACTGTACAGACTCATAATTATTAGCCTTGCACATTGCAATTTCATGGCCAATGGCCTTCATATGTGAAGGACTAGTTTCTAGAGACAGAACTAACCCGAATCTGAAATCAGTGCAAAATCTGGTTTTTTTTTCTGTTACATCTTGAAATTCGCAACTAAGCCTCATTGGCTAGCCAAGATTTGAAACACCGTTCCTGAAGCTTGACACCTTAGCACATGCCCTGGGTAGTGCATTATGACCTGCACGTACTGCGCCGTAGGAGCGGGCCTGCATGAGGAACGCGGCTATTCTTACATTTGATTTTTTGCACTAGGAGGAGGTGCAGGGCCGAGAAAATTTTTCAGCTTATGACAGGCTGAGCTGCACAATAAGCATCTGTTTTTGCGTCCATATATGCAGTCGCCGTTGCTCTTTCACATTATCTCCTTGATCGGACACGTTTTACGGCTCCTCACTGGTCATAGCCGCACCCGATGGCGAAAGCTCCCCCGAACATCGCATATGTTTTTCCCCAATGTGCTTTCTGTCGTAAAGTCAAAAAAGGGCAAGATACTAATAATCTTACACGAAGCTCATTGTATTCAGGATTGTTTTGCTTAAAGTAAATATTTTGCATTATTCCAATTGTTCGTGGCTTGACGATGCTGATCTAGAATTGTTTTGCTTGGCCAAGGATTTGCTCCCAGGCTTTGAATCTGGGTCGTATTGACAAAGGAAAACGTCCTGCAAATTGCGCGGTGTGCACACAATGCCGAGCCTCCACGCATCCCTTCTTGCTACCACTTCAATTTGCCCGCAATTGGCTTCCGCAGAGTCAGAGTCAGAGCCCGACTATAGGTTCAGTCTGCTTTGCGGTTTGACTATGAAATATAGCCGATCGCTTGGCTCTAGAAAAATCAGGAGATATTCCTCTGGTTGTGGCTGTTCATGTACATAAGGGGCTTAGCACCCCGCGCATGCAAGTTAATTCCAACCTTCGAGGCACTCCTTGACATTGATCGAAGTCTAGACATACCAAGCTACTACATCTTGTAATCCATTTCTGAAATCAACCCTGAAACAGCTTTGGCGTATTTTTGCAGACACCTATAAATAAATTTACGGACCACAAGTATCTTTGCTCACGGAAAACTCCGTCGAACCTCTTGTGGCTCGAACACTTGCAATGTCAGCGAACGCCGGTGTTGGCTTGAATTGCAAGCAATGGAGAACTCAGCTTTTTTTTCGTAATCTCATGTGACGTCAGTTCAACCTAATTCGAAAGAAATAAATGACCAGTTATTCTTTTGTCATTACTAAGCATGGCAGCAAAGACTGCGTTTAACAAGAGCGGGGTTTGTAAAAAAGCTCGTTACAGAAAAAGCTTCTACTCAGCCTGCTCAGCCCCGCGTTCATTCTCAGTTTTAAATTGGCAATTCTCCGTTTAAGCAAAAAAGGGTTCTGACGTTTCATTTCTTCTGTAAGGGCAATATAAGCTCTGGAAGTTTATACTGGCGTGAATCTGTACCTCTATTGTCGTCCATTTCAATGACTGGCTGCAAGCGAAAGTACATGTATGAGCTGAGCAGTGCAGAGAGGTGCGTGGGTGTCATTTAGGTGCGCAGAGTAGCCCAGGAATTCATTAGCTACTGGACAATCATGAATAAACATTGAGGAGTGACATTTTGGGAAGAGTTACAATCCCCTATGTCCTCTGGGTCCATTTGTCTAATGCATTTGTCTAATGGTGGTTCTGTGAGAGTCTAATCATTAGCAGTTCCTTACCGTGGTATTATTAAACGAGAAATTGTGCGGATATGTGGTCATATTATACCAAAGAGATGGCCAAATGTTGGGGTCGAATGTTGGGGTTAAATATTGGGGTTGAGCATTGAGGTTGAACATCACGGCCAACTGTGGTGGCCAAAGGTCTGGCCATGTTGTGACCACGTCAAGAGTGACAGCAAGACAATTGTTCTCACCTTAACAATAGTGCGGGCAAGATCTAGGGCTACAATGCAAACGCAGGTAAAGATGACACATCAGAGGACTCATCACCTGAGGCCTTATTCGTATTTTTCGGGAATTGATCTTATAGGCCCGTGGAGAAATCCGTGCACCGGGGGTGTGTAATCTTGAAGGGAATTTCTGGAAACTTGAGAGAGGCGTTGTGCGCGTATGCACTCCCCCCGCCCTCAGTGACAAGATAGTATGAGGCGGCGAAAAAAAAAAGAGCGGTATTTCTCACCCCAGTGTGCCAGCTGCACTCTAACCACGGGCTAAATTAACCTGGGTTCGCAGCCCTGAGTCATGAAATGTTCGCTAGGCTACAATCATGCTGACATTTAGTTTTTTCTATTGATTATGGTGCTGAGTGTCTGAAACACCTTTAAAACGTTTTTCAAACGCTTGTCAACAAACAGTTTTAAAAACGTAGCTGATCCGGATTGCAGCCTTTGTGATCCAAGTACATTACCCCTTTTATTTCGTGGGATCGAGCGGGGCCCGGAAGACCGGAACCATGGCCAAGTGGTGGATCAAGAATCTCACCATTTAGGCATGGCGACTGCATGCCGCTGCAACCAGGTTTCACATTCCAAGGGGTTACGCTCTATGAAAACATAATGGTAAGTGGAAGAGATAAGCTGGACGTGTGGTTCTTTATGGTAAATGGTGAATGATGAAATCTCGCAGCAATATTGTGGACCGGGGCACTTAATCAGGGGAATTACCAATGTGCGCATTATTAAATCCCCTGGCATGTGCTTTTTTTTTTGCCAAACACAATAGCTTCAACTCAAGAACTTTTTCTTGGAATAACGAGAAACAACGAGAAACAAAAGTAAATGGTTAAAGTAAGGCGGCCGTCTTTCCTGTGTGGAAGTCCGACCCCCTATGGAACAGAGTAAAAAAAATTATCTCAGAGGCCCCAGGTGCAGGATGCGTGGGCTTGGCTGATAACAAGAAAGAGTTGTTCCACTTAGCCGTTCGTGCCTAGATTGGATCGGCCTAATATATACTTGTATATATAAATAGTTGCCATCTTCTCCCCAGATGCTACCTTTCAATAGCACAAGCATGGCCACCCTAGACTCCGGACTTGTGCTTCTTCCCTGCGAGGTATTGCCTGTGACCACCATTATCAATCATGCAGAACGGCTTGTATCCAGAATAACCGGAGGGGTGCTTTTACTAGTGATGGTGCCCGTGCTCTTAGCTTTTCTTGTGGAGCTTGTGACTTACCTTGGTAGTCTCGTGCTAGCATCGTTTTCCCCCACTTCTCTTAAGTCTTGCGGCTTCAGGTTCCGAGACCAAGTGCAAGTGATGGTGAATACCACAACCACCCCTACATCAGTGGACTTTAAGGCCCTTGGCCGATTCACGTTCCGAGGCTTTGTGAAAATGACCGTTTCTGACGATGACCATTTTTAGCCTCCAGTGAATGTGCTTACTTAGTGTGGTTAAAGTGGGTTTTTTTTTTTTTTGTGCCCATTAGTCTGTCGAATTGTCTGCCGAATTATCTGTCTGATTGTCTGATTGTCTGATTTGGCGAGCGCTCTGCTGGGGCAGGTCCCAAGAGCGCTCGCACTATGGAGTTCCGCATTGCCCCTGGCGGGCGGAAGCGAAATGGTACCGCAATCACCACACTTCTATAATTGCGAACACACACACTCATACATACACACTCTAATACACACGCCTTTATCAGGAATAAATAAACGAAGGTGGATATGTTTATATGTACAGATTGTAAGATATGTACGTATTTATATTATTATATGCATATGGTACAAACATAAACATGAACACAAACACAATTCGGATATGTAGTTATATTGATGCGGACCTATGGTTATGGACAGAGTGTATTTTTGGACATGAATTGTGGTGGACTTCAACTGTGATGGACTTGGAAGTTGGTGGACAGGGTGATGTACGCTATGTAGTCTAAGGTGGTGGTGAGGGCTCGGGTTGGGGCCTCGCAAATCAGAGCAAGCGCGCGTGCAGGACTTTCCAATGCACCTAATCTTCTCTGAATAGAAGTGATCATCTCCCCACCACTACATCCGCCCGTACACCCCTAAGACCCGAAACAACGTACTTTAAGCCTTCCACCCTGCGTGTTGTCCTGATCATGGTCCAGTCCCTTTTCCACATCTCTCAGGCGCTATGTATAAAGCATGCGGCCCGAATCACAGATGTTGGCAACACACCGTACCATCTCATCAGGCCTATTCTTCGACGGCTCAATCTGAAACAGCTTGCCACTCTCGAGGAGAACAGTCCGTATCTCATGCCTGAAACTGACGAACTCTGGGCGCTTTTGGTCGAGAAGGAGTTTGCAGATAGACCCTTTAACACAAACCAAGCAAAGCTACTAAGTACTGGCGAAGACGACGCCATGCCCAATAAATCTTTGTTCAAACAATATTCCCAGGAAAAAGAGATGTTCCTTGCCAGCTCGGCCCAGCGGCTACGCAAGTTGACCGCCAACTTGAAGAAGGAGAAGTCCAAGAACTCCATTGTGCCCATCAAAGGTATACTAAGAGACCCATCCATTCGGCGCCGAACCGTGGCCCAGCCCCGAAACCCGTTGATGGGTACTTCAAGGCCCAAGTCTATTTTGGGCAAGGCCCGGAGGGATATCCTGGAGCGGCTGTTGATGTTCCGTCCCCCGCCTACTTTATCTGAGCCCAAACATTACACTCGACCTACTAGGAACCCTGCTCCCCCGAGCCCTGCGCCGAAATCAGATGTGCCTGATCTCACTGCAATGAACACTTCAAATCCCAACGGAATCTTTCTGCATGGTCCCAGCCGGCCCGAACCTTCTCAACGGACCTCCAACTTGTCCCAGTCTAATCTGCATAGCAACAGCCGGTCTGCTGCTCCCACCCAAAGTCGCCTTCCAAGAAACAGTGCCTCGCCTCAAAATAGTTCCTCACTTCAAAATAGTGCTTCGCCTCCAACTAGTGCCTTGCCACCAAACAGAGCCAAGCGGCCGCCGTCGATGTTCTTGAACCTGCGCAAAAAGACCCGTGTGGCCCCGGCACCTGCTCTTCCAAAAGAGCCTATATACAAGGAAAAGGCCCGGCCAGCGCCGACGTTGCTGAAATCCCCCGTGAAATCCTCGATTTTCTACTGAAGGAATCCTTGGGTTAGTGTCCTATTACAGGTCATTTATCGTTATCTTTGATCTATTTCATAAGGGTTACAACTTGACTCGCTTTGCATCCAGGCCAGGCTCGGAATTTGGCCTTTTTGTATCTTTGGTTTTCTTGACAAAGTCCTGGATCAGTCCCCTCTTGACATGCTCATCTCCTATGATTGGCGAGACCCGCGTGGTGGACACTGAACTATTGCCAATCATGACAGTTTGCTTATTGGACTTGATTCTTAAGCGACCTTTGACCAACACGGACTCGGGGACTCTGGTGAATCCTTCTTTGGAACTCGACACTTTGAGGCCTAGTGTCTGCATGATGGCTAGAATATCCGTATAGTTGCGCACATGAAGAGGCTCGGTGGCCCCGCTAGAAAAGGCCAAGCCTTTGCATCTGGACGCTCTTATAAGCTGTAAGCAATTAAAAAAGAAATCTTTTCTGCTTAGATGTGCCGTAGTGCCAAGCTGCACCGACGACTCGTAGCCTGCAGGCCCCGACACTAGGCCCGAGTAGCAGATCTCGAATTTAATACCTTTGGCCAAGGCCAGCCCCACAGTCTTGTGTTTCAAGAAAAAGGGTAGTTTACTGGACATGGGCAACGACACCAAGTCTATATCTAGATTGGTGGAGGTGAGTTGCAAGGCCTTTTCGGTGGTGGGCAGCACTGCTATGAGGTCGAAAGCTCCGGAGTTATTGATTTTCAGGATATTCTGTGTTTTGGACGGGTCCGTGATGACCATGGTTATGCGCGAGAAGAGGTGGATGTCTTTGAAACCCTTGAAGTGTTTGCGGAGGTCGTTCATGGGGATGGGGTTGAGTTTGTCTGGAGAGCTCAACGGAAGCTTGGCTGACTCGCTGACAATGAAGTTGATGGCCATGTACCGGTACCCGAACGAGTAGAGCATGGCAATGGTGTTATGCAAATTGGTGAGTTCGGCCTGCAGTGGTTTGGCCGAGCAGTCGTGGCACGGCCACGGGACGTTCAAGTCATACATGATAGCAGATGAGCTGGAGGCCTTGTTTTTCATGACTGCGATGCGCACTCGCGTGGAGGTTTGGAGATGTGAATGGAGGTATAGGTTATTTCCAGGTTATAGCAAGAATGTTGATAAAACGTGATTGGTGGTTTTGAATGATGAAGAAACTATAGTGTTGTGAAATCTTGGACTTTTTTAGCAAGTTTTGGATTTTTGTATGAATGGTGAAGTATTTTGGGAATAGTGAGAATGAGGTATTCAAGTGAGATCGTAAGGGAGGATACAGGTTACCACACATTCTACTATAGTACATATCCCCAGGACCCTTTAAGTATATTTAATGATACACACTTTTTTTAGGTAATGTCACTTTTTTTAAGTAATGATTGGAAGAATAGAAAATAGACGTGGGCTTTTTTTGATTGGCCATCAGATACCTCTATAGTGGAGGCTATAGTAGAAGCTATAGTGGAGGATGTCTGGAGGTGTAACATTGAGAGAGAAATATGACCAAACTGGTATACAGTGACAAGTGTGTAATTTGAAGTGGAATTCGGAAATATCAACTCTTCAATATTATGAATTTGGGACCTTGAAGCTGGGACTATAAAGTTGAGTTGAGGTATGGTGTGGGAAGGTGGGAGATGCTTTGTCATCATATTTTGCACCCATTCGCAGAAGAATCGAGAACAATCAAGGTGGAGGCGGAGGCAAATTCTGGGCGGTGGCAAAGTTTAATTTCTTGGGGACTTATAAAGAAGCCGACTCCACTTTTCACCATCCAAACATTTTGCCCCAAAATACCGTGGCCAAATTTCCTACATCCTCCCCTCCACACCGTCAACGCCACGACCTCACGCGACATTTATCATCTTCAAATGGCCACGCTTCCGCACCTTCTCCTCATGAGCAAAGTCGACACCAACACCAAGGACAACGGGATCTTGAATCTCGGCGAGAACTGTCAGCTTTGCAATGAGCTCGACTTCCTCCCGTTCCACTGTGAGTTCTGCAAAAAGACATACTGCTCCAAGCACCGAAGCCTCGAGCTCCACAATTGTGTGGGAAGAACACAACGGGCCGTGTCGCCATCCAACTACAATGGTCCCACCGCAGCCTCTCTATTTCCCGACCGGTCCAAGCACCACCAGGCTTTGGATAAGCTGATAGCAGAGAAGAAAGTATCGCCTACCACCCTCAAGGGCGACGAGAAGAAGTCCACACCTTTCATGAAGCTCACCAAGTACTTGCATCTACAGCGGATGAAGAGACTACAAGAGAAGGAGGGGCTTTTCCTTTTTGGAAAGCTGAAGAAGAAAGCAACGAATCCCGTTGTGGAACTAGCCAAGATCAAGAAGACCGCAAAGGGCCCTTCCAATGTCAAGCCCGAGGAGAGAGTATATGTGTGGGTATTATTCGTGGATAAAAATGACGACGATATTGAGGCAGTTGCTGCCAAGTCATCGATGGCAGGCGTGTGGGTACTGAATAACTGGTCGGTGGGCAGAGCTCTCGACTCCATTGCACTGACACTCAATATCATGAACTACAACAGCTCCACGCAGAATCCAAGTGACAGGCTTCACCTCTTCAAGGGAGACAAGGATTCTCCGGTTGCATTAGCCATGGGACAAAAGGTGCTGGCTGCTTTCTCGAACGGCTCCACGTTGTATTTGATCAGAGGTTCCGAGCAGTAAAATCCTCATCTCACACACCACACACCACACACCACGCCATAATCATACAACCTAGTCATGCAACCAACAACACGATTTAATAGAATCTTATAAGCACACTACATCTTAATAATCTATATTATTTATTCCAAATAAACTGGTTTATTTTTTTTTTAACCATCAACTCGCTTAGTAGAGCATGCACTGAGCCTCGGGACAAGAGCTGCGCGAAACTATACCATCACATCCTACATCTCCAAGACCGACCGCCAAATAAGACAAAACATAACATGGGATTCAACGCTCATGTCAAAACGGCCTTGATCACGTTCACATGGTTCCCTGTACTCTTTACAGCACTTGATCACGCGTACCTGCCGTGTCAGATCTCCGGGTTCTCCATGTCCCCCACATTCAACCCGGGCACGGAGTCCACCACCAAAGATGTGGTTCTTATACGAAAGTTCAACTTGAAAAAACCTGATTCCCTCAAAATTGGAGACGTGGTGATGTTTCGGTCTCCAACAGACCCTGAACGGCTCCTTACAAAGCGGGTCATTGGTCTCCAGGGCGATATGATCTTTCCTCGGGACCCAAACTACCCAAAGAGGCAAGCACTTATACCGAGAAACCACCTCTGGGTGGAGGGAGACAATGCGTTTCACTCGGTAGACTCGAATAATTTTGGTCCCATTAGTCAGGGTTTGGTGGAAGGAAAGGTGTCTACAATCATTTGGCCTCCTGGAAGGATGGGTGTTGATATAAATTCTGGTGGACGAGACGGCCGAGTCAAGAACGTGGCTTCCTTGGAAAATAATTGATAAGAAGCGTTCTTTTGTGACATGTTCACAGTTTTTATCTGGTACCTTGAGCACTGTTTAAAAGCTCATTTTGGAAGACAATGTATGGATCTACTCTGGGCTGGTCTTCCACACTCTCGAACCACTTTCCTCGAGAGAGTCTTATGCCTTCAGTGAAGCGACGCTCCAATAAAACCTCTTCATCTTGGCACTTGTCACCATAATGGTCGCCCGCACATATGTTCTTTGGCACCCATAACAGCAAAAAGGGCCGAAACACCCAATCATTGAAATGTCTGAGCCGAAGGCCTTTAGGATACTCCCTCTCCAACATCTTCTTGAAGGAGTTGGGCACGAATGTTTTAGCACCCTCGAAATGAGTCTCGATTAGTGGGCCTATCTCGCCAATTTGATAAAAGTGGCCACTCTTGCAGTTCAATAATTGTCCTTCTTTGCTGCTGTCCAACTCTTGCTCTTTGAGTTTACGGAGATACTGATCCATGACGGGCGAAGTGGGTGCTGCTGATTTGGTGACAAGAGTGTACTCTGAGTCAAACACCGCATGGAGCTTTACATCCGAAGCCGTTGAATGGAGCACTAGCTGTGGGTCTGTTATGGATAATGCAGTGATATCCACATACATCCCTGTCTCAATATCAATGAACCTGGCATCGATAATATTGTGGGCAGAATCTATGCTTCGGTCGAGGAAATGGGGACTCACATCAATGAAGTACAGGTGTGCACCAGAAACGTGGGGATCATCTGTGCAATCAACCACAATAGTCTGGTTGAAGCTCTCTGATAACGAGTATAAGCTTTGGAGAGTCATTTGAACATCCATGTCTTCGTCCCACGGTAGACTCAACCCGTTCCAATACCACCCAAGAAGACTTCCATGAGCAAGCCATGTTTTAAGACCTGCCACACGGCAGAACCTGAGCCACGCTCGGGCCAATCTGTGAAGCACGATCCTGTGCTCCAACTCAGAGAAGTCTGCTCGGTGAAAGAACCTCCAGTCGTAATGTGATCCTGAGCTGGTGTCTAATAAATGTGCTTCGTGGAAGTACTTTTGATGATGAGAATCAAAATCCGAGCGTGCTTCGCTGGTGTCTCGAGGCTGGAAGTCTTTAGAGATGATTTTCTTGGTATCTTCAGAATCAAGACTCTCAAAGACTTGAATGCCGCTCTTGGCACCTGTCCTAGCTTCAAGCGTATTCCAATGCATATGAAAACCAACTACCTGGGTTTTGAGGTCAATTTGACATTCGTGTGTTCCTTTGCAATACGACTCTGCTAGACTCATTTTTCTTCCTGCAAAAAGATCAATCTGGAGAGCCCTTTGGGTACCACGTTGTTGCATCAACCCCAAGAAGAAGAGCCTCGAAGGCACCGATGCATTGGCCAAATACTTTTGTCCCAAAAACTTTCTGATTTGCGGAGAGAAGTGTTCATCACTTGGACTTGAAACCTGACAAAGTTCCATACCGGAGCTCCGACAAATCAACCTGAGAGCTGCTTCTCTCCCCTTGTCTAACAATAAATAATCATAATTATCGTCTGAAAAATCAGCCCAACTAAAAGGAATCGAGACACTCAGCTCGTCTGACTCAAGCATTTCTAATAATCGATGTAGCCATAGAGCAGGCAATAGTCTGGAGTCGTAGCCTAGAGGCTGGTCACTCAATACACGTGATTTGCCAATATCACGATGGATGGTCCGCCAGAACCGGGCCACGTCTATGTTGGAGAATTTCCTAGAGGTCTTCCCATAGAGTGTATACAAAAACAGAAATACTAGAATAGCAAGTGCCCAGAATAGTCGTCTTCGGACTATACTCATGAGTACTTGTTGATGCTAATCATAATGGAAGCGCGCATTGAGCCCAGTAATTTTGAGCAGAGTACATGCATTTGTAAAATTGGTGTATAGATAGTACCGTCTATAAAATAATTTAATCCCAGGGTGACTTATCGTCTTATCGTCTTATCGTCTTATTGTTTTTAGTGTCTTATTGTTTTTAGTGTCTTATTGTCTTTAATGTCTCTAACGTCTTTCACGTCTGGTTTGAGATTGGTCTGGTGGTCTGTGATGTAGGCTTTATCTCTGCGACATTCTTATACATAGATTCAGTACCATAAGAGGCCTATACTATGTCTCTCAAGAGGTGAATGCCACACGTATGTAGCTTCAAGAAGATTTCTTTGTCGTTTGTCAACTCCACCAAGTTCTTGGGCACGATCTTCAGCCGCCGCAAGTACCTCTCATTATCGACACCGTTTCTTCTAGACTCCTCGAGATGGTCCTCGACCTTTCGCTGGATCAACGAGATGATATCGGTGACATACACCAAAACAAGCTCCCACGCAGAGAGAAGCAGAGCCTCCGAATCACATGCCACCAATAAGGCATACTTGCGTTCTCCTCCGCGGGCATGTATATCCGGAACACTGAACACCTTGCTTATACAATAGCCATTGGCCACATCGCCATGCAACAACGGCTTCAGCGGATCCGCCACGGCCTCCACAGAAAGACACCTCATCACGAGCTTCATGAGGCACGTATATAGCTTTTGTCGGTGTGGGTACCGTGTGGAAATGTACAACTCCAGGTCCGGTAGGTTCAGGCCATGAAAGTGGTCCTTGGCCACCGATTTCAGGTCACGCAGTAAGTCTCCAATAGTAGTCAACACACTGGTGCTGTCGTTTGGAAGTAGTAGCGAGCAGCTCTCACACAGTGAGAATGCAGAAGATGAAGGCACAGTATCGGCCGTTTGTCTTTGAGTACAGAGGATGGTGGAAGGCCCATGTATCTCACAAAAGTGTGCTAGGCAAAAGACATAGTTCGGCATTGGGTCTAGGCAAATCGAGCTGGGTTTTCAGAAAGTGTGCTCGTGCCAGTAGTGCCAGTGGGTTCACACAAGCATTAATGTGGACTGCTAGCCTACAAGTGATTACCCTGCAACGAGTGCTCGGAGGCACGGGCCCGCTATGCACCAAGACCATAAAGGCTAAACACCTACTAACACTAGTGTCCCAAGACATGTCTGTCCCGCTTCTTCGGGATCTCACGCAGATAAACTTTCTTAATATCACCCATATACAGCATTACCAGTACCACATACTGGCACCGGGTTTACTTGATCCCGACTTCCTAGCATTCTTTACCATCCATACGCACGACGGGGCCCTTCTCTACGTGAGCGAGACCACGATAGCATTGCAACATGCCAAATTCGGTCCTTTTTCTCTAGCATTCATTCCAAAACACACCTCCAAAATAATACTACTGCTTTGGATCAAATGTCCTGGCTCACTCCATTATAATATATTCCTCGAATTGCGACTTGATCTACGCAATCTAATCCGCCTACTGGCACTGGTTCCTGAGAGCCAGAATTTTTGTGAAAATACGCCTATATGGAATATTCTGGACTCCAATTTCTGCTTGGAGTCTCATTTACGAAAAAAATCGGCTTCTGACTACCATATCCTGGACCCCCATGAGAGCAGAGAGAAACTTTCATATACAGTTGATGATGTACGAAACCTCGGCAACCTAATGGCCGGGATCCGAGATTTCAAACTCAGCAAAAACGCTGCTTCGGCTGAAATCAACTCTTTACAGAGCTCTATCAACTCGGTAAATACCCGAACTAATATCCAAGAGCTTATACACAAGACTGAAAGCTTGGAGACCTCGCTAGCGAAGCAAGACACCAAGATTGAGACGTGCAACTCCAAAATCTTTGCCATTAAAAAGAAATGCAAAGAAATTGACCTGCTAGTGAAACAAAATTATCCATTATTCAAAAATTTATGTACGGAGCAGCTTGAAATCGTCGAGTCCCGGATCCTGCCCATATACGAGACGTTGGAGAAGTCGACGTTTCCAGATTTGCTCACTTGTATACGGCTGCTCGTTTCGATGTTGGAAACTGCATATCCTATAGAATTGCTAGCCAGCACAGGCCGCTACTGCATAGTGGGACTTGAATTCCCAACCGGCATTCGGGAGATCCTCTCCATGTGCTACTCTCATGGTCCTGAACTAACAGTCCAGAGCAGCACCGAGACGGAGGAACTGCCCATATCAATCATTAATACCGGGGTCTCACATATCACATCGGTAATGAGCACATTGGCATCCATCCTCAATATCCCTTTGAAACATGAAATAGCGATAAGTGGCTCGAGAAGCTATATCATCGATGCAGGAGTTCCGGTGCCTGTGTTTAATGATCAAGGGGAGCCAGAAAGACTACCTGAACCGCGATACCCTCTTTACTATGATGAGGGGGACATGCAAAAGGTGACGTGCCTCCTGGGAACTTCACTGGAAAGTGAGAAGAAGAACATCAAGTTTGAAACAGGCCTCTTGCTTCTCAAAACCAACCTCCTCCAACTCTCTGGAGATATCACGGGTCTATTCTCCCAGTATCGAGGCGAGGATCCCTCGAAATCCATTGCAACGGTTCCACTCGAGTGTCAGGACAATTTCTTGTGGCATCTACACTTTCTTCTTTTGTATGTGACGGCTGCATGAGGCCAATACAAGTCTTGGTGGTTCTAATTTATATATATTTTATGTGATCTTGACGGTCGTGATGAATTTCTTGCTTGCGTTACAAGAGAGCAATTGCAAGAGTCCCGAGAATTGCTCCTCCTGGAACAAGCACCGAGATTCCACCACTATTAGCACTCGAGCTAGAAGAACCAGAGGAACTTCCAGAAGCAGAGGCAGCAGCGGCCGATCCGCCCGCATCGGCCTGGATTCTAGAGTACCATGGCAAGTTTGAGGCAAAAGACTTCAAGTCGGTAACATTGATGTCGTTGTTGTTCAAAAGCGTGGTGTATGAGTCGTCGGTATAGGTGTTGACCTGCTTGGCCAATTTCGTGACATCGGAAGGAACGTCTTTTGCTGTGTTGATGAACTTGAGGTATTCTAACTTGTGGTCATTATAATCACTAACGAGGGCCGTCAAAAAGCTGGCGTCGTCGCCTGCGGCCAAGCCTGTAGCGGACAAGGCAGCTATGGAAAGAATGGAGGAGAGCCTCATGGTTGTGAATGCAAAGTATCAATAAATAAAAAACTAGACCTGAGAAAGTACAAGTAGGAAATAAATTGGTGAAGTAAAATTAGCGTAGAAACGAAGAAGTTTAACTGAGGAATGGGTGCTGACTTTATATACTGGTGAGAGATTCTCAACCATGAAGCCCCCGCTCAAAGAGGCAATCATGCTGCATTGCCGAGTTGTGTGCCGGAGTGTATACCTCATCGGGTAAGTCGACCTCAGAATGTCCTGCACACAACGCGGCTTGTCATTCACTTCGCGTGACCCAGCCCACCCAGTACCTTCCTTTAACTGTAAAAAGAAAGCCTTCTGGAAGAATGTCTTAGGATCAGCACCAAGAAGGAGAAGGGCTCTAGAATTTCATTGAGTTTCACTTGTGTATCAAGATAGCCTCTATGTGCAGAACGAAGAATTATACGCCAGAAAAACACCTTCATTTTAAATTAGATTTTGTGCATTTCAATCTTGGCTAAAAAGTCTATTTTTTTGAAAATTGGAATGGTGAGCTCATGTTAGCTACGGCCAGGGGCAGTACCCCACTCTGCGTAACAATGTCCTTTTCTCATGGATTTTCACAAGCGATCGCGTGTGACTTCAAGCCTCTTTCTTCCCCTCCTGTGCACGTGACTTCCAACATCCATTGACTCGGACCGCTAATCTTTAGTACGATTATGTGGGACGATTGTTTGGGACTATTGGTCACTTTGGAGTTGGAATTTTAAGTTGGAATTTGTTGTAGTTCATTAACATAACTAGTGTATAATTGTTTTATGCTATAGTACGCAACTTGGGCCTTCTATACAAGGGCAGATGCTGACCTCAGACAACCAGACACTCGGCCAATTCAGTGCGATTTCCATGAAATCGGAGCTGAAACCACACAAAAAGTTCTAAAGGACGTTTCACATTTGGAACCATTGGCTTGCCGTTTGGCGGAGTTGTCAATTGTTCTCTGATAAAGTCACCATTCTGGGCCACCGTCATTCACTTCATCACCATCTTACCCACCATTCCACTCACCATTCCACTCACCGATTCTAAGCAAGTAATGCCCCTCCCGCGAGACACAAGTTTCTTCTCGAAAAGTGTACCTTGTACACTGGAGTCTTCTTGGTGAAGTATGCAGTCATGTGGTCTGCCGTGGCCACAATCTCCTTTCTGTTCACCTTCTCCGACCCCTTTTTGGCACCCTCATTGTTTCCGGTCCCGATGTTGTTTTGCGAAGAGGCTATATCTCCCGAGAACGCCTCAGGCAAAGGACCTGCATCGGGGGTGTTTCTTTTGATATCCCACACCCGTACAGTATTGTCTGCGCCACCACTGACCAAAACACTTCCGTCCCGAGAAAAGGCCAAAGAGTAGATTGAGCTTCGGCCGTGTCCCCGCATTGTTTTCATTCTTCTTCCCGATCCAATGTCCCAAACGTTCACAACACTATCTTCTCCTGCACTTGCAAGCCACCTTCCATCTGGCGATACTGCGATACAGTTGACTGGGCCCGTGTGGCCCATGAAGATCCTCACGGCATTGCCGGTTTGTACATCCCACATCCTGCATGTTTTATCCGACAGTCCAGTGAAAACGTAATTGGAATTCGGGTGGAATTCAACGCAATCCACGTCGTTTATATGTCCTGCGAAAATGCGTAATGGGTATATGTGATCCGTGGCCCAAAGCCTTGCAGTTTGGTCATGGGATGCAGTGGCAAAGTAGTGCCCGAGAGGCGAGAACTTCACATCCCACACTGGCTGGTTGTGTCCTTTGTAGGACACCAACGCAGTGTAAGTGTCCAAAGACCATAATCTGGCCGTCTTATCTTCAGAAGCAGAAATCAAGTATTTATTGTCCGGAGAGAACGACATTCCATAAACTGGACCACTGTGGCCGATCAATTTTCGAGTATTGGAATTGTTCTGCTGGTCTCTTTTGCATAGAGATTTGAGCGGTCTTCCATCAAGACTCCAGAGCTTGATGTAACTGTCTTGAAACCCACCAGCCACCAAGTTGGAGTCCTGGTTGAACTCTAGGCAAGTGAGGTCGTTTTTTGTATTGTGGAACGTGTACATGCACACGGAGGGAGCACTTGCTTGGATGGCACCCAATTTAATCTTCGAACGGGAGTCTTCAACTGCCAAAATCATGCGCTTGATATCACTGGCGTCTTTCATTGGCAATGGGATGGAGTCAGCTGCAGGCGAGTCGGTTTCTGGGGCATTCAACTCTTCGAATTCTTGAACCAACGTCTTTCCGTTTACTGTGCTGGAGTTTTCGTCTTTGACTTTAAGCTCCGCCTCTAATTCTTTTTCCACCTCTGGCTCCAAAGGCAACTTTCCCAACAACACCGACTGCTCGTTGAACTTTTCTATTTCGTTTGTACTGGCAAGATAGCCCGGAATACCCTCGGTCGGATCTGCTTCACCCTCTCGGTCAATTCTATCAGGCTTTGTGCTGGATATGATTGGGTTCAAGTACTGATTGATGATTCTGATCAACACAGCACCTCCCACGGCCTCATTCTCGTGGAGGAAATAAAGCAACAAGTTCATGGTGGTCTTGGACACCAAAATCCTGTACTTGTTTGTTCTGTAGGCCTGGGATAACTTGTTCTCCCTCAAATGTTCCGGCATCGAGATCCCCGCTAGTTTCTGCACCTCTTCTCCATGTAGTATCTCGTGGTCGGATTTGAACTTGTCGTAGAATATCTTTGCATCCTTTGAGTAGTTCTTGAAAACGAGTTCAAGGTAGCAATGAACAAACAATGGGTACAACAACCGTGTCAACTCGGGCTTGTACAAATCCAACGACGTCTCCACCCAGCCCCGCAAGATGTTGTAGGCACGGTTATATATTTCCGGGTCGTTTTCACGGCGTTGTTTTTCTTCCTCGTCTCTGAGCATGCGCAACTCCTTCTCCTTAGCCAAATGCAATTCTCGGTCCTTTGTTTCCCGAAGTTCCCGCTCAGTTCTAAGAACTCGCTCCCTCAAATCCTTAAGTTCTCCTTCAGGTTTGGGGAACTTCCCATCTTTATAAGGCTTCAGGATTTCGCTGGGCCCAGTGATGGGGGTAGTTGCAGGAGATATGGAAGGAGCCGCTGCGGTAGGAGAGTTTGTGCTTTCCAAGCGGAACATGGCCTCCGTTTTATGGAAGCCTTTCTTATTTAGGTACTCCATGACAATCCGATTGAGGTCGGCCTGGGTGTACTGCTGCTGGCCACGGTTGCCCTGCGGCTTCTGAGGTGGCGGTACATTTTGAGGAGCAGAGTTCTGGGCCATTTAAAAGACTCGCGGTGATTGATTAATGGCAGGGAGGCGAGGGTTCAACTTCGGAGTAGAAGTGTAGTGTTGATTTTTCTTTGGTATGGGGTTTCGCGGTGGGCGGCGCACGACCGTTACGTGTGGGACGTGGTATATTAATTTGATAGTGAGCACTGATAGTGGTGGTGAGCACTGATACTGATGGTGAGCACTGATACTGATGGTGAGCACTGATACTGATGGTGAGCACTGATACTGATCGTGAACATTTGATTACTGATGGTTGCTTCTGACCACGGGCTTGGCCGTATCCCAAGGTCCCTGGAGCTCGTTTTTGTACCGCTGCAAAAAAGCAAAGTACGACGGAAGCCCAAGCAGCACGAAAGCAACTCCCACCAAGTAGCTTAATGACACCTTGAAGCCATGGATCACGTACAACATGGCCGTCTGCGTACAGAACACAAAAAGCATGGCACAGAAGTGGAGTCGGACCAGAGTCTTGCGGAGGTGGAAGTCAAGCAGCGGTGCCAAGACCGAGATTTGGATGGAGAACACGAGAAAAGAAAAAACGCTCATGGACGTTTGCAACCGCGAGGCCATGACAATGGCATTGGCAAATGACAAGTTGGTGGACAAGATGGATTTGTAGTGGGAGCGGAGTTCCAACGAGTAGTCATGGCAGATGATATTCGCACATGTGAGCATGAACAGTAGGGCCCAGATGGAGTCCAGAGACGTGGACTGGGTCAAGGACCGCAAGGCAGGCGAAAAAAGCAAGAGTAGCATGCATATCACCACGTACAGCTTGACCAGACTCAACTCCAAGCCTGCAGGAGGCCGTAGGAGGCAAAAGCATGCTAGGGCCAAAGACGAGTAGAGCGTTGGCACGTATGCATTCCAGATGCCGGAATAGATGGCGGAGAAATTGAAGTTGATGATGAGGAGAAGCAGCCCGTAGAATGCTATGAGGGAAAAGTCGCTGAAGAGTTTATAGGGGGAGTATTTGGCCACGGTGGTATTGCGCTTGAGCTGGTCCAAGAACGAGCTATCGGTGTAGTTGTCTGGGTACGGCTGGCTCAAATAGAGGAGCTTTTTCCACCGTCGTGCCTCAAAGCCTGCCATTATTATTGTCGGTCACTTTCAATTCAGTAACTAAATACAGCACTTTAATCCAGTACTTTAATCCAGTATCTTAATCAAAACTAACTTATTGACTTCCACTGAAGATGTAGTGGTGCTCAGGTAATGCTGATGGTGAATATGGAACTGGGGTACGGGTGCAGGCCCGCGAACATGGCTAAGCTTTACAGTCTTCTCAGTCAATCACCTACTAACTTCCACACTATCGTTTTCATCCAAAATCGTCTGACTATAGATCCAACCGTGCTGATATTTTAGTTATGGATAGGGAGGACTTTTCGAGGTCGCTGGCGGCATCGTACCCCAAAAACAGGTCGCTGTACTCACGCACAACCACCAGTCTCACCGATAGAGCCTCTGTGCTGGGTGGCCAAAGTGTTGCAACGGTAGACCAGCTCTCCACCGCACGTGCCAGTGTTAATATGTCAGACAAGCTCTGGACGCAGATCGATGTGTTGGATGACGTCAGGGCCATGGCAGAGGAGGTGGAACGCACCGGTAGTTTCTTCAATGACGATTTCTGCTCCCGTCTTTTGGAACTCAAGGAAACACAATCGGGGCTTTTGGAGAAGGTTCTAAGGCACCAGGAGGAAAGTGATAAGGAGCGGGAAATCCGGAAGAGTCATGCACGGCAGAACTCGGAGATCGTGGGCAATGATGAAGACCGGTTGGAGCACGAGCAGGAGTACACCAAAAAACGCATGGCGGAGTTTTTCTCCTCCACAAGCAAAGGGGTTCTGGACCTGGCGCAGATGGAAAACTTCAACAATTTAAAGGAGTATGTTTCTGAAGTGAAGCTGAGTCTAAGCGAGGTGGGGGATAGGATGCAGGCCTTTGATGACACCAAGAAGAAGCTCTGGTGACACCCACTGCAGATGGCCAATATGGGATTTGGGAATGATAATGGAAATTTAGGAGTTACGGAATATATTACGGACATAAGAATTATGGGCATCATGATGAACACTGTAGTAGTGCCATATGCACGACATCTATACAAGTACTATGAGCAGACTGAGAGTGCTATGAGCAGACTGTAACAAGTTTGTAACAAGTTTGATATCATGAAACAAAACTTCTTGCTCGTAAATTATTTTGTCGAGTACTATTGAGCGGACCAGTGCTCTGCGAGACTGCTGAAGATGGCACGTCTAAGGAATTAGTCAAAGTACTTTCGGTAATTCAGATTTTAGAAGATACATTGTTTCAGTAATGTTTCAGACATGTTACAGTTTTTCATTTACAATGTTACATAGCCCCTGTTAGTGTCCAAGATATATTATCCATTGTTCAATGTTTCAGAAGGCAGTGTTTCAGAAGGTACAGTGTTTCAGAAATACTACAATGTTCAGGCTGAGAACATTCCAGCATCGTACAAGTTACAGTCAGGCGAGTCCATATTGGACTAATGCAGTGTTGGTCATGCTGCATTAGTCCCCCCACCAAAACACCCCAACAACCCCACGCCAAAACATCCCATTTTTCAGCCCGACTGCACCGGGACCTGGGGTACTTTCAATCAGCAAATCACCGGCCCGCAGCAGGGCCTCAGATGCGCGAGCGCGAGGCACAGGAGAGTTTATGCCCCGAGAAAAAAACCGTTCGAGGTCCGTTTATGCGCTATCGGCAGCAGCTCACATTAAAAAGTGGAGTTGACGAAATACGAATTGACCTCAGCCCAGAGCACGTTGTCTCACTTCCCCAGGCGTGACCACAAGTATTTGCCAAAATAAGCAGCTATCCAGAGTATGGTATGACTAATATTTTGGACGTATGAATTCCAAATTGGAAATGTGCTAGTCTATTTATTAGGTTTTGTGGGGACTCAGGGGAACCGGTTTTTTCCGAACCTTGGGCCTTGGTGTGAGGGCTTTGCTCAGACTTAGTCCGAGTGTCCGCGCCTCGGATAAACAAGATGCATGTCTCCCACACTGGAGAAGCCGGGGAATCTATAGTGCGACATGGCAGATGCGTCAAAGGCCCGGAGCAGGGAAAGCTTTCTACCACATATGCCATGAATAAGCGGGGCAATGCTTATCGTGTTATTGCGCCAGAATTTTGAATCATGCACCCCGCTGCAAGGGCGCGGAGTGAAAACATCCGGCGTTGAAAGCTGGGCCTGTGTGCAAGACGCGAGCAAAAAATTGTTCCGGCTTCAGTTTCCCTGCCCAGCCCACCAATAGTTATTGTCCCCATTTGGGCCAGGAGTGACTGGTTTAGTGCCTGGGGCAAAAATAGTGACCTTTCTAGAAACAGAACTAGAGGAGAAATCGCCAGATTTAGGAAAGGGGCTGGTGTCATTACGCTCAAAACGTTCGAGTTTGGCCACACAATTTTATGCGCTTGTGGAGTGCACACACATAAGCCTGGAGTGGGCGCACGCGCGTTATTTAATAGGAAAATTTCTCTGGCAAACACTCAAACCTTTAATTTTTCAGTAATACTATACAATGGTTAGATTAGGTCCAAAAGCTCCTCAACACAGAAAGGGTACATTTTCCGACGTGCCTCAAAACCTCCTTGATGAGATCAAGCAGTTGGAAGAGCAGCTTACGGTGTCTGGCGACACCTTGAAAAAGATCACCAAGCACTTCATTACCGAGTTGGACAAGGGTTTGTCCAAGGCCGGAGGCAACATCCCCATGATTCCAGGATGGGTTCTCGATTTCCCTACTGGTAAGGAAACCGGCGACTACTTGGCCATCGACTTGGGAGGAACAAACTTGAGAGTTGTTTTGGTCAAGTTGCTGGGTGACTCCAAATTCGACACCACCCAGTCCAAGTACGCTTTGCCCAAGCACATGAGAGAGGCTTCTTCCGACGAATTGTGGGGATTCATTGCCACTTGCTTGCAAAAGTTCGTCAAGGAGTTTTTCCCTGATGGATGCAGCGAACCTTTGCCTCTTGGTTTCACCTTCTCGTACCCTGCCTCCCAGGACAACATTACTGAGGGTATTTTGCAGAGATGGACCAAGGGTTTCAACATTGCTGGTGTTGAGGGTCACGATGTGGTGCCAATGTTGCAAAAGGCCATCGAGGAGTTGCAGGTTCCTGTCAAGGTTGTTGCTTTGATCAACGACACCACTGGAACTCTTGTTGCTTCCATGTACGCTGACCCAGAGACCAAGATGGGACTTATTTTCGGAACTGGTGTCAACGGAGCCTACTTTGATGTATGTGGAGATATCCCTAAGTTGGAGGGTAGATTGTGTGCCGATGTCACTCCAGAGACCCCAATGGCTATCAACTGTGAGTACGGTTCGTTCGACAACGAGCACGTGATCTTGCCAAGAACCTCGTTTGACATCCAGATTGACAAGGAATCCCCCAGACCAGGTCAACAAGCTTTCGAGAAGATGATTTCCGGTTACTACTTGGGAGAAGTGTTGCGTTTGATCTTGCTCTACTTGGCCGATGAGAAGAAGATGATTTTCGAGGGTCAGGACTTGAAGAAGTTGCATGAGCCTTACGTCATGGACACCTCTTACCCCTCTAAGATTGAGGAGGACCCCTTCGAGAACTTGTCTGATGTGGAGGAGTTGTTCCTCAGTGGCTTGGGTATCGAGACCACGTCTGCCGAGAGAAAGATTATCAGAAGATTGGCCGAGTTGATTGGTGAGAGATCCTCCAGATTGTCTGTGTGTGGTATCGCAGCCATCTGCCAAAAGAGAGGCTACAAGACCGCACACTGTGCAGCCGACGGCTCAGTGTACCAAAAATACCCCGGCTTCAAGGAGAGAGCTGCTGCTGCTTTGAGAGACATTTTCGAGTGGACTTCCGAGGAGGACCCTATTGTGATTGTGCCTGCTGAGGATGGTTCTGGTGTTGGAGCTGCTGTGATTGCTGCTTTGACCCAAGCCAGATTGCTGGCCAACAAGAGTGTGGGTGTGCAGACCAACTGAGTTGCTACATAATGAAGTATAACGTTAAGAAAAGTCATAGAAGTATACAAGCAATCGTTTGTAGTGTGGTGTCTGCTGTGCATCTTTATAGACAAGAATCAACTTAAACCACAACCACTAGACAAGCATTGGATCTCTTGTAACCTTTTACAAGGGTATACTAAGTAGACAGAAGTAGAGACATAGAAATTAAAGGTAACATGGCTGACTTTGACTATGAGTGATAGATCTGACAATGTATAGAGGTATAGTCACTGGGTGCTAGAGCCTCAGTACTAAAGCCTTAACCAGAACTAATATGTACAAGACTAAGTCGGAAATAAATCCAGGGATGTCCTTGTCAATCTACTTCTGACAGAAAACAATCATCACTAAAGAAAGATCAAGCGTGCACCAAAAATGACTCTAATTGCGAGTTGAGCCTAACGCAGGTTATGAGCACCGAGCCTTAGATACTAGAGCCACAGATGAATCCAACAGTAATACAAAGAGTGAAAATCTGGTGTAGAGGGGATATGCATTTTAAAAAAAAAGAAAAAAAATCGTATTTGATATCAATTTATTTGTTTTTGGAGATAGTGGTCATTAATTAAAACCGACCCTAAATGGCTTTCGCCAGGATACACTCTTGTTGTCTCCAGTAGTATATGCACAACGCCGTAATTAAACTCATACATCATCCCCATGAACTTTGACATTTATAATTACTTCTACTATGTCCTTTTATAATAAATTGGCTATAGACTATATTGGCCATCTTGACAGTACAGTACATTAGTAGATTAGTGTATTACAGTAGTAGAGTAGTATATTACGAGGTGACGAGATGAATAGCAGAGTATAATATACAATATTATTGTATAGTGTAGTAGTATAGTAGTGGTTCAATTATTGGAAGTATTATGGGTACTCTACAGGAATAGAGTTTTGGTAGTGTTTAGTATAATATATAGAATAGTAGTGGGGGTGTTAATGACCTGGAGATGAACTCTAAATAAATGCCGGACTCATATCACACTTTTTTCTTGATCTAATAAATGGGTAAAATGCACTTCGAACTAACTCAGTAGGTCATACATAGTGAGTAGTATTAGACTAGTATTGTATAGTATAGTATAAAAGTAGCACTACTATTATTGTTGTGGTGTAAAAGTGTGAGTCATTAGATCCCATTTTCCCCTAATACTATTCTCTACTCTATATACCATTAATAAGTAACTCTATTTTGGCAATAGTACTACTCAACTGCATGACTCCATTTCTACTGTACTATTCTACTATCTACTACTACTATACACTACTATGTTTTACTCCTATATCACTAGTACAATATACTAGCAAGTATCATATTGTACTCCTAAATTCACCACTACACTACTACCATACTACTAATTAGTATACTTGAATACTCTATTCCACTAAATGTTACTACCACTGGTACTACTACTATCTACCACTTATTTCAATGACAGAGTCAAATGAACTCATTTGTGGATCAGTCTATAATTTATATGCAGCTCAGTCATTTTGTGATACATATTTATACCATATGTTAATAGACCAGAGAATAAAGATGGATTATGTACTATAATAGACTGCATCATGGACCAGACACTAGATCGTGGCTATAGACAGTACTCACTACTCTACACTACACTACTACACACTACTATCAACTACTGCACCCTACATCACTTAACTCTAATACTAATACTACTGACTCTAAATAAATGACAGATCATTGAGTCTTACTTCACCGTGATTTGGTGGAGCTATAAGTATAGTCAGATCCATTCTGGTTCACCCACGCAAAAAGACCTACTCTGGACACCGATTTCAAGTTAATTATAGACAAAAGACAAAAGACAAAAGAAAAACAAAAGAAGAAAGACAGAGAAAATTTTTGGGCTCGGTATGTCAAAGTGTCATCAGTCTCTAAAGCTAAAGAGATGTGGTTGGTATATTGAGCAGCTTGGCCTGCACCCAGCCCTCGCGATATACCAAACAGTCCATTAAATAGTCTACCAACTACTACCAACTACACCAAATAGTCACGCCAAGTCTTGTATCTACTGGTACCAACTACATAGTTCTTTAGATAGTCCTATATATAGATCTCTAACAGATCCCTTACAAATACAGACCATTTACAGACCATTCACACGGTGACATGGAGCTCCCCAAGCCCCAGACTCTACGGTCGGATATCAACGAAATCACCGCCCCTGGCACCTTGTCCCCCCTGGACAACTCCATCAGTTTACACGATGCACAGAGGCTCCAGGGCATGCAACAAGAAAGGCGGCTGGAGCGGGACAAGGAGAGCGAGTGCGACCTCGAAGAGTGTTCGGAGTCCGAACTACGTGATCACGAGAGCTCGTACTGTTCGGAAACCAGCATGGTGAGTTTCAATTTTTGGAGCATTTTGGGCCGTGGCGCTATCAACGTCATTCTTCCCTTCATCAATGGAATTGCTCTTGGCTTCGGCGAGATTTTGGCCCACGAGGTGGGGTTCAGGTATGGTTTTCTCGGCGCTCGGGTTTACCCACCCATCCGAATGGAGAAGAAAAGACCAACGTCCAGGTTCATTTAAAGCAAAAATCAAAGAAGAAAAAAAAGAACAACCAGATTCATATGAATAAAACAGCAACACCATGCTATGTAATACTTCATTTACCCCAATGCACTATATACTATAGTACTATAATACTACAGTAAATTACTATATGATTACTACTAACTATAATCTACTACGTATACTACATACCAAGCTGGGACCAGTACATTCGCTCTAACTAGACTGAAAAAGAAAACCATGAATTATAAAGTACGAAATGGGTAATGAACAATCTATATTCATATAGTTAATACTAATGATGTTATATGCTTTATCTGGTCATCTGGCCAATCAATATATCCAGTGTCTGGTTCTGATTGGACAAGACCAACTCCACGAACATCACAATTACCTCTTCAGTGACATAGGGTCAAAGAAAAAAAAAATTGATGGTATTACAGCCATATAAAAATAGAACTGCACTTGTTAATCCAGGAAATTTGTTTATAATGGAATTGCACACTCCGTACATAGTACTTGTCATTAATTGCACAGACATTGTTGAACATGCAAGGTGTACACATCCAGCAAGTTTCAGTATTCAGTATGCACGTTGCAGAAAAAAGTAGAAACAGGAAAGAGATTTGGTTATGAATTCCCATGAGAGATTTATGAAATTATGTTACCATGACTAACTGGCGAAATGGCCTATATACAAGAGCGTCCCCTCCGCATCCAAAAGACTATACGACCATCTGCTAAACAACATGATTCTCATGATGTAATAAATTTCTCTAATAAATTTCTCTCATAACTATAAAAAAAAATATGATTTTTGGGCTATCTCAGTATCGAGCCATTGTATATACTCTTCATTCAACTAGATGATCTATCCATGTTCTGCATATAGTATAGTATGGCCTGATTATAGTGTAGAGAGTATATTGTGGTGTAGCCTCGTAGTTTTATAAGGTGGTATGGCAATCCGGAAAGGTTCATGGCTTGAAAACCACTGCAGCTGTACTGGATTATGGTTGAACAATTGATCCACCATAAACTCAAATACTATGTACTACTAGTACCACTACTTGTACAATAGTTTTTATACCGACCTAGACCAGGACACATACTCTATGACTATACTATAAATATTAACAAGACTTTGAAGACTAGTAAGACTAGTAAGACTTTAAAGACTATCAAGACTGTTAAGACTATTGAGACTATACCAGACTATACCAGACTATATTATGTACTGACATTAGGAGTACTGACCATCTACACGTGACTTGAGGTTCTTCTCTCCTAGAGTCCATTCACTATTTATTCCCGATAATTCATGCAGTCTATATATATTTCCCATGCTAATTTTCTCCAAACTTGAGTTCGTTTTTGTCACAGTGTAACTCACACAGTGGGTCCTTCCCAATGGGGTACCGTTTGGTAGACTCACAGCAGAGACACTTGTGGATGAGAGTTTCCGATTTGGTGCTTGTTTTCAGTGCATTCTCTACCACGGCCAGCATGGTGAGCCCCGGAATCATCACCGTATTGCAGCCTTTACAGATCTTCCGCTTAAGATGGGGCAGTAGACGAAGGACTGTACGCTTGGCCACGAGGTCCACATTTCTGGCCATCATGCGGGCCATCACCGGCATCTTGTGTGCAGAATAGAAGCTTGCCGCCTGGAAGAGGAATGATGTTCTTGAAAAGGGATCCTTATGCACCTTGGGTGCCTTGACATTCTTGCCCATAGATGTGGTGCTTAAGTATGAGAGAAGAGCGAGGTATAGAGTGAGCAGGCACGTGACTAGGCCAGGTAACTTCTTTAAGTACAATCCCACCATTCACCGAAACAGAATAAATAACAAAAAACAAAAACAGTTTGATGCAGTATTTTGAGCAGTTAATGATCCAGAGCAAGAAGATCTATATATTCTCCATTATAAGATATAGAGATTTATGGACAAGAAGTGAATCTCAATTCCTGATGTTCTGTGCAGTGCCATGCTACACCATGCCCAGTGCGCACTATCGAGCAGCGACGCCACTACTAAACCCACCACCCATTCCATAATCCATACCAATGAGCGGATACGATAGTGCATTATCCATTTTCTCGTATGTCCCCAAAACCCACTCTCATTTTCTTCTATCACCGAATTGATTACTAACTACAGGCCGGACGGACACGTTTTCCGTATGTAATACAGACGCTAGTGCCCCACTTGGTGGGCATTGTCTCCGCAACAAAGTTTATACTAACATTCTAGAGGTTGAGTACGCCTCCGAAGCCGTTAAAAGAGGCACATGTGCCGTGGGTGTCAAAGGAGCCGAGTGTGTTGTGTTGGGGTGTGAAAAGAGAACCACTTTGAAGCTACAAGACCCCCGAATCACGCCTTCCAAGATCTGTAAAGTCGACAACCACGTGTTGTTGACGTTTGCTGGGTTGAACGCAGACGCCCGGATTTTGGTGGACAAGGCCCGTGTGGAGGCCCAGTCCCACAAGTTGAACTTGGAGGACTCGGTTTCCATTGAGTACTTGACCAAATACGTGGCTGGAGTCCAGCAAAGATACACACAGTCGGGAGGAGTCAGACCTTTCGGTATAGCCACCATGATCGCAGGCTTCGACTCCAATGATACTACTCCTAGGTTGTACCAAACAGAGCCCAGTGGAGTGTACAATGCTTGGAAAGCACATGCCATTGGCAGATCGTCCAAGACGGTTAAGGAGTTTTTGGAGAAGAACTACGTGGAAGGCAGCAGTGTGGAGGACACCATCAAACTCACGGTCAAGTCGCTTTTGGAAGTGGTGCAGACGGGAGCCAAGAACATTGAGATCTCGGTGTTGAAGCCCAACAACGTCATCGAGACCTTGGCTGTTGACGATGTGTCAAAGTACGTGGAGGAGATCGAGGCCGAGAAGCAAGCAGAGGCCGAAAAGAAGAAGAACAAGTCCAGCGATTGATCTGCTGGTACTAGAATATGATACTGCGAAGAATATATTTGCCGGTCTTGGCGAACCCCTATACTCAATTACTTCTCTATTGTCCTCTTGTCTGTATTATCCTCTTTAATATCTGTACTATATCACCTCTTGGCCTTCTTTTTCGTCTTCTTGTCCTTTGGATCAGCTTTTCTCTTTGGAGTATCCAGCTTGACCACGGAAAAGAACCCATCCAAGCGACCTTGGACCCCGCTCTTGTTCCCCTTCTTGAGCTTCTCGGCACCGCTCCGGATCCTGTCCTCGTTGAAGCCCTTTTCCTTGACCATAAACTCCAAAAGGCCCTCGAGGTTGGGGTCCTTCCACTTGAGGCTTACGTCATCCCCCTTAATGATCTCGGGGTTCATAAACAACTCCTTGGCCTCCTTGTAGGGCCAGTTCTCCGGAATGGTGTACTTGGTCTTGGAGGGGTTTTCCTCGACCCACTTGACGATATTGTCCAAGGACCCATGCTCTTTGATGAGTTTATATGCCGTTACAGGCCCCACACCTTTGATGGTCTCGCAATAGTCACAGCCCAAAAGAATACACATGTCGATGAACGTGGACCGGTCCATTTCCAAGCCCTTCAATACCTCGTCATACTCGATCTGATCCACTGGGAGTTTCCGGGCCTCTGCCACCGTCAAATGCCTCAAGAGAAACTTCGGCTCATAGCAGAGTGTATCCATATCCTCTGAGGCAGCAGCAAATACCTTCCCACTACGTGCCAATTCGGCACACTGGGCCTCTGCTTCGGAGGGAGCATCCACATATGGAATCCCCATGTACTCCAAGAGTTTCTTGGCTTCTGCATTCTGTTCCTTGGAAGCACGAACAGTTCTCTTCTCGTACTTCATCAAATCCTCGGCCGTTCCTGTTTCCTTGAGTTCCTGGATCTGTTTCTCGGCCTCCTGCCGTTTCAAGAGTCTTTTTTCCAACTCTCCTCCCTTCAACACCGGAGGCTTTCCGTCAAAGATGTATACGGGCTTGATACCGTTTTCCACCATTCTGATGGTACGGTAGAACATACCCAGCAAATGCGACGTGGTCTCTCCATCTTCACTGGTCAATTGCTGCCCGTCCTGTTGTCTGACTGCTATGAGGTATTGGTAGAGACACATGGACGCATCGATGGCCACTTTCCGGCCAAAGAGGTTTTTCATCTGGAGCTCCTTGAAAGCTGCCGGAGCATGTTCCTTTAGAAGTTGGTTAAGTCCTGGAGTTAGTATTGTTCATGTCCATTGGTCATTGGTCACTCTAAGTTCTGTTTATTAGATATCAGTAATTCTTCATTTATTCAATATTGAGTTTGCTTCACTCCACTTTAAACACTTGACTTCAGTCAATTTACTTAATCAATCACTTCAATAACCTCAATCACTCAACCACTTCAATCATTGATCACATACCTTTCACACCCATGGCTATAGTTTTTGAGATGGACTCGCGGCTTTCTCAAGACGCGGTCTGCCTTCCTGCAGGACACGTGTCTGGCGCACCCCAGCATCTCAAGCTTTAAAACATGTTTTTGAACGCTTTAGACATGCTCAAAGCAAAAGGTCCAGTTACCTGATGTAGGATCGTAACCAATAAAGTTGGTGTCTTCAATAGACTTCAAGTTCTGGATATGGGTTTTCACCACGGGATCTTTTGGATCCAAGATCTTCATCCTCGTGGCCTTATCCACTGGGTAGCATGCCTCTAACGTCACCTCTGCAGGCATGTTCAAGCCCTCGCCCACCTTTGGCTGGTCTTCGTCGGGGTAAATCACCACGTTCTTGACTCCAAACACCACAATGTTACCGCAGATGTCGTCCAAGTTAAATGCTGATAAATCCACTGGCTGAGTAAACCTGACCAATCCGTAGAACTTGCGTCCAACTGTAAAGTCCTTCACGCTGCGCAACTCGGCTGGACGCTTCTTTTTGAGCTCGGAAAGCGAAGGCGACGTCCAGTACCCATCGTCATCAAACTCGTCCACTGGTTTGTCTTCAATATACTTTAAGGCCTCTGGTTCATTCGCCTTTACGGTTTTGAAGTCCACCTGTTTAGGCTTAATGGCTGCCTTTGGCTCAGAGACTCCACTCACAGCTGGCTCGGGCGTTTGGGAAAGCACAAGCTTTTTGTAGTCGATGTTGGGGGAAAAGATATCGGAAGAAATGATTTGCCTGTCAACATCCCTGTTCGAAGACTCTTTGGCTTTCTCCACAGGCACGAGTGCGCGGGACTTGATGACAGTCACAGCCTTTGGTGTTTGCACCAATGGCTTGATCTTGTGTGCACTTCCAAGACTGTACGGTTTCTTGTTGGACTTGACCTTCACAATGAGAGGGTCTTTCTGTGCTTGTTTGATAAGATCGTCTCCAGTGATGCTCTGGAATAATTTGGAGCCTCCATAAGGATCCTGAGATCCAAGGTTCAACACAGGCTGAGCTTGCGACTGTTGTAGTTGCTGTTGCTGCTGTTGGAAAGGTGCTTGCTGTTGCTGCTGCTGTGTATTCTGAGATGATCCCAACAAAGACCCGCCGCCAAACAAATTACCTGTTCCAGTGGAAGTGTTCGTTCCTGCTGCCTGGTTGTTGGAGCCACCGAATAATCCTCCTCCTGTTCCGGTGGTTCCTGTGGCCGGCTTACTGCCGAAAAGACCTCCTCCTGTAGTGTTGTTGGTATTGTTGGCAGCATTATTGTTGCCGAAAAGCCCTCCGCCAGTGGATTGGGTGTTGTTGTTATTATTGCTTCCAAATAAGCCCCCGGAAGTATTGCTCTGTGAATTATTTGTGTTGGAAAATAATCCACCTCCTGTACCTGTAGCAGGTTTCTGTCCAAACAAGCCTCCTGTGGAGTTGTTGTTTTGCGTAGCACCAAAACCAGTACCTGCCGTGGTAGAAGAGTTATTGTTGCCAAACAAACCTCCAGTACTTCCTGCTGGCTTTGCACCAAACAAGCCACCGCCAGTGTTGTTGTTGTTGTTGTTTTGGGTGTTGCCACCGAAGAGACCCCCTCCGGTGTTGGAGCTTTGGTTATTGGACCCAAACAAGCCTCCTGTAGTACCAGTCAGTGCAGTGTTTCCAAATCCACTACCAGTGGCATTGGTATTCTGCCCAAATAAACCACCTCCAGTAGCCCCGTTTTGTGCCGGAGCTCCAAATCCAGATGTAGTTCCGGCTGGTTTGGCACCAAATCCGGACGACCCACCAAAAAGTCCACCTCCGGAGTTGTTGTTGTTAGCACCGAATGCAGATGTGTTGTTGTTGGCCCCAAGACCTCCTGCATTGTTAGTGGCTCCAAATCCCCCTGCATTGTTAGCACCAAAAGGTGAGTTATTGGTATTGTTGCTTCCAAAAGCAGTGGAGTTATTGTTGTTGTTCTGGCCAAAGGGCGATACTGAAGCATTATTATTGTTAGCACCAAAAGCAGAGCCAAAGCCTCCGGAGTTGGTATTATTGTTGGCTCCGAAAGCAGAAATCCCCGTGCTGCCCGAGTTTCCAAATGCAGAACCAAAGCCAGAAGGCTTACTAGCTCCAAAAGCGGAATTTCCAGTATTGGATCCGAAAGCACCGCCAGTTGATGAAGCTCCAAACGCACCTGGCTGGTTGTTGTTGTTGTTGTTGGCCGCACCGAAAGGAGACGAGTTATTGTTGGCTTGTCCAAAAGCACTACCGGAATTGTTCTGCCCAAATGCGCCACCCGTGCTACCGAAAGCAGAGCCGCTGTTCTGTCCAAAAGCACTAGTGTTGTTGGTCAGTCCGAACGCATTGTTTGCAGGAGCACCAAATGCAGAATTAGTGTTTCCAAAACCAAATGAATTGGAGTTGGCAGCAGGCGAAGCACCAAAAGCACCAGCCCCTGCAGAAGGATTACTGGAAGCAAACTGTCTTTTGTCCTCGTAATCCTTAAGTCTCAATTCCTCAAAAGAGAAGTTTTTGTACTCCGGCATGGCAGAGATGTTCTGATAGACACTCGTGCCTGCTGTATCCTTTTCGGTGAAAGGAGTAAATGGCTTGACAGCAGTTCCGTTGTTGACATTAGGGTCACTAGCAGCGCCAAAGCCACTGGTTGCAGCGCCACCAAAAGGAGTGATGGAGTTGTTTTGAGGAGTCCCAAAGCCCGAGCCAAAAGGCTTGGCAGCGCCTCCTCCCATAAACAAGCCATTGGAGTTTGTGTTTGCCGTAGAGCCGAATGCGTTATTGGACGCCGTGTTGTTGCTGCCAAAAGGAGAGGTTGTGTTTGTTTGTGCTCCACCGAAGATGGAATTGTTCTGCCCAAAAGCCGAAGTTGTATTTGATCCAAACGCAGAGCCCGAGTTATTATTGGTGGATCCAAATGGACTAGCATTTCCAGCAGCACCAAAGGCGCCCGAGCCCGAGTTATTGGAGGCACTTCCAAAAGCTCCACCTGCGGCTGTGTTCCCCGAGCCAAAGGCATTATTGTTGGAGGAGGCACCAAAAGGCGAGTTGTTATTGGCCGCCGCAGCTCCAAACGGAGACGAGCCCTGGCCTGCTGTCGAGTTGTTGGCGGCACTGAAGCCGCCAAATCCCGTATTGCTTCTTCCGAACATGACCACAGTCGGGCAATTGAAGTTAGTGAAGAAGCAGAAACCGTAGTTGGGGTTGATTTTTTTCGGTGCGGGCAGGCGAAAAGCGCGGGTGTGAGCAAGAGCCCGCACATTGGCTCGCACTATACTACGCTGCCTCCAACTCCACCTCCACCTCTCATGTCAAATCTCATTTTTACCCTTCGAGACAATGTCACAAGTCAGGCACAAAGTGAACTATATCAAAAAAAGACATGAATCAAAAAAGACCAGCAAAATCATCCACAAACTAAATTAAAAGATATTTAAAAAATAAATTCCAAAAAGTATTGTTATATGTGATTTATTATGGGATGGTAGATCAATGACAATGTGTAAATTTGAATAGAGAAGGGGTTGTAGTTGATGTGCAACTACTTGGTGTGGAGAGAAGTGAATCGCACGAAGGGCCTCAGTTGGGCGGGGTGCAGTGTGGATGCGATGGAGTGCGTAGTCAATGAGACTATTTTGAGTTTGGCTAAGTAATTGTTTAAGCTAACGTGGCTGGAAAGAGGAACGTAATAGCTTGAATGTAACAATAGATGACAATGTAGATGATAGTTATGTAGACCTAGTTTAGCTGAATTATGAAAAGTAGCCTATACTAAGCAAAGGCTGAACCGGGATTTAGAACAGATCAGAGAGTGAGAGATAATATCGTATACAGTTCAGTTCTACTTTAAGTTTACATGAATAGATTCCAGTGGGTTTCAGTTCGTATCGAATGAGGACATGGTGGGGAGGTCCAGATAATGGTACATAAAGTTGTGTGAATTAAACTCAATGGTCAATAGAGTGGGACCATGGAGTAGCCAGTTTAGATGCCTGGGAACTCTGGACTAAAGTGACCAATCACTAGGAGGGCAGGATAGACTGGATGACAAGGCTAGACTCTGGAACAACTAGTGTAGACTAGAGTTCCTCATGTAGAGTAGGAACTGGACCAGCAATAGAATATTCAGGTATAAAATGACTGACTAGACACCAGACACCAGAGACTAAGAATTAGAACTACCAGTTTAGACTAGAGACTAGAGACCAGAATAACTAGACTCGTAATTAGCTCTATTTCTTGGACTAAGCTGACTGCACGCTTCTAGTAGAGAGAAGTAAATAACAGTAATATATAGTAACACAGTAGTGAATAGTCAGCACCGTAACGCAATCGTTGGCAGTACGTTTTGCGTATCTGATAGTATCAATCAGTGTTCAAGCTCATATACCAAGCTAAGAAACACTTGATGACATACTTATGGCCATGACTGAGTGACTATGAGTATACAGTATAGTATAATCGCAGGAATGGTGTGGTACTACTAAAGCAGTGGAACATGGTGAAATAGGTATGAGTGCAAAATAGGTATATAGGTGTAATACGGTGGAAGGCTCAGTTAAATAGTTGAATGAAGCACGTCTCGAATTGACCACCAATTTTGTACTAGAATCTACTACTACCACCACTACCACCATTCCATTGCTTAGCAAATCTTCCAGGACCCCAATCGGTGATCTACTTCAGGTACACACCTCTTAATTCTTATTTACTATCCTTTGGTGACTATGATTGTCAAAATGTAATTTTACCAAAGTATACCATGGAAAATCAGAATTATAATGGCGGATTAGGAGAGTTAGTGGTACGTTTTGTGCCGTAATAACTGGTTTATTCGTTGACGATTTTACCAAGTGCCTATCGCATTCTAGAGAAAATCTATGATTCCTATAATTGGCTGCACATACTTTGCTATAGTATCCTACCCTAGTATCTATAAAAACTCACTGGTAGCTCTGGTGAGTCCTCAATTACCACACCATCAGTATCACCGGTGCATTTTTTCTACACTGACTACCAAATCCTTATGTCAAAAATAATGCCATTATTACGCCTGTTCTTAATTTTCTAAATTCTCTGATGCTCTGAATTCTCTAATGCTCTGAACATTCTGAATGGCGTACTCATTACATTTGGCACTATGGATGAGTACCAGTATTCAATATTCAGGAATGTAATGACTTGGTCTTTGAAGTAATTTGAACGTAAATAGACAGACAGTTGGATAACTAACATATTAGGCTGTGAAATAACCAAAGATCTTTGAGTTGTACTGTCATTGACTGAGATTCGCATAAACACCCCACTATTCATGTCTAAGTACACACCCCATGTATTCCAAAACATATGTTCCTCGATTTGCTCCAAAGTAAGTCTATAAGACTTGACCTTGTACTTCTCCAAGAGTTCATACTCCACTATTCTCTGGTCAAAACAGTTTCTTTCATTTGGCTGCACAACAAAGAGAATGACGGAGTGACTCGTGCCCAAGGTCTCATTATATTGAACACTAGTCCGTGATCTTCTATATATTTTTCCCTATTCCTATTTAACCTTTATCTTAGTTTCACTCACTAACTATACCAAAGTAGGTGGTAGACTCGCTCCATCAGTGCAGAGATTAAAAGATGAATAATAAACAACTACTACTATCTTTGGCCATCTAAATATTGTAAGACCCTTTGTAATAATGAATCATTATATGTACATATCATCGATTAAATGTCCTTAGCGTTTATATCATGACTAGACTCGTGACTGGTGATTGTCCAATTGTTGAAGACGGTGGATAATGGTGAATCTCCTTACTTCTTTTTTTTGGTAAGAAGGGTCAGGATATCCGAGCCCTTGCGCTTGGCAGGGTTTTTTTCCTTTTTCGCCGTCTTGACCTCGAACTTCTTTAACTGCTCGTCCCTCTCCTTGGCCCCAAGCTTCAGCAATTCCTCGGCCTTTGCCAAGTACTCTGCGTCATCGGCCTCTCTGCCCTGAAGCCACTCCAAAAGCTTGATCTCTTCTCCATAGACCAGATCGTCTTTCCCCACGGGGGTTTCCAAAACAATGGGGATGTTTTCGAGCCTTTTGTCGTTGGCCAAGACCCTAAACACCTCCAACCCCAAAAACCCGTGGCCCAATTTCTGGTGCAAGTCTCGGTTGGCCCCCAACGGAGCCTTGGAGTCGTTCAAGTGAATGGCACTGAGGTAATCCCAGCCAATGATCTCCTCAAACTTCTTCCAGAACTCCTCCCACAGGCTCTTGTCCCGGATATCGTAGCCTGCAGCAAAGGTATGGCAGGTATCGATGCAAACACCTATTCTGGACTTATCCTCGACCATATTGATGACATCCCTGATATCTTCCAAATTAGACCCGATCAAGTTGCCATGTCCAGCCATATTCTCAATGACTATCTTGACGAACTCGGTTTCCTTCATGGCACGATTGATGTTCTTGGCCAACTTCTGCAAGGCCTCATTATGGTCGCCGTCCAAACTCGAACCAGGATGGAAATTGTAGAGCCCTATGTCAAGCACTTCACATCGCTTCAAATCGTCCAAAAAACCTCCATATGCCTTCTGCTCCTTCTCCTCGTCGGGGTTGGCCAAGTTGATGAAATATGACCCATGGGGAAGAACATCTGTCCTGGGGTTATACCCGTGGACGCCACAGAGCCGTTTGAACTCCAAAGCCTCCTCGGGCTTTATATCTGGCGAAACCCACTTCCTGGGAGACTTGAGGAAAAGGGCAAAGCTGTTTGCACCGATCTCTCTGGCATTGGTCACTGCTTTGCTGACTCCACCGGCCATTGCCACATGTGCACCGAACTTGAGTCTGTTTTCCACTTTGGCATATTTGAATGTGGTCTCTGCCTTTGTCTTGACGCCCTTCATTGTTCTGAGAGCAGTCCTGGTGTTAGTTGCGTTGGGGTACTGGTTGCTTGTACATACTTGGTTGACATGGAGATGAATGCGCATCACTGCGAATCATCCGGTTCTATTAGAGATCTTACCCTTTTGATAATATAACCCTTTTAAAAATATTACACTTTTGATAATATTACCCTTTTAATTTTAAGAAAACAGGCTGTTTTCTGTTCAAAGAATTTCTGCTATTGAATTTATCATTTGTATTAACATGCATGTACCGGTAAATTACATGCTATATATCCGGCCGTAGGTGCGTACATAGAATCTGTAATATCTATAATGATACACCTATACATACACTCCCATAACCTGAAACTCTATCATCGTTAGGTCATATATGTTTGGGTCTATCAATTGCCTATTCGCCTCGTTATATGCTTGTTTCAGCTTCCACTACCTTCAGGATAAACTTCTCAAGGTCAGGGCCATCTTTTTCCACGAAGCTTTTGTCAGAGAACTTCTGTCGTTTGGCCAAATTGGCTGCTTCTGCTTTCTCCGCCTTGGTTTGGTTTAACGACAGGTCAAAATTGTCATAAGTATCCAAGCCAAGAGCGGTCCTCTGTGCAGGATCAGAATATTTAATGGCCGCTAGCAACGTATAGTAGGCATCATTGGCTGCATTATGGAGGTTTGCATGCATGATGCCGATGTGGCGCAAGATACCCCGCAAAGTGGCCCCCTTTCTCCGGGAAATCTGGTACAACTTCTGCGTATCTAAAGTAGGTAGAGATTCGGGGTCGTGGAGTCCATGTCTCTTGAGCCAGTTCACGTCTCCAGCCAAACTGTGGCCCACCAAAACGGCTTTTCTATCGTTGAAGTAGTGAGCAAACAATTTGGTGAGGAAAGTCTTCAGCTGGGATTTCGTCATCTCGTACGATGTGCCTCCATTGAACAAAAGCTTATTGTTAGGAACAAACGATTTATTGACGAGCTTCTTGTGTTCTTTTATAAGAATGTGCAAGGTCTTGATGTGAGGCAACGCCAGGAGGCATTGACCTCTGGGGTCGTAGATGGCTACGCCAATCTCCGTGACTTTTGAAAGTGCTCGTTCATATGCCTCCACATCTACCGATACCAACGGCACTTTTCGAAGGTACGCCCTTTCCATTTGGGTTCGGAGATATTCCACGTGTCCTTCTTTGGCGAAATTGAACTTCTGCAGCTCAAAGTAGTTCAGAAGCTCTTTCTGGAGAATCTCCTGGATGGCTGGTTCGGTGCAATTGGTGCGGATAAATTGGAGTCTCAAAGACATCATTGGTTTCGACAACATGGGTTTTGTGGAAGTTGTCATTGATTTTGACAACATTGAAGTTGCTATTGACTTCGTTATTTGACTTGCCAGCATTCGGTTGCTTCTATGTGTCCTATTAATTTTACTAGTAATACATTAATGCATCTCAGCTCGTCGTGCGCATTGGACCCAGGTGCAGCACGCGTGGCCCAAGACCCTCATAGTAAGGCCCATACTATAGACCTCATATTATAGACCCCACAATAATGGAGATTCTCCTGCAATATCCCAGTGTATCAGAGATAGAATCCTGTATACAGCAATACTCTGGAACCTCCACCACCGACTCCTTGAAACTCGTGTCTGCTCTTCTAAAGCACGTTATACCAGAGACATATGCTCAATTACCTGCGCCGACCCAAAATGCCATCATCCCTGTTTTCCGCTCAGTTATTGGTTTGGGTAATCTCATATCAAGAATCAAAGTGCTATTAGACTCGAAAAACGTCCCCAAGGATGATGTGGCTCGCTTGCTTCGTGCCCATATTCTTCTATTGAGTCACATCCTTACGCCAGGCTTGGTGCTCCAATTGCTTAAGGACGCCACGCCCGCTAATGTTCGAGAGGTGGATAAACTTCTCTTCAAAGGCAAATGTTTTTCAATTTTCAGGGAAACGGCAATGAAGTACGACATTCAATCCCCTGCTGTGTTGGACAATATACAGGCATATACCATATTCTTGGGCCACGAGCTCACGCAAGTCAACCCGGTCAACCCGTTTCTATCGTCGCTTCTTTCATTAGGAGCACATAATTCGTTTTTCGAATACTTTTTTCAGAAAGATCGGATTGCTTCTTTGACTCATTTCACCGGGGCCCTAAAGCGGTTTGAGAAGAAACAGCTTTTCGCCAAGTACTTGGATTTTTTGCTATTACGGTACTTACGCAAACCAGGCACATCCGAGACCATAGCGGCTCTATCTGTGATTACTGCATCTTCTGGGTTGACAGCGGTGGACGAGTTGGTGCTTGAAAACGTCATCTCCTCTTATAATTATAACCTCAACATTCTTGTGGCTCTTTTGGTGACTGATCCAAAGGAAAACATCAAGAAATTTTTATTAACGTGGGGAAATAAAACACTTGTTTCCAATGAGTCTATTACAAAGCAAGGGTTCCGGACCCATGCGCTTCTTTGTCTCTGCGAGCAGCTAAGCTCGGAGGAAGCAGAAGAGTTGATGAAACTGACTGCTTTTGTGGAGGCCATCTCCAACCGACTCTCGTCTCTTTCACATCAGGTTAAGTCGTTGGGGGTCTTTTTTGCTGATCAACTCAGTGACTTGGCCCATACTCCACGCATCTTTGAGATGGGGCCACAAGATAACGACATCACGCTGACATTTCCGGGATTTAATGTTAAAGGGAGAGACATTTCATCAAGTATAGATGATGCATGGGACATTCTTGATTCTCCATCTGTGATTCTCCCAGAAGACCAACCTGAAGTCAACTTAGGACTGCTTACACTAGGCACGAAAGGTACCCTAAGCACCAAAAATACGTTTCATGATTCCAGTGACGAGGAAGATGATCCTACTATAGGAAACAAAAAGAAGGTTCCAAAGCCTATCTACATAAGAGATCTCCTAGCATACCTCTCGGTGGATGTCAAGGAGCCAGAAGCATATGACAAGAGGAAGTTAGCACTACATACTGCACCGAGTCTCTTGCGCCAGAAACTGTCGTTTGGCACCGAGGTGTCGTTCTATGCAGAGGACCTTATGACGCAGTTGGTGGCCTTGATGAACCATTTCGAAGACCCCGACTTCGAAACAAGCCGGTTGAATGCTATGATCGCCGTGGTCATAAGTCACCCAGGTATCACTCCCCATATATGCCAGTTACTACTCACTGGTGATTACTCTCTCCAGCAGCGTCTTTGCTTGCTTTCGGCCATGTCTTTTGCAGCCCGTGCTCTTCGTGGCCAGAAAGATGAGATTGTGGAAGCGAGCTTCAAGGCCTCGACGTTCGCTACGCTGAAGCTTCCTGACAATCTACACAAACAATATGAGGCCATGGATTATGGGTATGCTGCTATAGAGAATACTCTACAGAACCAGCTCATGCACGAGGCATCGGAACTGGCACGTGATAGCATTTCCGGAGGGAGAGTATTAAGGATGTCTTCAAAGTTGACCAAAAAAAACGAGTCTAGCGAAGTATCGCCCGATTATTCCGAAGACTTTCCCAAATTAGTCGGAAAGAGGTTTTTCTTTCCTCTTGTTGCTGTATGGTACGAAAGCGGAGGCATTGACATAGGCCACTACTCACCGGTGCTTATAGCACACTATATCAGGACGCTCTCATTAATTTTCCATTGTGCATATCCCAATGCCGTGGACTTGAACGAAATGGCAGGCGAGTTTCTAGGACTCGTCACACCCATTCTCCAAAACACCACCTTGGACCAAGTCCAGGTTCTCGAAAGTGTCATCACAGGCGTGCTTCTAATATGCGAGGTTGTTGATCATGTGTTCGCCATCACTCACTTTGACCGTGACTTGTTTCTTGTGGAGAAAATTCTCCAGGAATGCTGGGAGCTGATCATCGACGACCGGGTCAAAAGCCTATGCGCAGGACTCTTGTTGAAGCTTTCGGAGATCAGGGAGAGAATGCAAAAAACACTCATGGGGCAGATCAATGCAGGTTTTTATTAGCCCATTACTCCAAATACATGATTTCGCTCCTGTTGGTTTGCAATTTGGGATACTGTCTTGGCCCTTCTCTATCCTCATCGGGAGGGATGACGTCGAATTTCAAAAGCGACCTCAAGCTGGGATCACACAATTTGAGCGCAAGCATCACGGTGTAATAAGCATCGTTTCCAGCATTGTGTAAGAAGGAAAACGGCTGGTTGACGGTACGAAGAGCATTTTTCAAGCTCGAGCCAGATTTGCCGTAACTATACGCAAACAAGGTCTGCGTGTCTAATCTGTTGATTCCAAAAGGAAACTTCACACTCATCAGGCGAAGCCAAGAGATGTCTCCGCCAACATCATGCCCCACCAATAAACAAGGGAAAGAATCGTCATAGAAGTAGTTATCTATGAGCATCTGCAATTTTTCGCAAGTTTCTTTCTTGGAGACAACATACGAGGTTTCGCCAGAGAAGTTCCTGGAGTGTTCCGGAACATAAGCCCCATTTTTCCGATGGAAGTTTTCCTTGATGATGAAGTGAAAAGTCTGAATATCGGGCACCAAGGCATATTGCTGGCCCCGGGGGTCGTATACGGAGACGCCAACCTCGGTAACGTGCCGGGTGTTTTTCTCCCATGCCTCTACATCCACGCAAAACAATACGGACTTCCGAGTGTACACCTTTTGCATCAGCTCGATGACCGCGGCTAGTTTGACAGGATCTGCGAGGCGGCAGTCGGCTTTGTTCTTGATCATGGCGTCATTGTAATTCACAATGTCTTGGGCGAACTGAGTGGGGGAAGACATTTGCTCTGGGACACAAAAGGAAGACTCGTGGGCGGTTTGCGCATATATATGGCAAAGTGGAGAATGGATGAAAAACGGTGAGGGTTCAGGAACCAATGATTGGAAGTCCCCGAGCGTAAATAGACATTCGGGATAATGCGACTTGTGAGCGATTCTTTTGGGGAAAAAACCCCGATTTGTTCTCGCGCATGCATGCTCTTCTACATGATGCACCTTGTCATCTTAAAACAATCGCAGGGTCCATGCTGGTTATTGTGGGGGAACTACAGACGAAACGGGCCAGAATATGTCTCAAAACAGTAAGCAAGGTTTGCGAAAGACTAACTTGTTTGAAACCCTGCGTTTAGGGTCACCTAGAGTTGACTGTTTTGGGGGCGATGGAAGCTTCGCATCTATATGCACGTACACCCCTATCATTCTACAAACCACTCGTAAATAATACTCGTAACTTGCTTTTTTAAAAGCGACCCATAACGGGAATGTATCCAAAATTAACCGTTTATTCTTGTCGATAGAAACATTCCCCATATTTTGAGGAGCGTGAATTTTGAAAGGCTTGTGCTCAATTATGCCTTCTGTTTTTTTTTGTCAGATTAAGTGCGGAATGTGAGCTTTTACTAACCTTCCTCCACATATCAATACAATATTGCGAATACCAAGGAGAGTATCCAATTGTTTCTACGAGTAAATATTGGCGTCACTTGAACCATAATGCTATCTCCGCCACGAAACTCGTTTCGCCTACACGAAATCTCCTATACGATATGGTTTCGTAACTATCATAAACAATGAAGAGCCATTGTGACCGCCACAATAGCCCCCAAAAATGCACTGTGCTTCCAGTTGCCCTCAGCATAAGAGGGCTTCATTCTGGCCGCATTGGATGTCTTGTTTTTGAGCTTTGTCAGTGCAGAGCTGCCCGACGTGCTGTCGCTGCCGGAACTAGCCTCCTTGGTAGCCTCCTCCCATCTGGATTGAGATCCTGTGAATCCCCATTGGTTATACGTCACCCCCGATTTGTCTGCTGTATCTGTATCTGTCTTTGCAGTATCAGTAGTAGCGGTATCAGTCGTAGCAGTGCCAGTATTAGGAGTACTAGCCTTGGTGTCTGTTGCAATGGTCTGGGCTGTCCCCGTGGTCTTAGCAGTTCCGGTGGTCTTAGCAGTTCCGGTGGTTTTATCCGCAGTTTTCTCAGTGGTCTTTGCAGTAGTCTTTTTCGTTGCTGTGGCCGTCTTTTGGTCGTCGTCGTCCACCCCTCCATCCAAGCCTCCGTTATCCGCATTGTCGGCAAAGACAAGGCCAAGGTTGACAAACAAAGGTAGCGAGGATCTCAAAGCTAGCGACATGAGGGAAAAAGGTGCACAAGACTAAGTCTGGGGAAAACGGACTATATAAAGACCTAATCTTTTTCGCAGTCGCTAGCGCGCGCTCTAGAATGGTCAAGTTTACATCTAGCCTTAATACGGCAACGCCTCTGTTTCCGCGCGTTATTGGCACAATGTGAAATATCTGAATGCCGATGCACTCGCGTCTTGGCATTCTGAAATATCAGATATGAGACTCTGCTTACATGTACTTCACTTCTCTGCACTCCCTACTCCGCCCTGCACTGCTCATCTACTACTAGTCAATACTACTTCTACTCAGAAATCATCTCGTAGTGATCATTGGTATCCATTACCTATTTGATTGGATGGAACGGAGAGGAAAGAGGAATGGAGGGGAATGGGTTTAAATGGAGTAAAATTTATTTCTTGATGGGTGCATTCCGAGCCTTAAACCCGATACGTATTGCACGACCGGCACATCATGCTATTGTGTGCCTTGCGCGCTTTGCAGCCTTGGAAGCAATTCCCAACCATTTCACTGCGCGGTCAAAGTCCGCATCCTCCAACGCTTCCCGGATGCCTGGCCACGTTTGCCCTGCATAACCTGTGTACCTGCCGGAGGCAAACACAATGTGCTTGAACCAGCTGCGCTGGTGTAAACCGTGGTCATGTAAGAAATTTCTCTCGAAGTAGAGGATCAATTTGTTGTGGCGGACGATCTGGAAGTGAAGCTTGATGCGCCTCCAGAAGTTGAGACTGTCTCTGTTGTCGAACTGGAACTGAAGATTGTCGCTCTCATTATCGAGGAGGGATGAAGTGTTCACTAATCCAACCAATTGCTTTTTGGTATGGTAAAAAATGTCTCCAAACGTCACCTGCTTGCTCTTGTCCAACGTCATCATACTTCCTCCTTTGTGGTGCATGCATTGTCTGGGAACCATGAGCTCGGGGAACATGTAGTGGGACTTGAAGAAGTATGTTCCACTGGTAGCTTCATACACATATTCTTCATTGGAGTCCAGGTCTCCTAAGTACTCCATCATCGAGTCTCTGGATACTACCTTGTCGTGCCAGGACTTTGGAATGATCTCTTCAAGTGTGTTGAAGTAGGTTACCAAGTCTGCACTATACTCATGGAGCGAAAAATCAATGACCTTGTGCTTGGTCAATTCAAGAGACACGAGTGCCAAATACTTGGCTGCCAAGTTGTGATAAGTGAAGTTCTTGTCTCCAAAATGATTCATCCAGTAGTAGGAGTCGTAGTTGGAGTGGTACTGATAGACTGCGTCTCCTTTGCCCGTCAGAAAGACGACGTCAGCGGACGGAATGCCCAAGTGCTCCAAGAACACCGTGTAATCTGAGCCAGAACCAAGATTGTTGATATGGTCTTTAGCGTGCTTCTTGAAGTGGTCATAAAGTGTACCCTCCAGTTCCACTGGGTAAGGCAACAATTTGGCCACTTTCCTCAAGACGCGGTTCAACGTGGGCGAGGCAGAGAGCTTCAAGTACCGGCCAATGGCTGCGGAGTCCATGTTCAAGTAAGCCACCACGTTCTTTTGCAATCTCTTGGCAGCGTACTCGCCAAACTCGGTGGATCCCAAGAGTCCATATTCCTCACCGTCGTAGCTTTGCAAGATAATGGTTCTTTCGAATTCGTAGCCAGACTTCTTCAACTCCCCAAGAGCTCTTGCAATTTCAATCAATGCTGCTGATCCGGAGTTGGGATCTCCTGCTCCACCTTTGATCCACGCATCCCTGTGGTTTCCAATAATAATCACCTCATCCTTGTTCTTGCCTTCGAACTCCCCATAGACATTCCACAAGGGTGTGATGTTGAAGATCTGGTTGGAGTAGAGGTTCAAGGTGACATTGGGATTGGGGCCAATATGGTAGTCAAACTTGTCAAGTTCTCCGATCCATTCCTTTGGTGCCTTGTGTCCTTGGCCATTCAACTTCTTCAAGATTGGTTGCACCTCACGGTACGAAATAGGAAGAGCAGGGATCTTTCCAATGCTGGCATGGGGATCCTGTCTCTCCACATCACCTTTAGAAGCATATCCTGGAGTCGTGGGGTCTCCCGGAGCAGCTCCCACTCCCCCCAAGAACTGCACACTGCCTCTCTGCACCGACGACTCGTGCCGGGCTGGACCCTTGGGGTATTGTTCATATCCATTGGCTGGAGTGACTCCAAAGTCGTCCCCGGGATCGGTATACAACAAGACGCCCACGGCCCCGTTGTCCTGGGCAAATTTAACCTTGAGCCCGCGGAACACTTTTCCATAGCGCGCAATGACGATTTTGCCCTTGACGTCCACGCCGAGCTGCTTAAGGTACGCGAAATCCTCCAATCTTCCGTAGTTGGCGTACACATACTGCGCGGTGACGTTTCCGTTGGCTCCGTACCCCAAAAATGTGGGCACGGTATCGTTGCCACCGGAAGTTTTATCTTCTTCAATTACATCCTCTTTCAAGGGAGCATCGTAGAGAAGCTGGTTATTGGCTCCCAAGAGCTTAAGACTGTGGCTGTCGGGGTAACTGACGTAAATATCGTAGGTGTCGACCTCGGTCTTTAAGCCGTACTCCTCGAATTTATCCTTGGTCCATTCAACGAGACCATAGTTAGTGCCGGCCAAATGGGGCTCGGATGTGTACTTTCGGGACCATTCGCCTGCGTAGTTATTTTGCAAAGCACCAAGAACAATGTCCTCGGGCGATACCAAGTCTCCCTGACTGCTAGGTAATACTTTAGTGAGCAATACCAACAGGTAAGTGAGGCCCAGCACGAAGGCTGCGATTTGAAAGAGGCTCAAGGCAGACAGCCGCCTTGAACGGGGTACAGGATGTTTTTCGATATCAGCTTTAAAACCCATTTTTGGCAGTAAAGAAGAACGGGATTGGAAGGCGCTTTTTAAGCGTGCGAGAATGGCCCCCGGTCCGTGTCACGTGCGCGGTCCACACCTTTACGTATGTGCAGGATATTAAGCCACATATGCACGTACAGGCCACACACGATTCTGCGTTATCAGCTGTAAGTGGATCGCGCATGCAGATGCGCATCACGTGAGACGGAACTTCTTTCAATACTCAGTCTCCACATCTAGCAGCTGCGCATATGTCCTCCTACAGAGATTACCAAGTGGTAATGCGACCGGGGCTTCAGAATGTGATCAAACGTCAGCAAACTGGGGGCCGACGGTCTGCATTAGGATGTCTAAATTGTAAGAGAAGAAAGGTCAAATGCGACGAGACAAAGAGTACGTGTGTGAGGTGTCAGAGGCGGAAGGAGACGTGTATCTGGCCCACCAAGAAGAAACCAAAACATGAAGAAAGGGTAGCAGTAAGTGGACAGAATCTGGAATCCAGTTTGAGACAAGCTCTGAAACTGACTCTGGAGTCGCTTCCCGAATTGAATGAGTCATTAGATCTGAAAACAATGGAACTAACCCTGCAGTCCCAGTCATCCAATTCCGAGTACCTTCATAAGCCCACTTTTGAAGAATCACCCCTTATTCCATTTATTCCAAAGTATACGGGATTCGAGACCATACCGTATCTTCCCACCAACGAAGAAGAATTGTCGGATCGTTATTTTCTTACCAGTTTTTCGCGCAAATTTCTACCTCCATTTGCCCAAGTGCACATTAGAGACCCACACAAGTTCCATGATATAGTGCTCCAGGCTGCCAGTGCATCCGCCCTGCTACGAGAAGTATTTATTGCGTGTGGAGCGTCTTTTGTGGCATCAGAAAATATGACTCACCGAAGTATGGCCCATAAACGGTACAGTGAGGCTATATGCAAGTATAAACATAGTTTGAAAAGCGATGTGCTTGAAAAACAGGAAACATGGTTATTTATAGCTGCCCAAGTACTACAAGTACTTTGTCTACGCGAACCGTTTGCCAATTCTAATGCCACCCGGTGTGCGTTCCATTTCGCCTTGGCCCATAAATTCGTCGCGCACCGACTCTCCAAGATGATGCATCTTAAGGGTGTTGCACCCATTGAAAAACGACTCATGGAGAATTTTCTATTCCACTACCCCTTGGTGATCTTTTTTTGTGACCATACACAATTACAGAAATTAGTTCCTGATCCATTCCAGTTTTTCATGAAACACCAAAGTGGCCTTTTTTTGGCGTTCTGGGAAGAGGCCCAGTCTGAATACGGACTCAACCCATTGGTGGCCTTCCGCATTGCTGCCAAAAGCTCGTGGCTGTGTCGACTAAATTTCCCATTGGAGGAAAAGGAGAAACCCGTACATCTTCAATTACTATCGTTGGCCAAAAACTCCCTTTGTTACCTGACCCTGAGCTTCTCCACTGATGCAACTGTGCAGGTAACCCATTCGCTTACTACCATAGTGTTGAACTCGTCGATTATTCTACTAACAAAGATGGTCAGTATGCAGGAATGCAAGCTTCTGGATTTGCAGCATAATGTTACCCTGATAAAAAACGAAATGGAGAAACCGTGCCATGTATCTACGGTGTTCCCCATATGGTCACTTACGATCGCAGCGTGTGCGAGCATGACTGATGCAAACCGCCTTTTTTTCCGCACAAAACTCGCCGCTCTCCAGGTCCGGTCCCAGTCCAAACTCATCGAGCGGATTCTTTTGCAACTACAAGATTTGTGGGTGGTGTGTGGGGCTGAAGAACCGTTTGATTTATTGTTTGATACTGAGTTCATGAGTCAAATTTGCAACTAGCGTGGCGCAGTGAGTCGATATGCCATGTTCACTCAGCGCGGAATTATCGGTTACCCGTTTGGGTAACCCGAGGTGAACCCTTATCTACAAAAATATAAGATGAGCTACTCCCCCACATTTCCTACATCCCTAAAATGCCTCTGAATATGTTGTTCACAAAAGCACTGGACTTCAAAATCGTTGACGGACGCTTGATCGATACCATCCATGAGACAAGCAACCAATTCGGCCCCAAAGGCGTTTGGGGCAAGAACCAAACCGAAACTGGAGTTTGTCGTTTGGCATTGTCGGATGAAGATAAGGGGGTCAAGGATTGGTTTGTGAAGGAGACTAAGAAACTCGGGTGCCACGTGAAAGTCGACCAGCTCGGGAATATTTTCGCCATATACCCCGGGAAAAAAGACGGTTTGCCAACGGCCATGGGTTCCCACTTGGATACACAACCCACGGGCGGAAGGTACGATGGAATCTTGGGAGTTCTCAGTGGCTTGGAGGTTCTCCGCACCTTCAAGGAAAATAACTATACGCCCAATTATCCAGTATGTGTGGTGAACTGGCAAAATGAAGAGGGGGCCCGATTCCCCATGAGCATGATGTCGTCGTCGGTATGGGCCGGTGCAGCCGAGTTGGAAACCATATACGAGATGAAGTCGGTGACAGACCAAAGTCCAGTATCGGTACGGGAAGAGTTGGTGCGAATCGGGTACTTGGGCCAAACCCCATGTTCGTACCGTGAAAACCCATTGGCTGCACATTTCGAGCTCCACATCGAGCAAGGGCCGGAATTGGAGGAGCTGGACAAGAAGATCGGCCGGGTGCAGGGCATCCAGGCACTCAAATGGATCGAGGTGGTAGTTTCTGGAAAGGCACAGCATACAGGAACCACTCCATTCAAGTCCAGGTCCGATGCATTGCTCTGTTCGTCCAAAATCATTGTTGCAGGTAATGAAGTGGCTCATAAACACGGCGGTTTGTTCAGTGTTGGTATCTTGGACCTTGAGCCTGCAGTGGTGAATGTGATACCCGAAAAGGTCAGGTTTGTCATTGATATTAGACACCACCTTGATGAAAAGCTCACTTTGATGCATGCGGAGATCTTCAAGGCCATTGGCAATGTCATCCTGTCATCAGGGGTCAAGTTGTCCTATACGTCCAAGGAACTAGTGAACCAGAACGCAGTACATTTTGACGAGGACTGCAAGGCCTGTATCAAGGAGACTTCGGATGAGCTTTTTGGCGAGGAACAGTCGATGTCCATAGTCAGTGGAGCAGGTCACGATTCAGGCCTTACGGCGCTCCGGTGTCCGACTGCCATGGTGTTTATTCCTTCCAGAGACGGAGTGTCTCACAACCCTGAAGAGTACAGTACACCGGAGCAGGTGCACGAGGGCTTCATGACACTTTTAGGGGCCGTGGTAAAGTACGACTCCAGGAGAGCGTAAGCCACATTTCGGGCGAAAAATGCGTTTAAATAATTCAGTATACTCTTGAATCGAAAATAACCAAATTCATAGGAAAACTAAATATAAGACCCAAATCGAACTCAAATGAGATCAAGTATACTCTACTCCACTCCACTCTACTAATGACTACGTACTGGTGCCCCTATGTCTGGCTGAGGAAGGCAGGGTATGGTCAGGTAGAAAGGAATTTCCTAAATGACTGGAACACTGCCCAAAAGACATTTACATCATGCTATTTCTATCTATTAGTCTATTAAGCCTTAGGTTTGATAGTTTTCGTTTTGGTCATACCGTTCCAGCGAGGAAAGTTGTTAGTGTCGATTCCAAAACAGTCTAGGATCCGCCCGCTGGTCTGGTCAATCACATCGTCTATTGTTGCTGGCCTGGTGTAGAACGCAGGGACTGGTGGAAAGATTATGGTGCCCATGCGTGATAAGTAGAGCATGTTATCTAGGTGAATATCGGAGAGGGGAGTTTCCCGAGTCACCAATAAGAGTTTGCGGCGTTCCTTGAGCGTCACGTCTGCTGCCCGAACAATCAAGTCCTCCGTGAAGCCGATTCGGATGGCGGCCAAAGACTTCATGGAGCAGGGTACCACGATCATGCCATCATGCTGGAACGAGCCTGAAGAGATGGGAGCTGTGACATCCTTCAGCGTATAGGAATGGGAAGCGAGTTGGACCACGTCTTCGTACTTATAGTCGGTTTCGTATTTCATGGTGCTGATGCCCCATTTGGATATGACGAGGTGGGTCTCGATGCCTAAGGACTTGAGTAGCTCGAGTATACGCACGCCGATGGCTACACCCGTAGCTCCAGTGATAGCCACGACTATTCTCCTGGGCCGAGAATTTGACACCATTTGCAGTTGCTGGTAAACATGATTATCGACGTTTTCGTAGTTGATCGGGTGGTTTGCTAGAGCCAGGCTTGAATGTAAGGGCCTTGCCTGAGGCCCTGATAATGTAGTTGCTGCGGAAGGTGTCCAGAGTTGAGGTTTCAAGGCAATTCTTTGCAGTTTTCGAATCCTTTGCACTTTATGTAATCTCTGTAGGCGGAACATTGCAATGGCTGTCTTTTCCAGGACTCTGATGGCCTTATGTAGGTGAGAGTCTGCTCATTTAAAGGTGCATCTAGCTTGGACTATGTGCAAGATTGGTGTCTTTTTCGGTCAAGTTGGTTGATAATCGGCATCTAAGGCTAAAATTCCGTGGTCACGCGCGCTGTGATTATGATAGCTCTCGGAATCTCGGCACGGCGAAGGCCCGTTTTCGCAGGTTTGCACTCCCCACATATATATACATGTGATTCCCATTTCAGGCCCGTTCTTCGATATTGAATCAGGCCCTTTCATCACTTTAACAAAATGTCCGAATTAAGACCCGAATTGAGATACAGAGACTTTTTACAAGTGCTCAAGAATGAAGACGACTTGGTGGAGATCACTGCTGAAGTGGACCCTCACCTTGAGGCTGGGGCCATCATGAGGAAGGTTTATGAGGACAAATTGCCCGTGCCCTACTTTAAAAATCTAAAGAAAGATGCTCGTAACCCAGACCCCAAGAACTTGTTCAACATGGTGGGATGCAATGCCGGTCTTAGAGGCTTTGGAAATGACCATGCTAGAGTGGCTCTTCACTTAGGCTTGGACTCTCAAACCCCCATGAACGAAATCATTGATTATTTGCTTGAGGCCAAGAAAAAGGACTACATTTCTCCCCAGGTGATTACAGATGAAAACGAAGCCCCCGTCAAAAAAAACAAGTTGTCTGGAGACCAGATCAAGCTCGACGCCTTACCTGCTCCTTATTTGCATGAGGAAGATGGAGGAAAATATCTCCAAACTTACGGTATGTTCATTTTGCAAACCCCAGACAAGTCATGGACCAACTGGTCCATTGCACGTGCCATGATTCATGACGATAAGCACATCACCGGGTTGGTGATTAATCCCCAGCACATTGAGCAGGTTTCGCTGGCGTGGAGAGCCTTAGGAAAGGAAAAAGAAATTCCCTTTTGCTTATGTTTCGGAGTGCCACCTGCTGCCATCATGGTCAGCTCCATGCCGGTGCCCAAAAACGTCAATGAGAATGAGTACATTGGAGCCATTATTGGAGAGCCACTCAAGGTGATCAAGGCAGAAACCAACGACCTTCTCGTACCGGTGGACTCAGAGATGGTCTTGGAGGGCACTCTCAACATTGACGAGAAAGTTCCGGAAGGTCCGTTTGGCGAGATGCACGGCTATGTGTTCCCTGGCACCGCCCACCCTTGTCCCTTGTACACTGTGAACACTATGACCTATAGAGATGAGGCTATTCTCCCCGTGTCTAACCCTGGCTTGTGTACCGACGAAACACACACATTTATTGGTGGGATGATCAGTGCTGAGGCCAAACAAATGGCCAGTGAGCACCCAGTTTTATCCAAGGTAATCCAAGAGTGTTTTACTCCATACGAGGCACAGGCCCTTTGGTTGGCCATTAAAATCGACACCAAGGAGCTTGTGAAACTTCAAACTACCAGTGCAGAATTCTGCAAGCTAGTGGGCGAGTACTTTTTCGAAAACAAAGTTTGTTTCCCGATCCATGAGATCATCTTGGTGGGTGACGATATCGATATCTTTAACTTCAGAAAATTGATCTGGGCCTACACCACCAGACACACGCCAGGAGACGACCAGCACTTTTTCCAGGAGCAGTTGGCATTCCCATTGGCTCCTTTCATCAGTATGGGCCCCAGATTGGCCGGAAAAAAGGGTGGCTTGTGTGTAACGGACTGCTTGTTTCCACCGCAGTACACCAACGCAGAGTTTAAGTTCACCACTTGTGATTTCGGAGGTTATAAGCCTGCCACCAAGAAACAAGTCACTGATAGATGGGCTGAGTACGGCTTCAAGTGATGTATAAGTCAACACCATAAACAGCATAAGGTCTTTTCAGTCTCGTACGAGTATAAAAACTACCATAGCAACGCATCTATTTATATCAGTATATAATAACACACACCCACATTACATCAAGATCACATACTATATCAGTACCAATAGCACATGTCATATCAAAATTACTATATCTGTCGAAATAATACTACATCATCGTTAAAACCAGCAGTACCATGCCATACTATATCATACCATATGATGCCATATCAAATGTCACACCTTTACAGTTACTGCTAGTGCACTACAGTAGTATAGTTTATGTTATAGTACAGTATAGTGTAGTTAGGTCCTCGTACGTTCTTTTATAGATACGTGCTTTTTATGGCCTTAATGACGCCGTTTGTTACTTCAATGAACAGCTAATGTCTACCTCTAATGATGGCATAGGAACAGTAGAGCAAACTAACAATACAACTACTAATAATAGTCGGACAGTACAAGCGCTAACCACCAGTCAACCGTTTCGTGATATGAGTGGGGTATTTATGGTATTTAGATTGTAGCTAACAGCAGTCCAGAATAGTTCCGATCTTCAGTAAGGCGGACTAGCACTAACAGTAGAAGAGTGTCAGAGGCTTACTAGTCGTCTTCTAGTACCTAACAGACTAAGTGTTCGAGTATCGAGTCTTTGAGTATCACGCCAGACTAACGGTTCTTACAGTTAACAGTACTATAAGCACAACATGCTAGTACATAAGAGAGTCTGTTCAGCTTAAACAAATTAACAGTACTAGCGGGGCTACCAAAAGTCATTCTCACATAGTTATCGCTTCGGAATTTATTGCAGCTGGTCTACCTCAACTAAGTAGACAATGACATAACAAGCGACACACAAGAGGTTCCTATTTCCAGACGCACACTTCCAGACTAGAAATACTTATATTTGTTTAAAGCCATAATTAGCTAGACTTTTCCACAGAACATCGGACACTAACTCCTCCTTTTTCTTATCTATACTCACTAATGTGGTGCCCTCAACGAAACACAACCACATGAACAATATAAATGCAAACTCAGTCGATATTTTAAAACACCAGAGTCCAATTAGACAGGACTTACTCAGTGGTTAGATCGAAACTTTGAGCCAATCAACGATTTGTTAAATATTCTGACCAAGTCTAATGCCAAACCGATGTCAAGTCTGTACCCTGCTCGCCATATCAGCATACATCAGTGGAAACTTTAGGTCAAGCTTGGCCCCTTCTGACCCATCTACCCCCTCCTTCATTATTCAGACATTCAGACAGTCCATCGTACACAATACCTCATCATATTGTCTTAATCCTCTTCCAATTAATCCACTCTACATATAGAATATACTAGATACACTGCAGGAAATCCATCAGTTCAGAAATAACTGCTTATATCCTGTGTTTTTCTTCTTGGTATGAGCATGATCATGTGACCACTACGAATGCATCTAGCTGAGTGATGATTTCACTATACTACTCATTTACTAAAATACTAGCTCACTAAATTCTTTAATAGAATGAATTAGAAACGTGGTACACAGGAATGGGTTCGACTGTGTTTTTTGACACTTTATTTTGGCACTTTTCTCGATAGTCTTTTTGGTATTTTTTTTTTTTTTTTTTTTTGGTTCGGTTTCGAGCTTTGGTTAAACCATGATAAGCTGCGAGAAAAGGTAGGGCTTCAATTCTTAAAGTTTACATGAACAGCAAAAATACTCAAAGGCCGAAAAAAGCACTGGAAATTGATTAAGCATTCTTAAAAGTCTTCTAATAATACGCAAACAATATTCTCTCTTTGGTGTATTTATGGGTGTGTGTGGTGGGGAAGTAGCTGAAAAACCAGCAGAGCCAGCGAGGAACGACTATATGCACTCCGCAGTTAGATATGCGCATGCCCGATTTCGTGTTTGATCGAGAGTAAGCACTCTTTATATAAACAAGGAATTTTCTCTCCCACCCCTCTATTTTCGAAAAGAGCAAAACATTGTGAACTAATTTAAAATAATTCCGAAGTCCTAACAACCAGTCCTCTCTGACCTATTCGACGGCTCGGATGGCTTACCTCTGGAATACTTGTGCGAACAGATCTTTATGTTGACGATGCTAAGTTGCACAACCACCACTATATTACTTTCCCTATTATTGTTTGTGGTGTTCTGAACACCATTTTTGTCCCTTTTTGGTCTTCTTCGAAACAGGCCCTCGGATAATCTTGCCTAAGGGATGTGGTACTATTTGTCTGTTTGTCCTGTGTAAAGAGAGAAGCTGAATCTATATTGTTCAATTAAGCCCTAGATCAATACACAAAGAATCGCCGCAGCGCCTTAATGAACGTATCCTGTGTTGCACACAGGGACACTTCACAACCACGGTTCCTCCGGCATTAGCAACACTGGTAAATTTTGGTTCACACAGTGTTTTGGTGTATGGCTGGTATTGATGCAGCCCTACAGATCCGAGGGGCACGCACATTGTTCACTATTTCAAATGCCGTACAGCTCGTTCAACATAAAAAGTAAGAAGTGAGCACCCAGATCAAAGAGCCATTGCATTCAAGAATAAAAAATAGTTACACTATCTGAAATTGAGGTTCATGAAGGATTGTGAAGTTGAAATGAGTATACCCATAATTATTGGGGTTCGTGATCTCAAACAAGCAAATGACCAATAACTGAGAGTAACAATGGTTCAGGAAAAAATATTGCGACCTTTAAATGCTCTATTATAAGGCGTGGTCTGAATTGTTTATAGCTATTGTGCTGGGACAATGAAAACTCACCAACACGCTTGAATTGAAAGGTCAATAAACATTGCATTTATTGAAAGCCCTATATAATAGACCTTGTTTCCATCCCTCGATAGTATCATAATTTTGCAGCTCATCATGAAAGTCCCTCTTTTGATTTTGGCATCTCATTTTGCCGCGACTGCTTTTGCTCATACGTTTTTTGTCTTTTCTGCTAAAGTTAAAGACGAATACTTGCCGCTTTCCCGTGCCACTTTCAATGACAACATTCATTACCTTGTGTATAGCGGCATAAATGAAAATCCTCAAGAAATCTTCTTTAATGGAAACCGAGCTTTTGTTGAAGAAAAACCAAATCGTCATGACTTGGGGTTTGATAATGGAGTATTGTCATTCGGTGCTAATGTCAAAGGGCACGATTTCGAAATTGAGAAGACTGGGAAAATCAAACAACCATTTTTCCTGTGCGATGGAGGCGGTGCATTTACGATAAGAACCAATTATGGGGTACCCCTCCCTGGAAATTGCTTCTCTGTGGATATGTACTTCTTACAGTATGACGACGAGACTAAGAAGGTCATAGAATATCAGTCTAAGGCCAAGTCTACACTTAATCTTCTACCTAAAGAAAAAGATGACGAATTTAAAGTCTTGAATATCTTTGTTGCCAAAATTGGTGAAATGTCTATACCACTCACTTCGGGAGAATATGATGAAGCTAAACTGACCTCTAGAGTGTTGGTTCCCGGGACCAACGATGACGCTGTGCAGTTCAAATTATTTGGAGACGCTTTCATATCTGAAAATCAACCTACCCGGGAAATATTGTGGGAAGACAATGGCTTATTTCGCCTCGGCAATACTGCTGAACCCGCCGCGCTCATCATCAATGAAGGCAGGGTAAATGGCTCTTTCAGTTTGTGTGAGTTGGTTGGAAGCACAAAGCGTGTGTTAGTGTCAGGTATTCCTAAAGCCAAGACCTCGAACTGTGAAAGAGTTGAACTCTACTACTTAGCTTTCGACCCAAAAAACAAGACGGCGCAGAAGGACAGGAGAGTACCTGAGACTGAAGATGTTTATGTTACCGAAGATTTTGGTGATAAAAAAGCAGAAGCAAAGGGAGATCCATCTACTGAGCGTGGCGTGTCTGATAGTAAGTCAGTGCTTGACACAAAGCAAAAAGCCAGGTTCGCCTTCTCTGCGAAATTTGGTGACACTTACTTTCCGCTTTCCAGCAAAAATTTGAGTGATCGCAGTGTTTTTACTTATGGTCCGGCAACAAACTTTTTTGTCTTTTTTAACTTGCAAGACGGCTATGTTACCTTGGGAAAGAAACAAAATATAATGTACGCCGGTTTTGACCCTGAAAGGCTTGCCTTTGGATCTTCTGTACCTGAGTCCAAATTTCGTTTGAATAACGAAAGCATGATTGTTGATCATGAGTTTTATTCATGCTCGATTAAAAAGGATTACGTGGTCGTCGTTAGACTGAATATGAATGGATTGTGTCTCCGTGTGAATATCTACCTCTTAGAAGTGGATAAAAAGACTAATTGGATCATACCACCTCCTTCTGTGGACTTGGGAGCCAAAGACTTGGCACCTTCTAGAAATGAATCTGTATCCGAGGAAGAAAAGATCCCTTCGGTGGAGCCTCCCAAAAGCAACTTGCCCGAAGTCAATGATGAGATCAAAGCTCAAGGAGATGGTGGGTTAAATTCTCTTTCGAAGAATGCAACCACTGCTCTGAACAATACCTCCGAAGGTCCTTCTAGTGGCTCGGAATCAAGAGAGGGCTCTGAACCTAAACCAGTGGCTTCTTCCTCTGACATGGGTGTGTCTTTGAGGAACGGTGCCAACTCAAATGTCTCTGTTATCAACTCTGACGTCTCTGTTCCCAGTGACAAGATCTCCGTGGGTAGCGATAAGTCTGAAGGATCCATCGGGGATTCTGATTCCAGGTCCTTCTCTTCCAACGTTACTAGAGTGACTGAGACCTCGATTAATGACCACCCTGAAGGCAAAGAAAAGTCATCATCCGGTATTTCGATGAAGAATCGAGGTGGCAAACCTCCAAAAGGTACCGCTCTTACCACTACAAAGGAAACCACAACCACTGCTACGGTATGCATTGAGTGCAAGGCTACTCCCCACACAACCACCGTGCGGAAGACCTACACGGACTACACCACAGTCTGTCCCCAAGCAACGACCTTGACCATTACAGTGTGTGAGGAATTGTGTACCCCAACTACTGTATATGTGCCTGCGCCCACCACCTTAACTGTCACTGGAATTTGTGTGGTCACCGAGACCGTTACAGTGGATGACACTGCTACTGAATACCGTGTCGTGAATAAGGCTGGCTTGTCCCCTGCAGAGACCCCTAAGGCGGCCGCACATAATGTGGGCCATGGATCCGGTCCTGTTGAAGATATCAAGGCTGAAGACTACAAGCCACAAGACCTACGCCAGAATATTGCGGCAGAAGCACTTGCTACTATTACTAAGTCTCCTTCCTTCAAAGGCCCAGCCGCGGCTGACAAGGCAAATCCTGCTGCTAAGGCAATTAAAGCCCCAATCAAGGAGTCCAGACCAGGCAAAGAGTCCAGACCAAGCAAAACTGTGAGCTCGGAACCTGTCGTTGCTCCGTTTGTTAATGGTGCGACTAAGAATTCTATTGGTGCATGTGTTTTTGGACTCGCTGCTTTGTTGTTTTAGTGGCTTTATCTTTCGATATTTCTCTGGTACACTGAACCAGTATAGTAATTTTTGATTTCAGTATCTAGCACCAGAAATTCTGTTTAGTATTTTCGATATGTATACTTATGTCTCAAAATCATCACTTTATCAGAGTCAATAGCTGACTTACAGACAATGTGGATGATTCTGGTGTCAATAAACTAACATAGATGTGTAAAAGACTGAACTCAATACTTAATGATTGACTCTGCCTAGGTCATTGTAAGGCTAATATTACTCTTTCTGTCTGAAGTCTAATACCTAATGTGCGTTCCTATCCATACACATGAACCTCCTGGAAATCAGGCTTTAGAAAACCTACTCTACTCTACTACTGTACTCCACGAACCGTACTATAATATTGTCATATTTAGAGTGGTACTGTATATTGTAGCTCGTATGTCCAGTCTAGCTATCACATCTTGATTTGTTGTCACTGAGCGAACTACTCAAAGAAGTTTAATGTTAGCCTGCATAGCTTGTAGGCTTCTCTTACATTACCTAATGGCAGTATATAGTAGTAATGTAGTCTGGTGGTGGATTTATTGGATTTATGGTAGTGTATTTATGGGTTTGAGCTTTGCCTTATGTGACACTTTTTTGAATTTTTCTGGTTCCTATTTTCATAGATATTTGGCTCATAGAGAAATTGATCGTGGGAAGCAAACAGTGACCTGTGAGGGCTGCCAGCAATACAAGTGGTATGACTATATACAGGTACGGCACGAAGGACCTTTTCCGAGTATTCAATCTAAACATCTTCCATTTAATATACAAGGTAATATTGGATTCAATTACTTTTAAATTGAGGAGGATCGTCCTACAACTGACATTAGTAGACAATATGCCTCATCCTTATACGACTGAAGGTGTACATTTCTAATGATATGGGCTTACAAAATCGATCAAGAGTTTTGTGATTTATTTCAAGCCAAATGCTGATTTGAGCAAAGTGAAACCGTATTGATTTCGAAATCACGTGACCTGTCCCGCGGGTTCGTGCAATAAGAGGCAATGCAATTGAAGCAACAGTATAAGTTAAAAGTAAATAACAAAACCAATTTGATGAGAAGACACATACTAAGATCGTAACTAAAAGCTTAAAAAGCCGACAACATTGGACCAAAAAGATTTACACTAAGGGTATTTGTGCAGGGTTTCTTAAAATCAAAATACTCGGATAAATGTAGTCTACTTCATAAGAAACACACAGTGATAAGATTAGAAGATTGATTCTACGCACTAAATGGCTGCAAAAGAGCGTATATGCAGGTGCATTGACTAAAAAAATCACAGACCCACTCAAAGACTCGAGAACCAAAAAATGAATTCAGACCTTCTCTTTGATAAAAAAATTGTTTGACCCTGGAATCCCAAAAGTCCTGGTGCAGATATTCATTCGGTTCACACAACACCATTGCACTCTGACAAGTCTCATAAGGCCTTCGTTCGCGAAGCAAAAACGAAGAATCGGACGATGATTCGCATGCCCGCATGCAGGCACCAAATGTTTCAAATTGGCGTTCAATACGCGAACAAGTGATTGAACAACTGCTTTAATTCCTGCACCATCCCAAAGAATAAGCGAAGTACTCCAAAAGGAGTTCCCTTTCTTTAAAAGTACTTCAGTTGCCATTTCAGGGTACAAACATGTATAGGATATCAGAACTCTCAAATGCCTTTGGTTTAAACGAGGAGCGCATGATTTACCAATTGCTTCCCCTTCAAGGCTGTCACCTATTCACATTCACTAGAAGCTGAAGACTAAAGGATCACCAAACAACTGCTGTTGCAAAGGAAAGAATAGTAGTAGAACTTTTAATCTTGCTTAAGAAAGAAATTATGGGATAAAATTTTATCAAAGAAAGTGTGTTACAAAGATTAATGTAGGGTTCTTTTGAAGCTTAAGTTATCGAAAGGTGGTGCTTCGGCCCTTTTAAGGTGAGATGAACTGTCTCTTTGTTACTCGCGGAAACCATCTTGGCATCGCGTAGCTGGGCTCTTTCACGTATTCGCGGCTCGATGGCCCATTTTTTTNGAACTGTCTCTTTGTTACTCGCGGAAACCATCTTGGCATCGCGTAGCTGGGCTCTTTCACGTATTCGCGGCTCGATGGCCAATGTTTATTTAAGCTTACGCGACTGCATAAAAACGGTTTTCCCATAGTAACACATAACAGACCGGTTCTACCCACGACCAAACTGA
>NKZY01000826.1:0-65771 GCA_002374555.1 Metschnikowia mauinuiana | reverse complement strand
TATATATATATATATATATATCTATATACCATTTTTATCCCCGAGGGGAAAAGCCTTTATTATGTTTTAAACTGGTGTGGATAAGGGAATTTAAATATTAACTTGTTTAATGTACACTCGGAGGGTCAAATATATATACTGGCTTATTTTGAGAATTTGTACCAGTTATATCTTATTTAATAATATTGTTCTGACATCCACGGCTAGCTGCAATGAAAGCAGCATCATCAGCTATTTTATCTTTCTCTTTAATTTGATTCTTATTAACTACCTAAGAATAACCTTCCATTTTAGGACCATATTACCATTTCAGGTATTCTATTCTCTAAATCTTCTTCCATAGTGTCGTCTAATGAACCTAGACAAACAAAAATCAGCTTTTTGAAAAACCAAAAGGCTCGAAAGCACCTTAATTCTCACGAAAAAGCCCGTAAGCTCCTTACAAAAAGGAGCCATCTCACTCCACATTAACCTATAGCTTTACCAGTAACTAAGGAATCCGCTTTTGGGCTAACTCGCTTGTTTCTCAAAGTATCTGGGTAAAAATTCAAATCTTTAAAAAAAATTCAAATCTTTAAAAAAAAATTCAAATCAATTGAGAAAAGAAAATGAGCATTTTCTGGCCCATTCCAGTCCTAACACCACTCTAAACACCCCAAAACTTATTTTTCTAAGCCCACCTCTCGACATCTAATGAACCTAGACTTGTTCCACACCCATTTTTGTTAGAGTCGTGCTTGTAGCTTAAGAACCTCCAGATTCTCCACTGCAACCTTAAGCCCGAGAACTACTCCCATGTCTGTCGGAGAACTACTCCCTTAAGCCCGAGAACTACTCCCTGAAGCCCGAGAACTACTCCCTTAAGCCCGAGAACTACTACCATGTCTGTCGGAGAAACCAGACATTAAGGTGATTGATTTCTGGTAGCGCATGTTCCACTCGGAGAACCATCTACTCGTATATCAAGTCGCGGTTTTACCGGTTTCCAGAAGTCATCTTGGGTCTTCCATACCCCGAGGCCATCGTCATCGACATGTGGTCTTTGGGATGTACGGTTGCGGAGTGGTTCTTGAGGTTGCCCATATTCCCTGGATCCTCGGAGTACAACCAGATCCTTTTAACAGATCCTTAGGATCGTTGACATGATGGGCGTCCACAACCATAGATGGGAAGCTTCTTTTGAGTTTTTTTGAGTTTTTTTTGAGTTTTTTGAGTTGTTTTGAGCTTTTTTGAGCTTTTTTGAATTTTTTTGAGCTTTTCTGAGCTTTTTTGAGCATGTATGCGTAAAAGTCATCATTTTTTTTAAATAACAGAGGAAAAATCTTTAATGACTGTTTTGGTAGACTCTCAGAATACCGTCATGAAAACCCATTTTTTGATACAGTGTGGAATGGAGTGGACTGGGTGGAATTTTACTGAAAATTTGCTGGAAATTTGCTCAAATTTTGCTTAATTCTCTTGAATTTTCTTGAATCTAGCCAGAATTTTGCAGGGATTTTGCCAGAAATTTACCAGGAATTCGCCAAACGTTTCCAGGAATTTACTAAAATTTTGCCTTGGCTTCTACGTCTTCTTTCATGGGTTTTGAAGTTCTTTCTTGAAAGTCCAGTGGATTATTTCCGTAATTAAAACACTTTCTTTGTTTTAGGCAATTTTATTCCATCACTTTTAGCTTTAGAACTGGTATTAATGTAGTTTCGAGTCGTTTAAAATGGGGTTGCTCCAATAAATTGAACGTATTCCAGTTTTTAGTCCTTTTCATATTGGTACTGCATATATACTATTATATACAGGACATAGTCGGTTCCACCAAAATTCACTGGTTTACTAAAACGCTAAAGCCACTTCAGGAACCGAATTCCAGTCACTTCTTAACTTTAGCAACCCATCATGCACCATACTTCCAGCTGGTCGAACCTCGTAGGGTGTCTGTAGTCTTATGTTGTAGTGGCTCACGTGACACTCTGTCTATATGCAGTACCAACATTATACTAAAGGCATACGCTTGGAATGTGGCGCCATAATCTCCACCTGTATACATAGCCAAGAGTCTAGGCCATCTCGATAATTTGCTAAGGATTTCCGCGTGTATAGTGAAACCCACCAATTGTCAGTATTATGAGCACTGCACATTGCGGCCGGGGCTCATAACGTAAATCCATCAACGGCTGCCTTCCACCAACCAAAACTACATCTCTAGCTTTAAAGTCAAATCCTGCTTTAATTTTCCAAATCCAATTTTCCAATTTTAATTATCTTTGTCTAATTTGTCTTTGTCTAATTTGTCTTTGTCTAATTTGTCTAGACAAAATTACCTTGTCTTGTCTATTTGTCTAATATATCTGGGCTAGGTCTGTCTATTTGTCTAGACAAGTACACTTTGTCTTGACCGATTTGTCTAATAAGTCAAGGCTAGATCTGTCTAGTTGCATATTTGTCTAGACAAAACTACTTTGTCTTGTCTAGACTGGTCATGCAATTTATTAATTTCGAATTCCAGATTTTGAAGGTCAAATACCGATCCTGCACACTAAAAAAGATGAAATGTCAATTGAATAATCTTTGTGAAAGTGGGGAAATCGGGGTTGAACCCGGTTGAAGTTGCTGGGCCTGCATATAAGGCCACCGTAATGCTTTTGGGGTTTTAAAAAGAACTACCCAAAGAAATTTTCATATATAACAATGTGTAAGATATTCTCGAATAGGAAAAAATATCCCTTCCAATTTTTATAGAATTTTGAGTCACGTGTGTACATCTACCATGGATTGTGTAGCTATGCTAGAGGCGAGACACGTGACCGCGCACGTGACCAGAGAATACGAGTGTCCTTAAAGCACCACCCCTAAAAACAGCAAATTGTCAACTTGTGTATTTGGGGAGTTGGGAATTTGGGAATTTGTGACATGTTAAAGGGTATGGCACCTGTATACAGGACGGTATATCTCAGAATGTGGCTTATATGCAGTCCGCAAGGGAAAAATTCATACAATTGCCAGGTATAGCCACCCGTACACTTTTCCTTTTGCAACAATGGGGTCGTGTCAATTCGAATTCCCTAATTTTAAAAAGCGGGGTATGGCCCAATATATAAATAAGCTCGTGTGGATGGAGAATTTTGAATCTAAAAGATGATGTTGCACGCAGATCCTGCACAGACGGCAACAGAGAGAAACATCAAAGAGGAAGTTCATTTGCCCGAAGAAGAAGGTTTTCCCAAAGAGGAAGTTGAATACCCAAAGAGGAAGTTGAGTTACCCAAAGAGGAAATCCAGGTGGCCCAAGAGGAAATCCCCGAAAGCAAGATGAAAATCAACCCCACCAAATGGCTTTTTACTTTAAATCGAGAGACGCGGAAAATCGTTGCTTATCTGCAGGACGCGCATATTTTCGATGCGCATCTCTTCTCAGAGAACAACCATGATTTAAATGACGATATGGGACGCAAATTAACCGGGCGCAAAGCCATGGGGAAAGGCCTTAAGGCGGCCCTTAATGGGCATTTGGCCGAGGAGAAGAGGCGGAAGGCGCTTCCTATGCAGGACCCTCCGAAAGGAGTTAAGAACGGGGTTAAGAATCAAAAACCCAAGGGTCAATTGAACAAGACAGAAAACGTCAAGGACACAAAGGAAAAAGAAGAAAATGAAAAAGAAGAAAATGTCAAAGAAAAAGAAGAAAATGACGAATCTAGTGAAGCAAAAGTGGAGGAAGGAAAAGAGCCCGAAAACGGTGAAAAAACCGGTGAAAAAGACCCAAAATTCACCGGAAAACCCCGCAAAAAGGCATTCATCCCTTTTGGGTCCCAAGAAACACTTTTACTCGTGGGCGAAGGCGATTTCCTGTATGCAGTGTCGATTGTTGAAAATAATTACATTCAGCCACAAAACTTGGTGGCGTCAAGTTACGATTCCGAGGCGGTAGCCGTTCAAAAATACTCCACCGCTGCTGAGAACATCCAAAAGCTTAAAAACCGGGGAGTGAAAGTGATGCATGAAATCGATGCTACTAACCTCTGTTCATCGCTTAAAGTGAAAAAACATCGACTTTTGCCCCAGAGGCTTAACCGGGTAATGTTCAATTTCCCCCATACAGGCCGTGGAATGAAGGACACTAGCCGCAATATTCGGGACCACCAAAAATTGGTGCATGAGTATTTCCAGAGCGCCAAGAAGTTGTTACAGATGGTCAACTCCAAAAAGGCCGATTCTACTGGTTACTTGGACCAAGACGTTGCTGAGGCCATTCTCTTGACTGTTTTCGAGGGCGAACCTTATATCTCGTGGGGAATCAAGGTTTTAGCTAGGAATGTTGGTTACAAAGTTGAGAGGCTGGGGATCCTTGATTGGGACGCTTACCCGGGCTATATCCACCGGAGAACGGATGGAATGGGGCATACTACGAGACGGGCGGCGGACCGGAGTGCACGGACGTATATTTTTACGAAATACGTTGCTCAGGAAGAACCCAAGGCTAAGAAGGTGGTTTCCGATAGCGAATAAACCGACTGTCGGCTTTTGATTTGGCCTTTTCTGTGCTTTTAAAGCTACAGTTCTGGTTTTAAAAAAAGGGTTATATGCAGGAAAATATTATCGTGGAGGCCATTTCTCGAGTCTTTAACTACAGAACGTGGCTTTTTTTTTTTCAAACATGCAATCCTCGACTACGAGAGTCTGAAAAGAACATCCAAGGACTTTGGTTTTGCTGGTGTCTACTTCTTTTGAAGTAAAAGTGACTTTTTGAACGTATGGAATGCCAGGAAAGAGCCAAGACATTGCCCTGCTTCTTTGAACTTAATGATCCCTTGAACCTAAACTTTAGGTGTGGTCCTAGTCACCCGGTCGAAGGTATATTCGAGTTTTGTCCAGTTTTGTCCAATTCTGTCTAATTTGTCTAATTTTGTCCAGTTTCGTCTAGTTGTGTCTAGCTTGGTCTAATGTTGTCTAATGTTGTCTAATGTTGTCTAATGTTGTCTAATGTTGTCTAATATCATACTGTTTAATTTGAACTACAAATACCTACTCGGGTCAGTGATACATAACATTCACTTAGATCTCTGATTCTATACTTTGCTATTAAGGGAAAGTGGTTGGTGGGTTATGTGCAGGACAAAAGGTATATATCAAATTAAACGACTTCAATCGTACCCCAAAAAAGTATCTTCCAATCCGTACACTTTTCTTTGGTCCCAAAGTAATTTGGAGTTAATAGAAGCAGAAAAAAGAAATAAAAAAACCATGGAAAAAAAGTAGACTGAGTGAAGTAGAGCTGGACCAGCAGCTTCCACTCATTCAAATCACCCCGTTTTTTTATGCTGGAAAAACACGCACACAGTCGTCAATCAAGAAAATCTCCTGCGTCAAAGGATCCCGGATTTTGCCATGGCGTACAAGAGTCTGGGCGGATTCCGGATCAAGAATCTTGTCGAAAGGATAAATATTGCCATTGGGCAACTTGAATGGGTTGTCGAAAATATGAGTGATGAGCTGGGCATCAGGAAGACTCCGGCTCAAGGCGTAGAGCTCAGGAGAACACACAGGACACTGGTTGATTTTGCGAAGAATCCGGTAGTACTGGTTCGGACCTCGGAGGCCGAGGTTTCGAAGCCGGCCCGAATCAAGCAGTTTCAGGACCTTTCCCTCACCCGTTTTGCTGGTTTTGAAAATGGTATTCTGGTCATTACAGTAGCACAGCTTTGTCTTAAGACTCAGGAGACCTGCAGACAAGTAGATGAAGATGGGGTATGTCTGAGAAATGCCATAGACACTGGCAAAGTCCCGGGTGAAGTTCTGGTGGAGCAGGAGCCAGCTCTGGTCCGATTTTTCCCGGTGGTACTTGACCAACGGCTCATCATGCGGCTGGTGAGCATTAAGAAGCCAGCTCCAAGTGGTTTGAGGCGGTGGAGTCTCGGAAAACGCCATCAGAAGAAGCGGCAGGCCGATCTTGGTGAGACACGCCACGTTGCGGGCGAAATTAGGGTCTTTGGCGCCCAAAGCGTAGTAGTTGGGGTGTGCATAGCACGCCAAATGCGTTTTGCTATAGTTGATGGCCTCCCAGACGTCGCCTTTTTCAATTAAAAAAAGGTACTTGCAATAATGGATTTCAAATAACAAGTTGGAGTTGATTTTGCGGAGATGGGTTTTGTTTTCATTGTACCAGGTCTCCACAGGCTCGAGGTTATGGTCGTCGCTAATGGCCAAGAAGATCTCGTTGAAAAGAGTATAGATATCATAATCAATAAGGCTCTTTGCTGCAGGAGTACCTAAAGCATTCAAAAGCTTAATGCCAATATTATAACCTCTGCTGCCACTGCATTTGAGTAGGTAATCGACCACCAAAAGGTTGGTTTCCTGCATAAACCACCCGATCAACTTATCGCTATGCAAATCAAGCACCTCTTCTCCATTGGCATTTTTCGTGGTGTACTCTCGAAGCTGCTGAACCCTAAGGAGTCTCTGGTTTAACCGGATCCGGTAATCGTGGTCTTTTTCCAAGGCAAGCTTCAATTTCTTCTGGCTATTTTCCACCACCTTGATGATTTTCTTGATACTGACCAACTTGGCCTCGGGCGTCATGTTCTTGTTTGCCTGGATTTTGGAAACCTCCTCCAAACACAGTTTTCTTGTTTTCTCCACCTGTTTCTGGAAGGTTTTGATATTTTTTTTGATGAGTTCCGTGGGCACAGCAAACTGCACGGCCCGAGTGAGGATATTGAAATCTAGCGTCAATTCACTCATGGGGATTGGTGGAGGGACCAGGGGATGAAGGGTGTGGGTGTAGGGATCTGGGGATGAAGGGTGGGTGTAGGGATGTAGGGATGTATGGATGTGGGATGTAAGGATTTGTGAGATGTAGGGATGTATGGAGGGATTACCTGCAGCACTCAAGTGAAAACTTAAAAAAAACCAGAGTTTTGAACGTGGAGTGCTTCTGGATAACGTATTGGCGGTGTGGATTGGAGGTGCAGATTGGTGTGGAGAGGAGTGCGAAATGGCACTGGCATTGGGGTCTCAGGAACAAAGGTGGGTGTGGCGTTGTGTGCAGGACCCAGTATAATTGGCCCCAAATCTACGGTTTATGAAACTTATAAGTTATTGATAAATTCTCGGAGCAGTAGAAACTCAAGCAAAAAAGGGGATTGCCTGTTTTTTGACGGGCTAGATGCAGGAACCCGGACTTTTGGCTGGGAAAACCGGGAAAATTGGCCTTGTGGTCCTGTACCAATGAACCAGTTCCTATACTACGCTACTAAACCATTATAACAGCAAAAAAAAAAAGGTAAAGGCACCAATGACTCGAGCTGGTGTAGAGATCAGAGGTTGAGAGAGGTTGAGGACTGGCCGAGTCCGGAGGGTACTGCAGGCAACATCCAAGACATTGCCAAGTACTTCAACCACCACCAGTACCACCCGAATTTCGAGCGATGCATCGGGATCCGGCCCACGGGCTGGTCGTTTCACCTGACTGCAAATGATATGGACGGGGGAAATAAGCCGGAACAGGGGAAACTACTCGAGGCCGAAGTGCAGGACAAACCGATGGAGGGGGACCACAAATCGATGGATGAAGAGCAGGACAACTTGATGAAACAGGAAGTCCACACTACGAAAACATCCCGAGTACTCGTACTTGGACATTGTGCGGCAAAACACACCCAAACGGTACGGCAAAGTGGATAGCTCGTTCGACCGGCTGTTTTCCGTGCCCTATAGAGAGCACCTGTCGTTCCGAGAATTGTCATTCTTCACGATTTTCTTCAATATCCAAAAAGTCATTCCAACGGTCAATACAGCCAACGAATGGAGTATCAAACGACTGAACGAAATCAGTTGGGGTAGGAAATTTGGAAAAAAAGGGGTGGAAGTGCGAGGGAAATTTTGGGCTTCTTTTATATTCCAATGGCTGTAAAAGCGTGCGGGGATAAAGTGTTTCAGCTGACGCATTTGGTTTCGCGGATCGTGGTGGCAAAATGCGCGGGCCATGGCTGCAATTCTGAAAGAATATAAAAGGACTGCAATTCCCTGCGAAAACTAAAACCGCCCCCCTTTTTCTTACCCCCTACATTCCACATACAAATAGTTCTCGCTGGGAGATGATGCGAGAGATGTGCTACGAGGGGCTGGCCAGCGAAAAAATAACATCCACGAACCACCACCAAGACCACCACCACCAAGACCACCACCACCCAATACTAGAATAATGTGTTGATATACCGGATCAGGCAACCATAAAAAAGACACCATTATCCCTGAAACTATGCCTTATAGATACTCCAGTAATGGCCAGTATAGACAACAGAGGGTGCCGGCTCAAGGTCATAAATGGCACAATAACATTTTTTTAAAGAAAAAGAAAAAAAAAGTGAAAAAAATTGGGTAGAGTAAACTGATGGACAGCGAAACACTGCGTGATTTTTCTACAACTCATGGGTTGTGTTGGGATGAACCAAAGGGTTTCAATTATTGGGAAACGTAACATATCAGTCAGTCTGGACGATAGTGTGTATTGATGGCATGCCAATGTTTGGAGTACCACATGAACAATGTCTAGGTAAAAGACTTGGAATGACTTGATGACATTTACCAATCTTGAAAAAAATTCCCATGGTCATTACAATTACCAATACCATTTGAGTGACGTTTTTCTACAGAAGACTTCAAGTAAGATCTTTGGCCTGACGCTGCTTTGAATAAAGCAGTAGTCGAACTAGGGAGTCAATGAATATTTAAGGGTCAAGGAAAGTTTAAGGGTCAAGGAAAATTTAAGGGTCAATGAATATTTAAGGGTCAAGGAAAGTGTCAAGTGCTTAAGTACCCAGTGGTTAATGTTTGAAAGGTCAAGTGTTGTCAAAGAACTCCACTCCATTGAGTCTCAGAAAGTGACCTGAAGACATTTATGGAGCAACTGGATTGGTTTGACACGGAAAGTTTCATGTATTCGTGGATCTGGCGATGTCTCTTTGCAAAGACTTACGTTCTTTGGGTCTAGACACTATGAGATCTGAATGTGAAATTTGGCACACGGCCTGCAACACAAACACAGAGTTTTCAGGGGCTCCATTCAATGCTGCCAAAATCAGCACAATGTCCACTTGCTTCTTTTCTGCATCCAAGTAATTGTACGAGTGGTAAGTGCCCCCAGATTGCTCAATCGCCTCGTTTGTCATCTGGGGACGGTGGACCCCGGAATGGGCCAAAGCACCCGTGCACCCGGCTACCTCAGGATAAAAAGGACCAACGCAAAGCACTGTTTTTTCGCCTTTAGTCATTGAAAAACGGTCTTTTTGAAAAGCTGGAATTCCGGAGATTATATTTAATTTTTTGGGGGCGTTTAACAGGTTTTGGGTGGCTCAAAGAAGTGATGGAGCGAATCAATTCCGGCGCGTTCCCCAGTTCCGGCCGCCATTTCCGGCCGCCATTTCCGGCCGCCATTTCCGGCCGCCATTTCCGGCCACCCACCAGGGCTCGAAACCAAGTACTCCCAACAATAAAGATCTTTTTTACCCACCACTAAAAGAGTAATATAGTGTATACGATGAATCGGGAATAAAGACTAGAAAAGTGGAATAAAGACTTGAGGGGTGGTTTTGAGCCCCGAGCACAACATTACTGGTTAGGAGCACTGAGGCTCACAACGTTTTCTATTTATTCCGTCAATCCTCCCCTATTTCTTAAAAAAAAAATACTTTTAATTACTTCTCTTAATTGCTAATGCACTCTAAACTTTCTCTACTCCACTAAACAAACTAATTAAATGGAACTAATTAAATGGAACTAATTAAATGGAATGTAATAAATGGCACTGCATATAATCATATTAAGAAATTAAGAAATAGACCATGCATATGATATTTTCTTAGTAATAAGATGAATAGAAATGACTAAAGATAAATCATCCATAATTAATTATATAAATCTAAATTACTCTATTTATCTGGGGATTCAAGGAATAACAGAACCATTTCGTTCGGCATCAGTAGAGAGTGGAGCAAATCACTACTCCTAGTACCGAGTTCTAAGACAAACCAACAATAGACATCGTCCTTGCGATTCCATGCCCATGCAGGACGTTCAGATGAAACAACAACATAGGCATTGAGTTGAAGGATACAATGTTAGAGGAGAGTGCCGTCTAAAATTGTTTGTCCCTCGTCTAAATATTAGTTGGCTCTCGTCTAAACGGAAGTTAGGGCTAGTGTAACGGAGGAATACGTGTTCCATAGCGNCAACAACATAGGCATTGAGTTGAAGGATACAATGTTAGAGGAGAGTGCCGTCTAAAATTGTTTGTCCCTCGTCTAAATATTAGTTGGCTCTCGTCTAAACGGAAGTTAGGGCTAGTGTAACGGAGGAATACGTGTTCCATAGCGGAGGGAATATATAAGAGGCGAGCCAGTCGCCCCTTATATAGAGAGAACAAGGGTTTACAACAGAAGTAGCAACCATCTCTAGAAGTTAGTGCAAACAACAGAATACAAATGACTAATATGATTACTGAAGTTCCACACTTGATAGAGTTACTAAAGAGCAACGAGATAAGTGTTCCCATCTTACGCGAAAGTTTATGCTAACGCGCAACACAACACTCGTAGGTCTGAGATGACTAAGATACGAAGTCACGTGTGGATTGGCAGATTCAAAGTTCATCAGCTTGAATGTTTGGACAGAGGTCTTGCAACATTCTTTACTTGATTTCTTTATCTTAGAAGTTTTGGAACCAATAACATAGAAAAATAGTTTATGCAGAAGTTGATCGTGTCCGGTAATCTTCTATTTCCACAGAACAATCAGAACTTGAAACAGAATGAAGGAACCTGGAAGGTGGATTTGGAAGATGCGCGAGGAAAATAACGGGAAAAGTCAGAGGTGACCATTGGTGGTTTTTTGACTGGTCAGCATAAGTAGTGCATCTACCAGTATAGGTTCAGGTGCCACACATTAGATTGACAAATGCTGGTTTCGACAGATTTGATGTTAATTGGGATGAGGTTTCTAAGACGGTGTGTTTGAGATTGTAAGTTGGGTCAAACTCGCCTGAAATCTCCAGAAGACTTGGTGTCATTGCTATGAATACGCCTGTGGAAGTTGACATTTACGCTCATGCTGACTTTACAAATGTTATTGGATCTTGAATGTTAAACGGCTTACGTGGGGCTGTTGGCTGTTTTGACTGTTGGCTATTTTGACTGTTGACTATTTTGACTGTTGGCTACTTTGACTGTTGGCTATTTTGACTGTTTGACGTTTTGACTTTTGACTTCTTTGACTTCATCCCGGACGACTACACCACCATGAACATAAAACCCGTGGAGCTGAACCCATTAGCGGATTCTAGGATTTACACCAAAATTCCAGGATATTCTAGATGGAATCCAGACTTAATTAAATAATTGTAGAGCACTATACCACTGCCCTGTAAGACCCCACAGCACTAATACTTAGATTTGCTGTTTGCACAAGTGATCCTAAGTCAAAAGGACTTTTCGCCAGATAAATCAGGTCAATAAACCAATACGCAGGGATTGGCCAAGTCGTCTCAAAGTAAGGGGACTAATGTCCTTTGTAATCGTGTGGATTTTTTTGGTCAGCATCCTCAAATAATAATTTTTATGTGTATCCCCTGGCTCCCAATCTCTGAAGCCCTATTTTGTAAAACCTCAGATGGCTTTTGTTGAAAGGACAGATCTCCTGGAATCATCGAGGTACGAGTGCCTTTCTGTATGCATAATTCAAGAAAGAATTACCATGACAAGTGAAAGTGTAGTATTAAAGTTTTGAACTGATGAGCTTTCAAGGGGAAAGCGGACCTTTTATAGACTCACTCTCTTTACCTACCCCGCCCTGTTTATTTGCAACCACCAGCCATGCAGGAGCCGCGTGCTGCGAAGTATATAACCAAGCGTATTCCCTCATTTTCCATGCAAGAATTGGGAGAAAAAAAAAAGGACGAATACCAAAAATGAGTTTTTCGTACGCATTTGGATGAACTGCGAGTAACTTAACGAATCACATGGCTTCAATTTGGCCATGGTTTGAAAATGCTGCCGTTTCATTTTTTGAACGTTACTCGGCGAGTATTGATGGGCCTGCCTTGGTGATTTTGAATGAACGGATGAAGAATTTGGGTCATGGGCTCCACCCTCAGATTGACCTTTTCACTGGAACTGTCGATGAATGATCGAAAATTTGCAAGAGATTCGGAAACGATGGCACGCAAAGGGTAATTTTTGTCATTCTTTTCAACACTGGGCCTCCAAGACGTTCATGCTATTTATGTCCACAGGCCATTGATAAACGGCTTCTTGGGGGAATTCTTGGTCAACCGATTTATAAGAGTGCCTCGCTTATGCACATTGATGCCCTTATCTGCAGGACGATACTTATCTGCCGGTCAGATTGGAGGTGGTTATCAGGGTTCCAGCAACCGCAGCCACCCCAAATTTAAGCAGTGGATTTCTATCCGTCTGCATATGAATCAGATAGAATTTCGGCCAATTTCATCCAGTGCCTAGCAAGAAAACAACGGTTCCCTCATGCACCGCTACATGCACCTGCATATAGGCTGCATTATCATCTACATCTAAATATCTATAATTAAATCTTTAACTAAATCTAAGTCCCGACCTGTTTATTCATAATTAAGCCTCGCCGATTTCAAACAACTCATCATCCTTGTGGGCCTGCATGGAACACATTTCAATGGGTTCCTCCGTCTCCGGATCATGGGCCTGTAACCGATTATAGCCGAAATGACGAGAAGCCGAGGCCCATTTCCCCCGGAAAAAACCCACCACCTGCGTCCGGCGGTGCTTGCCAAACATAAGGAAAAGAACCACCAGGAGAAGCACAAAAAACACCACGGAACCGTATACTCGATGGGGCTTGATGACCCAGCTCAGAGAAACTGGCGTATCTTCTTGTTCATAGTCGTACTGCATAGAAGCACCTTCGCCCGGATCGGTTCCAAACGCCGGTCTGGGCCCAATTCCCTTTTCCTCGGCTCCAAAAACAAACGTTTCCGAGGCCGTATAAAGGTATCCTGGCCGATTAAGCGGCTGGCCGCCTCGTTTCACCGTATAATTGTTGTATGCCTGCATATACTCATCATTTGCATAAAGCATGGCTCGGCCCAAAGTCCATGAAAACGACAGACCTCCGACTTTCTCAGCAAATTCCAACGATTTAAACTTCTCCTGCTCCACATCATCAATTCCAAACCTCGGGAATCCAAGGCCAACATGGAGAAAGTTAAGGATCCACGAAGACCGGAAACACAACTCGGCCAAATCCTCCTGTTTAATCCCGGAATCTTTCTTTTCCTTTTCTTCTTTCTCCTCCGTTTGATTCTCCTTCTCTCCTTTCTCCCTTCCTTGGCTCTTGGATAAGTTCATCTCGAGAAGCTCATTAAGAGACAGAGAACAGAGTTTCTGGGTCTTGGAATAAATCAAATCATAGTCATATTTTTCCTGTAGTTGATCAGCTCCATTTCGTTCCAGAGGCAACGGCATTTGCGACTCGAAAAGACTGTTAATCGTATCCCAGTAGCCCGAAACACCAATGAAATGGTTGATGGAGAAGTCGATGGACGGAATGAGGTCGTTTAAAAGACACAGACTGACCTCGTTTTCTTTACTGAGCTTTTTGCAGTCGCCCAGAAAACTTTTCGTGTTGGAATTGTAGATGTTGTTGGCCAAAACGGGGAAAATCGACTCCAAACACTGGTCGAAGTCGGAACTGCCGGTGAAATCCACCGTATGGTCGCCGAGTTGCCCGCTTAAAGTGTACCCTTTGGGAACACAAGGGTCGGGCACGGGCGTCTGGAACCGGAACGTATCGTCCGGTAAATCGTTGGTGAGCCGGAACTTCTGGAGAAGCGTCTTAAGGTACCGAGTGCGGGCCTGGAACATGCCGAACCCGAGGTACGATCCGGAGTACACGTGGGAGTCCATCCGTCTGGGAACAGTATACAGGAAATTTTTGTTATCCTCGTCTCCGCCATCTCCATCTCCATCTCCCGTACCTTTATCCCCTTCTGGCCTATCTCCGCCATCTCCATCTCCATCTCCCGTACCTTTATCCCCTTTTGGCGTATCTCCGCCGCCATCTCGCCTAAAACTTCCCCCCTTCGACTCCCTTTTCAACTCCCCCTTGTTTTGAAGCTCGGGGAGTGCATGGAGCGTCACTCGGTACATATTGTTCTTATGCTCATCGATCTCCGTCTGGTTAGGCTGGAAAACCACCTGCGTGGAAGCCCCACCCATATCTAGAAGCCCATAAGTGGTATGGTTTTTCCCGTGCTGGTGTTTTAGCGGCTCGTCAAAAGACCCCACCATCTGGTTAATTGCTAGCCAGCCGTATAACCCTTCGACGTCGCCGTCAATCACGTTCACGTGAGACTGGCAGTCCGGCATGTAGAAGTCACTTTCCTCCGCCACGTACCGACAAATATTTTCGATGATGGGTTCCAGCTCGTTGGGCGGCAAGAGCCGCATGCCTGCAGTGGCATGGAAGAAAAACGGCGTTCGGTGGTGCTCGGACTTGGGCACCACTTTTCCGGCCAAATGGAGCAAGTGCCGTAAATGATGATTTCCGACTTTCTGAGGACTCTCGTTGAAAGATGCCACCCCGGGCCGGATTTTCTTATGCCATTTCTTCCCGGTATAAATGTTGGGGAGAATAAAGGCGTTGGCTTGATTCTCGGGCTCGGCCACGGCCTCGGCCTCGGAGTCCGAGTCCGTCTCCGTCTCCGATTCCCGGCTCTGAAAACTCTCCGAGATATCCAAACTGACCAGATCGGAATCTGAGTCCCGATCCGAAGCGTATAGATCATGATCCGAGCGGGAGCCGATGAATTTCCGGACTAGGGAAACTTTCGGCTGGCCTCGGAGATCAACTCCTTTTTCTAGTGCATGCAACGGGTTGAGCCAGCGGTAGACGTACACACGTGACCCGTGGGAACCTGCATCCACGACCACGAAATAGTCGTAAGGAATGCCTTGGGCCGACTTGACGCCGGCGTTTTTGGGGTGTTTGGCCATTTCGGCTTCGAGAAGCCGAGCAAGGCCGAAGAAGCGCCATGACGCGGTGGATTGTGTGCAGGACCACATTTGAACCTTCGGTTTCTGTACATAACACGGCCAAACCAAAGGGTCGGTACAAATACGTGTAGGAATCGGAAAAAGGGGATTTTAAGCTGCATAGAATGTGCAGGACTTACTATTAATTTACTTGAAGAGGTTAATAGAGGAAAAAAAACTGGCGGGTGTACTGGTGTGGTGAAGTGGCATTTTGTATAAGAGTGGGTCACGTGATCACGACTTATCTCCCGCGATTTATGGTCCTCTCACCCCCATGTCCAAGTACCACATTGTCGGGTATGTACCAGCACCGTAAGGTGCCTGTATCGAGAAGGGCTGTTGAGAAGGAGAAGCCTGCATAGAGCCGGCCTCGGGGTCTATGTACAGGAGCACGGCCATTGATCTCCTGCACTTGGCCCCCCTCCTTCCCCCAACTTGCATACGCTTTGTTTTTTTGCTAACTTTAGAGCCGGCATTATTGGTCTTTATACTGCATACGAGCTCTTGGAACATGGAGCCAGCGGGACTGAAATCGCCATCTCGGCCCAGTTTCTTCCGGGAGACGAATCCATTGCTTACACGTCCCCGTATGCAGGAGCCTACTTTTCATGTATCACGGGGAACGACCTGCACACGCTCTTTTTTGATCGGTACACGTACGTGAATTTGGGCCGGCTTCAGCAAAAATTGGGTGGCGCACGCTGTGGCTTAACCATTTCCCCCTCGACGGAATTGTGGCACAATAAGCCGCCGCCGGAAAAAATTGCTCTGTTGGTGTCATATTTAAAAGACTGCATAGAGGTGGACGCCGGTGCGTTGCCTGCAGGATGCGAATATGGCCTTAAGTTTAAAACGTGGAATTTCAATAGTCCCCGTTTTTTAATGGTTTTCCAGGAATATTTAGCCAGTCAGGGCGTTTCATTTAACCATCAGGTTTTCCAGCAGATTTCCCAGGCTTTTAAATCCCAGACAAAAATCGGGTTTAATTGCACGGGAATTGGTGCACGCACGCTCGGCGGAGTGGAAGACGCCAAAGTATTCCCCACTTGAGGCCCAATCTTGGTAATCAAGGCGCCTCATGTTCTGGAAAATATGTTTATTTGGGGCTCGGATTTCGCCACTTACATGATCAAAAGACCTGGAGTAAACCATCACTTGGTGCTCGGGGCTATATGCAGGAAAACGATTGGCGAGGCGAAACTCTCAAGTCCCAATCCGATGATATCGTTTTTCGGGTTTCCAAGATGTTCCCCTCCCTTCTTTCGAAAAACCCAAGGGGCCCCAATATCGAAAATTTGGAGGTGATTCGTGCTGCTGCTGGTCTTAGACCAAGCAGAATCGGCGGAGTGCGTATTGAAAAGGAACAAACAAATGATGGAATCATTATTCATAATTATGGCGCCAGTGGCTACGGGTACCAGGCCGGGCTTGGAATGGCCTTCCAAGCAGTCGAATTTGTTTTCAAGTCAAAGCTTTAGGAGTTTCCAAGTCAAAGTATTGGATTTTTTTCCAAGTCAAAGTATTGGAACTTCGCCCAAGCTTTAGGAAACTATTCCCAATCCCATGCTTTAGTGAAATTTTTCCAAGGCTCTAGGAAACGTTTTCTTAATTCCAAGGTTGAGAAATCTTGCTTTTCCAAGTCGAACCTTTAGGGAATTTGTTTTTCCAAGTTCAAGCTTTAGTGAAATTTTTCCGATTCCAAGCTTCAGGAAAATTGTTGTTCCAAGCTTTAGGGAAGTTGTTCTTTCAAGGCCAAGCAGTGGATCTACTTTTTCCTGAACCAAGGTCTAGGGATTTTGTTCTTCCAGGCTTTAGCAATTTTTTCTAAGCTTTAGGAATTTTCTTCCTGCAAGCTTTAGAAAAGTTTTTCCCAATCCCAACCATAAAAACTTCTTTTTCAGGTCCAAGATTTAGGGAATTTTTCCAAGATTTAGGGAACTTGTTTTCAAGGCTTTAGGGAACTTGTTTTCAAGGCTTTAGGAAACATTTTCCCAATTTCAAGCTTTAGAAAACATTTTCCCAATTTCAAGCTTTAGTGAATTTGTTTGCAAAGCTTTAATGAATTTGCTTTTTGAATTCCAAGCTTTAGGAAACTTGTTTTTAGGACTTTAGTGAATTTGCTTATTCAAGTTCAAGTTTCAGTGGAATTTTTCCCAATCCCAAGTTTTAGTGATTTTTGTCCAAGTCCAAGCTTTCGGGAGCTCGTTTCTAAGACTTTAGGAAACGATTTTCCCAGTCCCAAGTTTTAAAAACTTGCTTTTCAAGTCCAAACTTTCGAAAATCTCTTTCTTCGAGTCCATGTTTCAGAAAATTGTTTTTTCCGCTTTAGAAAAGGTTTCCCAATCCCAAGCTTTAAAAACTTGTTTTCAAGTCCAAACTCTCGAATTCTTTTTTCGATTCAAAGCTTTAGTGAATGTGTTCTAAAAAAAAGGAAAAAAAAAACAAAAAAACAGACCCTAACTTCTTACGAAATCACTGGTTTTCTAGTGAAGACTCTTTATTAGAAATGATCCATGCTGACTCGGTATGTTTAGCCTTTCCATAAAATCTTGGATAGTGAATTGAAAAAAAAAACTGATTAAGAAATTGAAAAGATCTTCAATTAAAAATTCAATAATAAATTGAATAAAGCCATTAACTTCTAGAAAAGATTTTCGAAGCTTTAGGGAATTTGTTTTTCCAAGTTCAAGCTTCTGGGAATTGTTTATTCGAGTCCAAGCTTTAAGAAACTCGTTTCCAAGGCTGCAGGAAATTTTGTTTTTCAAGTCCAAGGTTTAGGAACTTATTTTCTCAATTCCAAAGTTTAGAGAATTTATTTCTCCAAGCTCCAGCTTTGGTGAATTTGTTATTTTAATTTCAAGCTTTAGGAAGTTTTTCCCATTTCCAAGGTTTAGAAGACTTGTTCTTCAAGTTCAAGCTTTAGGAATCATTTCTCCAAGTCCAAGTTTTAGTGAATCTGTTTTTCCAGGTCCAAAAAAATCTTGGGTAACTTTTTTCCAAGTTCAAGCTTTGAGAACTTGTTCTTAAGGATTTAGTGATTTTTTTTTTTCGAAGTTTAAGCTTTAGGCAACTAGCCTTTTCAATTCCAAGCTTTAAGAAACTTCTTTCCGAATTCCAAGCTTGAAATAAGTTGTATTTTCAAGTCCCAGCTTTAGGAATTTGCTTTTTCAAGTCCAAGCTCTAGTGAAATTTTTTCATAGTTCAAGCTTTAGGGAATCTGCTTATTCAATTCCAAACAGTGGAAGTCTTTTTTCTAAGCCAAGCTTTAGTGAATTTGTTCTTCCGAGCTTTAGAGAATTTCCTTTTTCCTAAGCCAAGCTTCAGTGATTTTGATTTTCCAAGCTCTAGCTTTAGTGAATTTGTTAATTCAATTTCAAGCTTTAGGAAACATTTTCTCAAGGCTGATCTTTTGAATTGATTGATTTTCTGGCTTTAGTGAACTTGTTTTTTCAAGTCCAACTTTTAGTGAGTTTGCTTCTTCAAGTCCAAGCTTTAGAAAACTTATTTTTAAGGCTTTAGTGAATCTGCTTATACAATTCAAAGCAGTGGAACTTCCTTTTTCCAAGTCCAAACTTTAGGAAATTTGTTGTGACAAGCTTTGGGGAAGAACCGTTGGAAATTAGTGTATGACACGAGGTTAAGTTTAGTTCTCGCCCGGCGTCATGCAGATCCCAAGGAAAGGGAAACACGTGTTGCCTGGTTATATTCTCTGGTGTTCGACTTAAATGATATCAATCCAACAACACAGCAATATCTTGAACGGGATCTTAGAGGACGAGATCTATACGAGACAACCGGAAGGCTCTGTCCAACCAGGAAAAGATCACTTGATTCTCAAGGAAAGAACACTTGATTCTCAAGGAAAAAACACTTGATTCTCAAGGAAAGAACACTTGATTCTCAAGGAAAGAACACTTGATTCTCAAGAAAAGAACACTTGATTCTGAAGGAAAAGAACACTTCATTTTAAAGGTTCAAACAAAGATTCCACGCCACAATTTCACACCTTGTATGAATCGGTTGGAGCGTTTCTTCCACTCACCCAAAACATCTGTTATCTGTTGGTCATCGTTCTTTAGGTTTCCAGAGCACCGCCGTTCATGCCGTGGTCTCTCCAATCCTTTGGAATTCTTTGGAATTCTTGGAATCGTTTGGTAAATAAGTCAGCAAAGCTCTCTATCGCTCCAATATGAATCTAACTTTGACTTCCTTTCAACAGGCTTTGCTCCTTTAATTCGATATCGAATCCTTTAATGACATCATTTCAATTTTCCACCAACAAAGTGTTTTTTTTTTTGTTTTTTTTGGGCTGCATGGTGATCTTCTCCTTATATATATATATATAATTATATATATATATATAGATTTATATATGTTTATTCGTAACTATTAACTAAACTACGAATTTGGACAGAGAAAACCGCTGGGCGGGGGAAAAACTCCGTGTGCCCAAGATCAGTAGCGGAAGTCTGGCACGACGGTTTCCAGTATGAAATGTTTTGCGCGTGGAATCTGGCGTTAATGGCGGTAGATTGGAGGGAGGTCGAGCTTTTTAAGCTCGGCCGTATGATTTCCAACGGCATAATCGATTGAGCGGACTTCGAAGACTTTGGACTCTTCCCAAATGTCTTGGGAGATGAAACATTCAAAGTAAATGTGGCGGACCCTTTCCAAAATCTCGGTGGGGTAGGTTTGGCAGCAAAAGAGGGCACGATGAAGTGGGATAAATGTGTTGGAGATCATTTCCTAGGTGAAATAGTTGAATATAATCATAGGGATGAGAAGTCCAGGTTGTTTTCTTGACCTTGTGCCAGAAATATGGCCAGTCAACACTAGGGTTTAGGTCCTGGATTGTGTGACTGGTGACGTATTGTTTCTCTTTAATTTTGATCTGTTTGCTTTGACTCTCTCTTAAAGAGAAGTGGTCCATAATAGTTATAATATCGTAGTGGTAGTTGTGGATGGGGTTTTTGGACACTATAGATGAGGGTTTGTCTCCCCATCTCTTTGTAGTACCCCTTATTAGTAGCGTATTCTTCCCATTCTTCTTCTGTAGTGGCTGTGGTGCCTGGATGAAGAACGGAGTATGTGATTTTGAAGTAATGATTAAGGTACACCTTTTCGTAATCCCTTAGGCCTTTGTTGATATGGGAAAGCATTCCATGCTGGATCGCATGGGTTGAACGGGAATATTCTTCCATGTCTGTGAGGAAACCCCACCACATCAAGACTTTGGCGCCATATCCATTAAGGATAGCCCGTCTTGCGAGTAGATTCTTGAGATGAAGAAGCAATGCCATCTGGATATTCCCTCGGAAGAGAATATAATACCAGTTGTCCTCCGCTGTAAGTACCTTATGAATGAGACCTGCTCTGAGGCCTGCCAATTGTAAATTGATATCAATCACGCCAAATCCGCCGTGCTCAATCCTTGCAAAGATTTTTTCCACTCCAACACGAGGGAAGTGAACCTTTCACCAAGGTCTTAAGCTTATTAATCAGCTTATTTGGCATTGGGTTCTTAGGGTGTACTGGTCTATTCCAATCCAAGAACTTGATGGACGCCTCTTTATCGGTAGCTTTCAATGCCTGCAATCTCTGGTTGGCAGAAGTTTTTTTTCCAACTTCTTGGATTCTTCCTTTTCTGTGAAAACATGGTATTTATTTATAAATTTCAAAAGCGCCTTTCTTTTTCTTTTGTTGTGCCCGTCCACATTGCCGTTGGCATGATTCTTGGAATGCTCCAAAATAGTCTCCTTCTTGGACACGTACAACTCATGCTGTCCTACGTTTTGGCCTCCTGTTCCAGTAGTGTATGTGTAGATTATAGAGTAGACTACAGAGACTATAGAGTATAACAGTGTTTTAAAATTCAAAATAAGAGAATAGAGTAGAGTACAGAAAAGAGGACTGTAGAGTGGTGTAGAGAGTAGTGTACAGTACTAAATAGAATCTTCGGAAATGAAAGAAATGGTATAGAGTAGACTAGAGTACACTGTTGACCATAGAGAGTAGAGGCCATGGATTAGATTGTTTAGTGGCTTAGACTAGACTCTAATATAGAGCCTATGGAGCACACTAGACTATGGAGACTTCGAGTAATGTAAAGTAAAATCGACTAGAGACCGAGTAGTGTATAGTGTAGGATCTCCAGGCCAAAGTATATGGCGGAGAGTACGGCTCTCTAGCCGAACCTAAGTTAATTTCGTAAATCAAAAGCTATAACTAAAGTTACTTATCATTTTATTAGATCCCCAGATTTTGACTGTTAGCCTTTAATGCGGCGAGCCATTTGGTAATTCATGCAGTTCAAGTTTTAGTGACTTTGCTTTTTCAAGTCCAAGCTTTAGAAACTTTATTTGCCATTGCCAGTGTATGCAGGTGAGACTGCATATGTGCGCTTATCTGCAGTACCCGCATCATTCCACTATGAAAGAAGGTTGACGTTCTGGTCATACACCCGATAAAATCTGCTAAATTTGGACATACTTTATTTAATTGCGATTGAGCATTAGCAGTTTAACTTTTGACTTGCTGCGGCTACTGGAACCTTGAAAACCACCTCTACGCTCTCCTGCAGATAGTAAATGTCCTGCAAATAGGTATCCTGCGTGCATCACATCATAGACATAACAAGAGTAACGAGTTCCAGTACATTTTCCCAATTTCCAATAAGCAAAATAGTTATTGTTTAATACAGTAAGCATGATTAGTATACTATTTAGTTAGGAATTTTCGTCCAAGTTTAGGGATTTTTGTCCAAGCTTTAAAGCTGTGGAAGTTTAGTGAAGATCCCTAAAGCTTAGTGAAGCTTGGCTTGGGCAATTTTCATTTGAAAACTGATAATTTTGACCAGTACACCCTAAGATTTGACCAGTACACCTTAAGATAGATAGATAGACACTCTGGAGGTGGAAATCTGCCTCCCGCCCTTAGTAATTCATGAGCTGGAGTTTTTCTCCTGGTAGTTCATACCTGGACTATCATGTAATACTCCACTAAATCTCGGATAATCGTAAATTTTTTTTTTTTTTTTTTTTTTTCTAAAGTATACTGGAAACTGGTACTGCTCAAACCAGAGGAGATTTATATTTCATTGATCTTGGAATATGAATGGCCTGGAATACAGGCGGAGACGAGACTCTAAGAGCAAACGAAAGCTAGTCCGTAGACTGTGGACCAAATCCTAGTCTAACATTTGTTGTCTCATGAGAAGTATGAGAAGGATCAGGAACGACTCGACCTTTTTCTGCTTTTTTGGTCCACTATAAGAGGTAAGTTCCGGAGATTCTTATGGACTTTTTCAGATTCCCACTCTCTTTCGGTGCTTACAGTTGAAGCAGTCGGGACATAAACTCCACAATCGATAAAAAGGACCATAATTGATAGAAAGGACCACAATTGTATACCAGGTATCCACGGCTATCCAGGTTTCAACCAATCTTCTGGCTTATTCCTCTGAGATGTTGAAGCTTTGATCTTTGGTCCATGGCGAATGAACAGTGGAATTGACCAATTGAACCAACCACTTGGGTTCCTGGCATACTTGGATTCCTGGTATCTTATTGGAACCTTGAAAACTCCATTTAAGGCTCCAATGTCATGACCAAGGGCCAATGGTCTGGCTGAAACTGATGGTAAAAAAGGCCAGGTCATCAGCACCCTAGAGACCATAATCCATTAGACCTCAAAACATTGGACCATCAAAACATTGGACCATCAAAAATTTCCCCATTTCACCGGTTATGAATTGAGTCCAACGGCAATCCCAACTCTCCATCGCTATCGACGCCAGCATTTCTATCACCATTGGAGTCTTCCTCGTCGCCGTCGTTGCCGTCGTCGCCCTCTGCTTCCATGTCCACGCCAAAATCAGCTAGACTTTCGCCCATATCGTTGGTCCACTCCACACGGGACATTTGGCTCTTGGGGTCCAAATGCTTCCGAATAAGCAGCACGTCGTTCATCTGCCGCAACTCATCGTCGGTATACACTCGAGAAGCAAAGTCGACGTTTCCTCCATCGGGAGGCCAGGGTAAATTCAACTGGTCATCGTCATCGTTTTTGGCAAACTCGTGCCCGTTTCCTTTGGCCCGGCCCCACGGAAGAACCCACGTGTATATAGGCCCAAGGGCATTGACGAGGTTCTGGTACATGCCCATATCGTACGGGAACACCAAGTCATCCGGAGTAAAGTTGGCAGGAACGACCTCCCGATCCAGTCCTTTAATCCCAGATTTTCCATCACTTAAAAGTTCCGTTCCACTCTCGCCAAATCCCTCGCCAAATCCCTTGGACGGTTTATTCCATGAAACCAAGGGCCCCAATTCTTTGCCATGAAAAAAACGGTAGTTTTCTCTGATCCGCAACCAGAGCCGTTCGGTATGGAACTGAGACGCTATACGCTCATATTCCCACACCTCGATCTGGGTTTTCCCCGAAACCAAATGAAAGAAACACCGGAGAAAAAGAACAACGAGGGCCAAAAGAACAAACGATGCCGTGGGCCATAGCACAAGCACTGCACACAACTCCAGGCGGGCCACCAAGTATGCAGGCATATGCATTTGTTCATAATAAACAACCAATCGACACAGAAGATGCCAAATAGTGAACCCGAGACTGGCTTGTGTGATCACCAAAAACCGCATAAAGTGTGGAGTATTTCCGTGGCCCACACAATTAAGTAGCCACGGACAATGGTGGTCCATGCCAAGAACACATACCCCACACTTTCGACAATGGTGTGCTCGTTCAGGTTTATACACCTTGCACTTGTTACACCATCTTTCCCAGCCAATAGAACTCCTCAGATTCGATTCTGAGTCTCGATGGTCTCCAGACTCTCCAGAATCTCCATTCTCTCTAGAACCTCTGGACCCTCTGGACCCTCTGGAATCTCTGGAATCTCCATTTCCAGAATCTCCATCTGAGTCTCCATTTCCAAAATCTGCCTTTCCACATTCTCCACTTCCAGATTCTCCCTTTCCAGAATCTCCATTTTCTGTAATATCATTATCTGTAGAATCTCTGGAATCTCTAGATTCTCTGGAATCTCTGAAAACACCAGAACCTCCAGAATTTCTTCCCCTCTTTACAGAAGTTTTGGGAGAGCCCGAGGGCGTGATTATCGCCAAATAGTACAGAAGCCAGATCCAACAAATAAGCGCTTCGTACGCCACCTGTGACAGAAAGTCCATGTGGTGCCTAAAGACTAGGGCATGTGACCCGTAGCCTATGGAGGCAATGAGTATGCAGGGAATCTGGGGTTAGTAGAGGAAATGGGGAGAAAATGGGGAGAAAAACGGGGTGAAAAACGGCTGCACATACGAGAACGCCCATCCAGGGCCATTGGAATTCCCACATACGGTCCGGTGCAAGTTCCAAGTTGCAATGCGTAGTTGTAAATGGGGCAGTGCGTCATGTGACAGTGCGTCAGGTGAAAGTCACGTGAAGAAATCATTATGTGTGCACGTGCTTTGCACACGTGACCCGCACGCTCGCCAACTTGATAGTGGCGATTAAAACTTACTCCATCAACAATATGGTATGTTCCCCCGCCACAAACCCCCGTTTCCCTTACTAACTTCCAGACGTCCATAGGTACAGGTTATGATTTATCCAACAGTGTTTTCTCGCCCGGTATGTAACAATTGTTCCCACAATCCTCCATCCAAGAGTCCACATGTCCACTCCATGTGGCCGTCAATCCACATCCTCAGTTGACGCCCCTGATCATTTCCCTGATCATTTGATTCTTTCTCATTTGATAAATGACTTGTTTATTTCCTGATTAGTTTATTTCATGATTTGGTTGAATAACTTGTTTATTTCCTGATTTGGCTGAGTGACTTGATTATTCCCTTATTTGGCTGAATGACTTGTTGATTCCCTGATTTGATTGGATGACTTTATCATTCCTTATTTGATCATTTTCTCATTTGATTAAATGACTTGTCCATTTTCTGGTTTCATTGTTGATTTCCTCATTTGATGGATCACTTCTTTATTTCCTGATTTGATTGGATGATTTGTTCATTTCCTGATTGGATCAGTTCCTCATTTGATTGGGTCACTTGTTCATTTCTTCATTTGGTCATTTCCTCATTTGGTCATTTCTTCATTTGGTCATTTCTTCATTTGGTCATTTCCTCAATTGATCAGTTCCTCGTTGGATCATTTCTTATTTGATCATTACTTATTTGATCATTTCTTATTCGATCAGTTCCTCATTGGATTAGTTCCTCATTGGATCAGCTCCTCACTTGATGATTTCCTCATTTGATGGATGACTTGTTCGTTTGGTGGATCACTTGTTCATTTCCTTATTTGATCATTTATCTCATTTCATTTAGTCATCTTCTCATTTCATTTGATCATTTTCTCATTTCCTTGATGATTCCTCTGCTGGATAACTTGTTCAATTCCTGACCAATACTAACCTCTAGATGGCAGAAACTTCCAGGTGGAGTATGCTTCGAAGGCAGTGGAAAACGGCGGCACTTCGCTTGGAATCAAGGCCAAAGACGGCATTGTGCTTGCCGTGGAAAAAATCATAAATTCGAAGTTATTGGTTCCTGGCAAAAACAAGCGGATCCAGACCATCGATAGGCACGTGGGCGTGGCCTACTCGGGCTTGTTGCCCGACGGACGCCACTTGGTCAACCGTGGCCGTGACGAGGCCCAATCATATGCCAACATATATAAGAGTGCCATCACTCTTCCGCTTTTGATGGACCGCTTGGGCATCTATGTGCAGAACTATACCTGTTACAACTCCGTCCGTCCGTTTGGAATTGCCTCCATCATCGGAGGTGTGGATGAAAATGGGCCTCATTTGTATATGATCGAGCCCAGTGGTGCCTTCTGGGGCTACTCCGGGGTGGCTGCAGGCAAAGGCCGCCAGACGGCCAAGTCTGAGTTGGAGAAGTTGAACTTCGAGGAGTTGACTGTGAAAGAGGCCGTGAAACATGCTGCCAGAATCATTCACCAGGCCCATGAAGATAATAAGGATAAGGATTATGAGTTGGAAATCACGTGGTGCTCTTTGGAGGAGACGGGTGGAAAACACGAGTTCGTGCCCGAACCACTTTTGCAAGAGGCCATCAAGCTGGCCCAAGAGGAGGATGAGGAGGATGAGGAGGAGGACGCTGAGATGGCCACGTGAGTATAATGGTCGTGAATAGTTTTAATTCACATAAGAAAAGATTTAAACAGGAGATAAAGTCACATGATGAGATGTCACATGATTAAATGTCACATGATAAAATATCACATGATAAATTTCTAAATAACCTACGCGGTGTGGAAACCAACGGTCAATGTATTTGTAGTGATCAATATACTCGCTGCCCTAGCGATTTTCTCCAGCTATACAATTCCCCATTTAGTGTACCCTTCCATTGGGTTCCTGTTTTTTTTCGCCTTTGCCCTTGGTTTCCTGCACACTCGTAAACCTTGCAGCAGTTCCCACCTCATCTTCCTGCATGCGCACATGCAAGAACGAAACGAAACGTAACCAAAACATTGCATTGCACTTCAAACCCATGCCGAACCCGACTCCAGATACCATGGAAAATGGGGATTTTCTGCCTGGAAGTCCAAGTCCGAACCCCACCTTCCTGCACCCGAGTCACATATCCCCAAAACGGCTGCTTCTTTCCCTTAACCGGTCGCTGCAAGAACCACTAGGGCTCACCAAGACGAATAACCAGTCACCAAACCATCGGACCTTGAATTCGGCTTTTTTTTCCACCTCCTTTGCCTCCGCCAACCAAACCGCCGATTCCAGTCTGTTCATTAGCAACCCTGACCAAAACAATTCTCTGGTCCATCAAAACATAACATCCAGTCCTTCCCACGAGCTGGCTCGGGGCGAAACTTCAAATGGACATATGGGTTCCGACCACTCCTCCTCCGTTATTATAGAAAGTCCAGCCGACAGTTCCAACCCAAATGGTCTAGACCATAATCGGGGCCATAGAGGGCTCCAGGATGATTCTACCCTGAACAGTTTGGCAGCCTTGGATTCCCTGGATGTTTTGGATGCCCCTGTAATAGATCACGAGCCAGAAATTAAAACCGTTCTAGACACAGTTTCGATGGAGGATTCGGATATTTCCAGCCTGGAGGATATGAAAATCCCTAATGTTTCAGATTCATACCCTGAAACACACCCTGAAACATCTGAAACATCTGAAACACACCCTGAAGTATCTGAAACATATGAAACATCGGAAACACGTGCTTATAGTCACACGGGGGAAGGAAGTGAAGGAGAAGAAGGAATAGAAAAAGTGCAAGAAAAAAGCGAGTGTGAGGATTCCCAGGGGCCTTTATATACCCCCGCAGCTGCAAAGCTGGCTGCAAAGGCGCCCCGTCCCAGCATATCCAACACACCTGAAACACGCGCAAGCCCTGCAGCACTATATAAAGACCGTCCCCCGCCTCCCCAAACTAGCAGCCAAGATTTTTCTGGGCCCAGTGCTGCCGGTTCGGCATTGATGCCCCATACACCCCTGAGCCGAAACAAAACCCAAGAGGAAGTTGTTGACTCTGCAAAACGCTCATCCACGTCCATTGACGATTTTGACTTCAGCCATTCTTCCGTGGTGAACGATACACGCAGCCAATTCGACCTTGACATCAGCCCAGACCAGTACCACGTGAATAGCCGCCCCGGACAATCCCCGTGGACTGATTTTCGGGCCAAAAAAACGCCTTCTCGTGCCACAGGCCCCAAACCGTTTCTCTACAACAGAAACATCTCACAAGAAAGCCTGGCTACGGGTGTGGCTTCGGGAGCTCAAGTCGACGACCTAACGAAGCAGCTCACCAACTGCAAGATCCAACTCAAACTTTACGAGAAGTTTCTCCAGGACTTGATTGATAATAAGACTATAGAATTGGGCAATATCTCGACGTTTTCGAACTTGGACGATCTCGATAGCTCTGAAATGAAAACCCTGGCGGCCTCGGAAGGCGCCAAAAACCTCGTGGAAATGTCGTCGTTGGTCGAGGATTTATACTGCAGTCTTGAAGATTACCAGAACAAATGGCGAGATTCAGACCTGAAAGCCTCGGCCTTGGCACAGACCATATCACGGTGTGTGTCACAATTTTCCAAAGTTTTGGATGGACTTGGTATTGAAACGGAAAACCTCGCCGATACTAGTTCTCCAGAGGAGTATTTCAGCGAGGCCTTGGATATCCTCCGGGAAAAGATGGACCAACAGACGCAGCAGGCTTCTTTGTCTACATCTCTGAAAAGCTCGTTCCCATCAACATCTCCAAAACATTCGTTTACTTCAGTGCCAGCATCTCTGAGGAATTCATTTCTTTCCCATCTTTCAGATACACCAATCAAGATGCGACGAGAAACGTCGTCCTCCAGGCCATTGTTTGCTGAGTCCCCAAAAGGCTATAAATCTGGCCATGGTTATGATCTGAGCATGTTTGCGATGAAGGACGAACATGATCTCATGCAACAACTGTTGCAGGAGGAAAATGACCGTTTGAGGCAGGAGTTGGAGGGCCTTAAGAACCGGCAGAGCTTGGAGTCTCCGCCAAAAGCACAATTTTCTTCGCTCGAGAGGAATGTGGACAAAAAGCTTGAAGAATACCAAGCCGTGATTGACCGGCTCCAACAAGAAGTCAATGAGTTCAAGAACATGAGCCGGTCGGCCTCAGTTTCCGATTTCGGTGATTCTTTCAAGACGCTGTACATACATGGAGAACTTGAGAAGCTTCAGAACGAATATGACCGGTTATCGCTCGAATACCGCAAGGCACAAGAAAGAGGAGAAGCCGAAGCCAATTCTCTCAAAGATCAATTGCACATGCTGAACCGAAATGTGGAGGATTTGCGGCTACAATTGGCTGCTGCAAAAGAAAAACAACACGAACTCAGTGCAGCATCCAAAGCACAGAAAACTGGCGATGCAGAGAGGATCAAACTAGCGTACCAGGTGCAGTCTCTTCAGAAAGACAAAGACGGGTTACAGAAGAAAGTGGAGTATTTGACGGAGAAGTTGGCGGAAAACGTGGGCCAGAGTTTCCGCAGCAAAGAGTCGATCCAAGCAGCATTGAACCGAGTCTCGCTGCATTTTAGTGAGCTCTTTGATAATGACGTCAGCCAGTTTGGAAAGTTAATGAAGTCTTTCAACAAAATCGCCGACGATGCCTCGCTTAAAGAACTGCGGGTTAAACTCGAACAGTTGCAGCTATACAGCGGAGAGCAGCTCCTCAAAAAGTCCAATGACTACGTTGTCAAAGCCAAGGATACTCATCGGTCATTGGGCGAGTACTTTGCCCGAGCCGTGGATGTGATTGTCAACGACCATATCCGGCTTCTCCTTAAGGAAAGCGATAAGAAGTACGACCAGAACTACGTGAGCGAGCTAGCGAGCCGGATCCGGGAATTAGAATTGGAGAATGCCAATTTAAGCAAAAAGCCCAGCTTCACGGCATCGCCTCGGCTGAAGCTCCGCATTGAGGAGTTGACCAATCGTTGGAAGGCCGAGAGAGAAGCTCGGATCCTCGATAACAGGCAGGCCAAGGAGCGGTTCAAGGAGCTTGAGCTGGAGAAGGCAAGGAGGTAGATTATGGGTCTAATTTCTGGAAAGGCTTAATTAAGGTTTTTCGGAGAACAGAAGGGCCGGACTAAGGAAGAGGATTTTCCAGGGAATAGTCCAATGTTTATCCGAGACGTCAGAGGATGTTTGAATATTCAAAATATCTAAAAAGGTTTTTGATTATTCGGAGTTCAGATAACTGAATAACACGATTGGTCAGATATTCAGATATTCAGATATTCAGTTACTGACATTCTGATATTCAGGTATTCGGATATTCTGAGATTCTGAAATTCAGTTACTGAGTTAATCTGATATTCGGATATTTTGATTTTCAGATATTCCGATATTCTGATATTCAAACAGTCAAATATTCAGATATTCCGATATTCTGATATTCAAATATTCAGCTACTGAAATAATCTGAAATTTGGATATTCTGACATTCTGATGATCTGATATTCTGATATTCAAACATTCAAATATTCAAATATTCCGATATTCTGATATTCAAACATTCAAATATTCAAATATTCAGTCTAATTTTAGGCTTTCTATGGATTTATCTTATTGATCTAAATAAATATTCATTAGTATAGGACTTATTCCTGAACCTTGAGGTGTACCAGTTATATGAAATTCGGATTTAAGTTCCATCATAGAACCAGATTTTAATGTGTCTTGTCAAATCCCGTACACCTCACTTTCTAACCAGAACAAAATCAAAGTGTCATGATTATGGATCCAAGGAAGTGGGCCGTTGATTTTTTTGTCGCCTTAGATGCAGGAACCACATATCCAACAAGTCTCTTTGATTGTCACAGTCAAACAGACCAAAAATATTTATAATGAATATCATCTTTAGTCACGGAAATGTAATAAATGTTCTAGAAATGGGTTTTGTCTGCTTAGACTCCATGCTTCGAAAACTGAAAGAAGATTCACCTTTAAATAACGGAAAATCATCGAAGAACTTGCAATTTATATGAAAATGACGTCATCCTTAAAGCTTTATCATTTCTAAAAAATGTCTTAAGTAGACAAAATAGGGTTGAGGGGCCCCACCCTCCACCGAACAAATGTCAATTGAAACCAGCCATGCTTTCCTCGGCATATCCTAAACGGGAATGCTTCCTAATAGTTCGTAGCTTCCGTCTGGACGTTCTCCAAGATCTTCAATCTTCAATCTTCAATCTTCAATCTTCAATCTTCAATCTTCAATCTTCAATCTTGTCTTAGCTAGACCATCACCTTTAATGCTAATTCCAATTGGTAATTTGTCCACTCGGTAATTTGTCCACTCGGTAATTTGTCCGACTCAGGTTCCCTTCGGATCATGAGCACCCGTCTCTATCACACAAAAAAGGAAAGTTGATCACACAGGAAAGTTGGAAGGAGGGCTGTGGAAATAAAAAGTGGGTTGTAAAAAAAAATCTTCAAATCTATTAAGTCGAATAATTTATTATGATATCATTTTCTATTCTTGAAGTACAACTTCTAAATCTGGTAAATCTTTCTCTAAATGCAGTATGACACCCTCTACCTTTTCTATAACCATGTGAATTAAAAAAAAAAAAAAGAATGGTTCGTAAATTGCTTCTAATACCATTCTTATAACTTCTTGCACTAATTTATCCCTTGGTTTCACCTAAGTTAGTGATCTTTACTCCTTTACTTTTTATCAATAGATACCGTTCTTATATGCAGGAGTAAATTTTAAATTTACCTGAATTTTAAACTTAATAGTATCATATCTAGAAATCTAGACCTTTTTCTGATCCACCAGCTAATGTTGTTGGATTTATTCCAGGTGTCAAGTGTAATACAATATACTACTATACATTTTGGTGGTTCTTACTTCTATGCAGTCCCTAAACCTGTACAATAGAAAACACGTCTGCTGGGGTGATGCATTGTAAAGGAGCATCCAAACCTTTTATGGCAACGCTGCAACCTTGAGTAACAGTTTTAATTATAGCTCGCCAAGTGGCTCGCCAAATGGCTCTTTTTTTCGTTTTTTGATTGCTGCTAGACGTCAATTCGCTTGGTAAAACCACCGAGTCCTCCAATACTGAGCCATTGATTTCAGCCAAATCGTCAAGACTGGTTATTAAAAGATTTGTTAGGTTAGCCACAATTTCAAAAGAAACTGCTTTTTTAAGTTCTTCCAAGACAAGGTCTTTGTTGATGAGAGCGGAGTCTTCAGAACTGGTTGCGGCGTCGGTATCTGTTGGCGCAGAAAAAATAGCACTTTAACCCTTGGTTAGTTCATAAGCTGGAAGTATTACGAAATTGGTTTCTAACACTTTAGTCACCGTAGCACTTCAGTGCCACCTCAGTTATCTATATTCTGGTCTGTCTGTAAACTAATACTAGGAAATCCCTATTTCCTCTCCTTAACTGAGCTGTTTCGATATCCCTTTAACAAAGGAGGCGACGGAGTTACCTCTTATATATTCCCTCGGCTAGAAAATACGTAGGCACAAGTGCATCTCCTGATATCCTTCCGTAACTATGTCAAGTTATATGGTAAGTGGATGGAGAAAAAAAACCAGACTGTATAATCAAATGAATATAAGTGATATTTCAGCTGTTTTTTTTTTATCAATTAGAAAGGGTTTTTAGCGAACGATATAGGTAATTCTTTTAAAGCACCACATACTTTCCAAAAGTCTCTAGCTCTTGATTCAAATTTCTCTGCTGTTTGAGTTGGCTAAGGTGTCTGCACCTTTTGTTGCTGCATCGTTTATGTTAAAGTGACTTTTATCTACCGTAGCCGACACCCCACTATTCCTTGCTTCCCTTCTATCTTGAAACAAGTTAGATCCTGAAAACCCATCCTTAAAAGAGACTACATGTGTATTCCATGCCAAGGCAAAACGTGCAGGAGTCGCAAGGCCCTCACTAACAACTCTTGGAATCTCGCACTCGCTTTCTCGCACTCGCACTCTCGCTTTCTCGCACTCGCACTCTCGCTTTCTCATTGCTTCGCACTACGGCACTCGTACACTTCGTGCACCCGTGCACCAGGGCTATAGCGCGACGCAAAATTTTCCACTCATTCTTCTCCACAACATGCCTGAACCAAGCTACGAAGATCTCGAAAAAGAGATCCAAATTGGAGACATTGACTTCTCCGACTTGGAGGCAAAGTACTCCATCAATGAAGATATTGGTTTGGAGAATTACGTCGTGGTGGATGGTGCACCTAAAGCCCCAGCTTCCAAATCTCCTTTATTGGAGAAGGTATTGCGCAAGTTCTTATCCAAGGTGGGCGAAGTGGTGGAAGGAGAAGCGGGAATCCATCTTCCGGTGGAAGATAACATGACCAAAGGGTACCTCTTTGTGCAGTACAAGAGCCCGGAGTTTGCTGCTGCTGCCGTGACTCAATTGAATGGGAAACCTTTGGATGCCAAGCACAAGTTGATGGTGAATAAACTTTCGGATATTGAGAAGTTTTGTGTGGAGGGCAATGTGCCAGAAAAGTTCCAGGAACCTGCTGTTCCACCCATGGAGTCCCATGGTTACTTGAAGTCGTGGTTACAGGATCCTGCTGGAAGAGACCAGTTTGCATTGCACTTTTCCGAGACTGTGGGTGTTTACTGGAATAACCGCAAAAACGAGCCCAAGCCTGCGTTCGAACCCCGCAAGGGATTTACTTCCAAGTACGCCAAGTTCTCTCCAAAGGGTACTTACCTCTTTTCCGTGCACCCCCAGGGAATTCAATCTTGGGGAGGCGAGAATTTTGAGCGGATCAATAAATTCGTTCATCCACACGTTCGGTTGATTGACTTTTCCCCTAGCGAAAAGTACATGGTGACGTTATCGCCCAATCCAATTGTGACACCCGAAAACCCGGCCGATTTGGCCGAACACCCTTTTGGTCCCGAGTCCGAGGGCCACAAGTTGGTGATTTGGAACTTGTTTACTGGAGAAGTGGCCAGAACTTTTGCCTTGCCTCCATACTTGGAGGGCCAGAAGGAAATGCCTTGGCCTTTGGTCAAATGGTCTTTTGATGACAAGTACTGTTGTCGTCAAGGCCCTGATGCGTTGGCAGTTTACGAGACGTCCAACTTTCAATTATTGGATAAGAAGTTGGTGAAGGTGGAGGGAATTGTGGACTTTGAGTGGGCTCCTGCAGGTGTTAAGCTTCACAGCACCAAGGAGGAAGCCGGAGAGCACGTGTTATCGTACTGGACGCCCGAAACCACCAACAAAACGGCCCGTGTTTCGTTGATGCAGATTCCTTCCAGACAAGTGCTCAGAACCGTCAACTTGTTCCAGGTCAGCGACTGTAAGTTGCACTGGCAAGACGAAGGTAAGGCGTTGTGTGTGAAGGTGGACCGTCACACCAAATCTGGAAAGACCTTTTTCTCCAACTTGGAGTTTTTCAAGACCACCGAGAAGGATATCCCTGTGGAGAAGTTGGAGTTGAAGGAGGTGTGTATCAACTTCAGCTGGGAGCCCAAGTCCGACCGGTTTGTGATCATCAGCAGATTGGACGATGGTAACGATAACCCTGCTCTTCCCAGAAACGACATTACGTTCTACGAGCAAGAACCAGGTGTACGTGGAAAGGCCACCAAGTTCAAGGTGTTGCACAAGGCTCCTAACAAGCACACCAATACGCTTGTTTGGTCCCCCAAGGGAAGGTTCATTGTTACAGCCAGAGTTGCCAGATCTACCGGAGAAATGGAGTTCTGGGACACTCAATACGAGGTGGAGGTTGTCAAGGACGAAAAAACCCGGGACCAGAAGTCCAAGGACGCCAAGAACGCCGAGCCCAAACCTTCAACCGAAGTCAAGTTATTGAACACCGAGGCCTTTGGAGGAATGACCAATATCTCCTGGGACCCTTCGGGCCGGTTTGTGGGTGCATGGTCGTCGTCGTGGGTGCATGCCATTGAGAACGGTTACAAGACCTACGAGTTCAGTGGTAACATGCTTAAGGACGATAGCATCGACCAGTTCAAGGACTTCATCTGGAGACCCAGACCCAAGTCGTTGCTTACGGACGAAGACCTTAAAAAGGTCGACAAGAGCATGCCTGAGTACAGTGCACAGTTCGACGAGAGCGATGCCATGGAGGCCGATGCTGCCACTCGCGAGGCCATCTTGTTGCGTCGTCGTTTGTTGGAGGAGTGGAAGACGTACCGGTCTGGATTCACGGTGCAGCAGAACCACGAGCACGTGGAGGCCGAGATTGTGGAGGAGATCAAGGAGGAGATCATCGAGGAAAAGGAGGAGTTGGTGGAGTAGAGTCCCCTTCTTTCCTTTTTGGTCATCTACAGTTCTCCACAGTACTTTTTATGGAGTTGTCCAGTTGCTATTGAGGGATGTCAAATAGGTAGAATCGGATAGATTAAGTAATAAGAATCATGGAAATCACCTGAAAACCAATGGAATAGGCTCTTACGTAGATTGTACTGTTGTTTAATTGAATGTACCTGCATATAACACGATGTACCTGCATATAAAGTGTTCACTAAATCACTCTTTTCTCTTACAAACGCCGGTCAAATACCTTTAAACTTTCACAGGCTCTTCTCAATATACCAATGAACCCACCTGCATTTTTAATTAATATATACTGGTCCAAAAATGGTGTTTGCGTTGGACCTTTTTCTGCTGAGGTAACCTGGTGCACGGGTGTTTCGCCCACAATAGAAACCTACAAATCCTACCAATCTACTCCCATTTCAGAACTTTTTTTATGTCTACTTTCTTCCCTATTTGACTATCTAAATAATTTTATCTATTTTTATTACTTTTGTACTAAAATTAAATTGTTGGAAATTATGAGTAATTAAGTGAGAATTGAGATTAATTGTGAATTACACTGGAAAGGTGAACTCCTGTAAAAATCGGAAAAAAAAAAAGAGAAGATTGAAATTAAAGTTGGAATAAAACAAAAAATAAAGATAAAATAAAGTAGAAATAAAAAATCATTATTGGACACAGAAAAATAGAAAAAGAAAAAAAGGATGTAAGGATGAGTGAGGCGAGACCGATGCGTTGTAGTACACACTTTAGTGAGGATGCATTGAGAGGTGGACCAAAATTTGATAAAACCAAACTAACACATTAGACATAATAAGTCGTTGATGGTGGTTTTCTTCTCAAAAACGATCACATCAAATGATCACATGCTCATGAATGTAGTTGGCATAAATATAGTTTGCATAAATGTAGCTGGCTTTAATAATTTTAGATTGCTCTCAATAGGGGTAGAAGAAATTTATGGAATATTTTATTGGGGAGCGCGGGCGTGGTTCTTATATATTCGCATGGTTGCAAAAGATGAAACCCCCCTTTCTAATTACATGCACACCTGCATCAGCTGCGAATATATAAGAACAAGGCAGCCCCCCATTTTTATTTCCCCCGTTATTTTTTCAGCTCTTTCAATTAACTTTTCATTGAACTTTTTCATTAACTTTTTCATTAACTTTTTCATTAACTTTTTCATTAACTTTTTCATTAACTTTTTCATTAACTTTTTCATTAACTTTTTCATTTAACTTGTTTGAGCTCACATCCTAACTGACATCAATGATGACGGGGCCAAGTGAGTTCTTGGAGATAATCAAAAAATAATAGAAAAATCAAAAGAAAAATCAAAAAATCAAAAGAATTAATTTTTTTTTTTGTGGGGAATGGCGCATGCTGAGTCCCACTTCAAACACCCGGATTGCAACATCGGACTCACAGTTGCGCAAAGCAGCCATTCTTTCCACCAATCACCAAACGCCAATCGCCAATCAAAGGACTGCTTATTCTAACTAATTAAGAGAACATACACCAGTACTCCCTACTATAAAGTACACCCTACTATAAAGTACACCCTACTATAAAGTACACCCTACTATAAAGTAGGCTCAAGCAAGCGAAGTGTGTCATCACAACATCACACATCTTCTGTTATCCTTCCGGAACCATGTCAAAGTTGTTCCATCGGGACATGCACATGACCAGTACACCCTAAGATAGAAAAAGACAGAAAAAGACAGAAAAAGAAAAGACATGGAAAAAGACAGAAAACGAATAAAGACATTGAAAAAGACATACACATAGAAAAAGAATAATGACATGCAGAACAGGTGAGACTCGCAAGGTTTTCACATTCAACACAATCAAGAAAGCTAATCATTAAACTTGCCAGCCAATCAAAAGATGGATCCTGGTACTCTATCTAACCACCACTTCATACCCCACTCGATCCTCGTTTGTAGTCAGTAGTCAGTAGTCAGAGGTTGGTAGTCAGAAGTCAGAGGTTGGTAGTGTTTAATAATACTCATTCCTTGGTAGTACTTAGTACTTAGTACTTAGTAGTAGTAGTAGTAGTGGTAGTAGTAGTAGTAGTAGTAGTAGTAGTAGTAGTAGTAGTAGTAGTAGTAGTAGCCTGTGGTACTTAGTAGTAGTAATTAGACTTGGTAGTAGGAGTAGCTTGTAGTCAGTAGTATTAGTTAGTACTTAGTACTTGTTCTTCGTAGTAGTAGTAGTACCTTGTAATACCATGTAGTAGTAGTAGTAGTAGTAGTAGTCGGTGGTACTTTGTACTTAGTAGTACTACTAATTAGTACTGACTTCTTACTGACTAATTAGTACTGACTTATCACTGACTTATTCCTGACTTATCACTGACTTATTCCTGACTTATTCCTGACTTATTCCTGACTTATTCCTGACTCATCCCTGACTTATTCCTGACTTATCACTGACTATTTACTATTGACTAGCTAAGGATTACTATTACTACTACAGATTACTGGCTCACTGAGAAATAACTACTGACTCACTACTGCTTCGGTGGTACTTTGTACTTAGTAGTACTACTTGGTTAGTACTTGGAGAAGTTGGAGTAGAAGTTGGAGAAGTTGTAGTTGGTAGTCAGTAACTTGTAGTAGTAGTAGTACTTGGTATAGTACTTGGTAATACTTGGTAGGAGTAGTGAGTGCTTAGTCCTTAGCCCCAGTCCTTAGTAGCATTTCTTGCTAGTACTTAGTGGTATTTAGTAGTAGTAGTATATTAGTAGATTTAAAGTATTTTGTTTCTGGAGATATTAAAGTCGTTTCTGGATATTAAGGTCTTTTCTGGATATTAAGGTCTTTTCTGGATATTAAGGTCTTTTCTGGGAAATGTACCATAAATAATATAACAGTTAATGTAGATTTAAATAAGATAGACCAGTACACCCTAAGATAGACCTGAAACTAACTCAGACTCAGCTTCAACATTATCAAATGGTGTTTGGTGTTGAAGAAATGGCTGCAACCCCCGGAACTGGCCCCCCGGAACTGGCCCCCCGGAATTGCTGCGCGGCCCAAGGTACACCCGTACACCAGACAAGGTCAGCAGAAAAAGGCCCCATCGCAAACCCCTCTTTTTTCCATCATACTAGGATAAAAATTGGTTCTGTGGAATGCTGGAATTCCGGACACTACAGTGATTATATTAGAATGTGATTTTGGGAAGTGAGTGCCTTTTTAAAACACCAAGATTGGCAATTCCCGCGCGGCGCACCCTCGGATCTCCCCAACCCACTACAACATATCGAGCAGTTGGTCAAAACTCTCCTCTTTATCAGAATTATAAATTAGCTCCGTTCCGCTCAGCCAATAAAAAAGAACCAAACATTAATAAGAATTCTAGGAAAAAAGAAACAAAAATAATAATCTAGGATTTGGACCTTTTTCTTGTTATAGCTATCGCCCGTATTTGTAAGGACCGTCCATTCAAAAGTTAAGGAGACGGACTTTATACAGTTTGAGTAAAAAGGCATTTTCCCGGTTAAAATGCTCCAATTTCTAAGACTGAGACTTTTTTTAACATGAGTCAAACTATGGGGAATTTGGGGAAAGGATAATTTCATTTTTCAAGATAATGCCATTTTTGTCGTTTTAGTCATTTTAGTCATTTTAGTCATTTAGCCATTTTCATTCTCCAAATAATTCATTCTCCATATCCAAATATTTAGCCATGTCGAAATAAAAGTTCTTTTTTTTTTTTTTTTTTGGGATTTAAAGGGTTTTTTAAAAAATTTTTTTTCCAAATCCAAAAATTTAGCCATGTCGAAATAAAAGTTTTTTTTTTTTTTTTTTTTTGGGATATAAAGGATTTTTCAAAATGATTCTTTCCTTCTTTGATAACCACATTTTAAACTGATCCATTCACCTCTTGAGCTTATTTATAGCTCTATTTTGGTGAGGTATTTTGGTCACGTGTTTGATCCCAAGAAATGAGCTTTATAAGCTTAAATGGTTTTCTCTATTGTATCAACCATTTTCATGTTTCAACCATTTTTTTTTTTTTTGATTTTTGATTTCTGAAATCATTAGACATTCCACTATGATTCCCTTCCACCAAACTCAACCACTAATCACTGTTGGAAGCCACTGAACACTGTTGCATAAAATTCGTCGGTGGCGTGGAGCTAAACCAGCCTTTGCTTGGCCTTAGCCCAAATCACCCCACTCCGGATTGTTTCAAGGGGTACAGGTTCTTCTTCAAGGAGAATGGAAGACTGTGCTCAGTTTTTGGTGGTTTCTGGCAACTGCACGCGTGGGACATGGCAGTGCCCAGAAACTTGGGCCAGATCCGAGCACGTGACTCGCAGAGCAGAGGAGTTCCATTGTTATGGATATTAAAAGATCCATTGTATATGGACGATCCGTTGTATGGACGATCCGCTGTATGGATTAGAGACTCCGGGATCCCTCTAGAACTCTCTAGAACATCTTCCGAATTTTCTCTCAAGTATTGGTTTTTCTCTCAAGTATTGGTTTTTCTCTCAAGTATTCTTCTTTCAAGTATTGATTTTTCTCTCAAGTGGTTAATTCTTGATGCCAAGACTTGTTCGTTGGAACGGCCACGTGAACGCGAGCTTTCCAATTGAGCTTACGGCTGAACATACCAGATTCTGGGAACAATGAACCCGAGGGAATGACCTGGGCGCTGGTTTTGGTTTAGGGCGGTTCCTGGACCTGCTGGCGAGGTATAAAAGACGCCAAGTTCCCGTTGGCCATTAATGAAACCATCAAACCATCAAAACCAATCATGCAATTCTCTTATCTCTCCATCGTCTCTGCTTTCGCCGTCGTGGCCCACGCTCAAAAGTACGCCTTTTACATCAAGTATAGCCCAGAAGACCCCAATGCGAGTCACATTCCTCTTACTGGCCACAATTTTGGAGAAGGCACCGATGATAACAACTTGTCTCTTTCTTATGAAGATTTGATTTTGAAGCCAACCCTTTTCGAAAGAGAAAACGGGATTTACTCCACTATGGATTCAAAGGGGAGAAAGGTGAGCCTTGGTAAGTTCTCCTCTTCCGTCTGGGGTTATGGCGCTAATTCGAAGGCTGTTGCCTTGGAAACCAACAGCGACGGCAAGGTCACCAATGGCCCTAAGTTCCAGTGCACATTGTTAAAGAATGGTTTCTCTTATGTCCTCCGCTCAGAAGCAAAGGGCGACTGTTATGATTTGCCTCTTTACGTTGTGGCTGTGGACGACAAGGGCAACACTATTCCTGCTTCTCTCTGATTTCTGCACCAGTAAGAACTAGAGCGGAGTGCTTCTTCTAGCACGATTCGGCTCGAATATCCACCACCATATGGTTTTTTTTATAGTCAATATAAGACTGCTTCAACTGTACTGCTGGACAACACTTCACCTGTCAATGTAAGTAGACATTCCTAGTTATGAGAGTTTTGTCCCAAATCTCTCCCTTTTAAAGTTTTGTCTCTTATAAGAGTTTGCCCCTTCCCAAAAGTTCTCTTCCTTCTTAACGCCTTCTCCCTTCACGCTAATTTTAAGACGCAAATAGTAACCTATTCTGAGGCACTTAATTTTGTTGCGAGGACATTTTCGATTTTCGATCTGACTTCTCCAAGCCAAATTCATTTGACTTTGTCCATTTTCACTCAAATCCATGTCCATACTGTAAAAGTCAAAAGTACCAAAAGTAGTGTTGAATCGGCCAAAAGAGGCTGGAACACATCCGCCGGAATCTAAATTAAAGACAAGGCAACACAAAACCAGACCATAACCCCCTAACCAAGAACAAGCTAAAGAAGAAAAGAGCAAATAAACTTCATCTCAGTCCTCGTTCAAAACATAAAGTGGCATCGTTTTTGTTCTTCAGCATTGTACTGTGTGGGATGCCGTTAAGGCTTTCGCAGCACTCATGCCATGGATATCTGGGGCATCCATTCACACTTGATCTCCGTCCTGCTCAAACTCTCCAGCAAATTGGGGCTCAAGCTAAAGACCTAGCTTGTAATCTGTTGCTTATCAATCTCGCCGTATTTCCCATTTACCTTCTTGGAGAGGAAGTCAATTTGACTGAAAGCATACCCTCTTCTAAGGACAAGCTTACCTACTCGTTAACCGAGTAGTTCACTGAGTAGCTCGAAGGATATGGTTCGATTAACTATGGAAAAAGCAAGTTGCTGAAAAAATATATATTTTTCTGCGACAAGGGGGGGGGGCGGCTTATTTATATATCCATGCGCGATTTTTTTTTTGCAGCCTCGTAAATAATTGCAGCCCCTCAACCCCTCAATTCCCGCGATATATAAAGACAGTCTCCCGCCCTTTTTCTCCAATTTTTTGGTACCCCTACTAAAATTAGTCCTTGACGAAAATTGGATTTTTACTGCACAAATACCTTGGAAACAGGTGAACTTAAATGTATGCTAGAGAAATCTTATCGATTCATGGGAATACGTCAGATCCCAAACAAACCTCCATATCACTACGGGTACCTCGGAATCAGTGACTGATTCAGGGCTGTCCAATCCAGTTGCAGCTTCTTTCAAAACAGAAACCCTAAAGGCTTAATCAGGCTTAATCAGGCTTATCTCCAAAATCCCATTTAAAATGAACCTGATATTTTATGTCCAAATTGCTTGCCCCGATTTACTGATACAAAGACCTGTATTATTTTACTGAGTCCTATTTCACCATTTTCTTATAATGTCTATGGAATGCTACTTTACAAATATTTGAGAAACACTATTACCAAGAATCAAAAGGATTATCAAAGACATTATCACTTCAAGAAACAGAACTAGTGAAAGAAATAGTGAATGATGAATAGAATAATGTACTGACATGCAATAACCTCGTGGCCTGCACATTGCGGAGAGACGGTTTGAAGTGGACTGGGTATGACCTGATATTCTCTAACCAACGTCTAAAATGCAGGAACCAAACTCATCAAAAACTTGTGCCTTTGAGCTGCAGCTGATAATGGAAGACAATGGAGGACAATGGAGGATAATGGAGGACAAACGGAAGATAAAGGAAGATGAATGGAAGATAAATGGAAGACCAAAGTCAGAAGACACAGTTACCGAGATCTCAAGCAATTCTCGTAATTCTAGTCATTCTATGATTCTAGTCATTCCATAATTCTAATCATTCCATAATTCTAATCATTCCATAATTCTAATTATTTCATGATTCTGGCTATACCATGATTCTGGTTATTCCAGACATTCTAGACATCCTCTGATTTGCCTCTATGGAATGGACTGCCAAACCCACCGGAATGGATTGTCTAATGAGATGCTATAAAATTAATAAATAGTATATACAGTTAAGCAGCCTTGGTCTTTAACTGGAGCCCGTGCCACTTTGCGATTTCCTCCTTCAACACTTCGTTGACCAAGCGATGCTGTTTGATCATGGGAATGCCCTTGAACGAGGCACTTTCCACGGAGATGGCGAACATGGACCCACACCCGCCGCTAACATCCCGAACGGCCAAAGTCAGGGGGGAGAAGGCCGATTGGAGCATGTCGTAGATTTTCTGTTCGTAAGCCTCCATTGGAGGCGCGGAGAGTAGCCGGATCGGGCTGAAAATGGTATGGTTGGAAAGCCCGAGCCGAGGCGAGTACTTTGGTACCACTTTCAATGCGTTTAACCGCATACCGCACGTTCTGACAGGAAGAGAGAACATGGTGGAGATCACGCCTTGATGGTGATTTAGTAATGAGCGCGGGTACATGCAGGACAATTGGTATGATATGCAGGAACAGAGTCATAATATGCAGGAGTATTTCACTTCAAGGTCATTCAAGACCACTCTCAGAAGTGGCCGGGAGTTTTTGGTGATTGGCTGGAGTGTAGAAAGCAGACGATTAATATGAAGAACTTAGGGTGTATAGTGTTGTGAGTGTTGTTTCCTGCATATAATGATGTAACCTTCGAGTCACGTGACTATAACCCTTTCAGGAGCAAACCCACAATAAATATGGCTACGACCGCTGGTAGATTTACTAGGGTAGTGTAGTAGCCAGGATATGGAAGTTGTACTTCTTTCGATGAACGGGGGGTAGCACCCTCGGAATTGTCACGTGATACACACGTGACCATTGAGTAATTCCTCTTATTGAACAGAAAATGGCCCCAAAAAAATCAGGAGCCTTTCCTTGACCTATTTCAGCTTGATTAATGGTCAAAACGGGAGAAATAACTTCTTGTGGGGAGGATACAACGACGTTGGTCAATAGGTCGGAACTGGATATAAGCCCCAGAATTGTCTTCCGGGGGCCTCTCTTCCGGGGGCCTCTTTTCCGGGGGCCTCTTTTCCGGGGAACTCTTTTCCGGGGGCTGACTTCCGGCCCCCATACCACCCCCCTCTCCCTCCCCCCCCCACCGGAAATAAAGTTCATAATCCTGCACAGAGCACCCACCACACATAATCGTGCGACTTCCATCTCAACTTCTCCACACTCTCTAGAACCACCATGAGAATCGTGGTTTGTGGCGATGCATCGGTGGGCAAACTGAGTCTCGTGACCCGGCTCGTCAAAGACGATTTCACCGCCGTACCCGCCCTCCTCCCCCCCGTGACCATCTCCAAAGGCGACTTCGAGTCGCTAAGTCCCGATCTGGAAACTGATTCCGACACCGTTTCACTTTCCCCCGCAGTGCCTGCATCTACCACGCTAGTGGATACCGCGCACTCGGACCATGCGGCGTTGAACCGGGAATTGAAGCGTGCAGACGTGATTCTATTGGTGTACAGTGATCACTATACCTATGAGCGGATCCTGCTCTACTGGATGCCGAGGTTCCGGGCGTCCGGGGTCAATTTGCCCATTGTGGTGTGCGCCAACAAAGCCGATATGCTCCGGGCAGCGGATATATCGGTGCTCAATGCCGACGAGTTTCTTCCCTTGGTCAACGACTATAAGGAGATCGAGGCGTGTGTACGGACGAGTGCCAAGAATAAGCTTAATGTGGTGGAAGTGTTTTACCTCTGCCAGCGTGCCGTTACTCATCCCATGCTGCCGATTTTTGACTCTAAGGAGGGCAACTTGAAACCTGCATGTGTGAAAGCTTTAAAACGGATTTTCTTCCTTTGTGATGCTGACCAGGATGGCGAGCTTAGCTATACGGAGTTTTCGGCGCTCCATTCCAAATGTTTTGGCAAGTCGTGTACGGAACAAGATTACGTGGAGATTGTTGAAAAGCTCAGTGATAAGATTATGCCTTGTCGGAAAGGAAGTGGCATTTCCGAAAGTGCCTTTGTTCTCTTGAACAAGGCATATGCAGAACACGGCCGTCACGAGACCATCTGGGGCATTCTCCGGGCATTCCACTATACCGACTCGCTCTCCATCAGCGATAAGTTTCTTTACCCTAAGATCGACGTTCCGGCTACATGCAGTGTGGAGCTCTCTCCGGTGGGGTACAAGTTTTTCGTGGATCTTTTCCTTAAGTTCGATAAGGATAACGATGGTGGGCTTAGTGATGAGGAATTGGCTCTGCTTTTCCTTCCTACTCCGGGCATTCCCAAGCTCTGGCTCGAGACTCAGTTCCCGAAATCCATTGTCCGCAACGATGAGGGATACGTGACGCTCCAAGGGTGGCTTGCACAATGGAATTTGACCACTTTTCTCGATTTCAAAACTACACTTGAGTACTTGGCGTACCTAGGGTTCAACGGCAGTTCCGTCAAGGCCGTCAAGGTGACCAAGGCCCGTAAACTGCGCCAGAAAAAGGGCCACAGCTACCGCGGGCCGGTCAGCGACCGCAATGTATTCCATTGCATTGTTTTGGGGGCTCCCAACTCGGGCAAAACGTCTCTTTTGGAATCCTTCATCCATGGCTCCTATAGCGACGTGTACCTGCCCACAATCACGCCCAAGGTTTGTGTGAAGGACATTGATTTACGTGGGGGGAAGCAGTGCTACCTTATCTTGGAGGAGTTGGGGGAACTTGAGCCTGCGGTGCTAGAAAACCAGAAAAGGCTTGATCAGTGTGACGTCATCTGCTACGCCTACGACTCGTCCGACCCAGAACTGTTCCAGTACTTATTGGACCTCCGCCACAAGTATGCTCATTTGGTCAGCAATATTCCCTCGGTTTTCGCTGCTCTCAAGGCAGATTTGGATAAGCAGCAGCAACGCAGTGATGTACAGCCGGAACCATATACCCGGGATCTTTTTCTTGGGTCGCCGCTCCATATCTCCAGCTCGTGGCCTTCTTCAATCCATGAATTGTTGATCCAGTTGGTGGACGCAGCAAAGGTGCCCAGCACCGCCACGCCAGGGCTCGAAACTCACCCGCAAGCAAGTAACCTTGATGATATGAGACATGTATTGGTTGCAGGAGGCGCCATAAGCGTGGTGGCCATTTTTCTGCTTTGGATTTTCCGCAGTGCCCAGCGCCAGGCCTCATAAGCCTAGGCCGAAGGCCTAGGCCACCAAAACATTTTAAAAAGGAACCCATCCAAGGTTTAATTACTATAGGTTAATTACTATAGGTTAATTACTATAGGTGGACTTTAAGCATTCTCAGCTTGAAACTCTTTTATTGACTATTTTATAGACCCACCTGATAAAACCAAAGTAAAAACTGGAATCTGATTCTTAGCATCTGGAGTAACATTCACTAGGGGATACCAATATGGATTCATATTTACTGCTTTATTAATGGTTAAATACTTTTCTATTTTCTATATAAAGTAGCTGAAAGTAGCTGAAAGTAGCTGAAAGTAGCTGAAAGTAGCTGAAAGTAGCAAAATGTGAATGTCAAAAAGATCGGAATCAAAAAATCTAATTTCTAAAATATCATAACCGAATTATCAATTACTAAATAGCCATGAATAGAACAATGCACTTAAAACTATATTAACCTGATTTACCATAATTTTTTCCTTTTTAGATCTTATATTATCTTACTAATCATCATGGTAAATTCTATATTTTTATATATTTATTACTTTCGAGTTTATAGATCTTCCTATTCTTTCTCTATAAGTACAAACTGATGTTAATTTTGGATATGAAGCTGATAATAATACTGATATTGTAGCTAATGCTCCTAATATTGGTGCTTTATTTATTGGACCAGATATAACATTAGCAAAAGGAAAAGGAAAAGGAAAAGGAAAAGGAAAAGGAAAAGGAAAAGGAAAAGGAAAAGGAAAAGAAAAAGAAAAAGAAAAAGTAAAGGGGAAATATATTCCTCCACGTGAACCTACTTGACTTTTAATAAGTGCATTCGAGATAATTATTTCAAACATATTATTATGCAAGAATAAAGAATTGTTAGGTTTACAGATCTCATATCATATATAACTTTATTATCTATAAGTTATAATATATTAACAGAAGCAGACCACCTAAAGGTATTGTTGATATATTAGAAAAATTGAATTTAGGTGACTCAATTAACGAGAAAATTGAAAAAAACTATAAAGCCAAGCGCGATCAAAAGAAAACCTACAAACATTCCTATTGATAAAAGGTGTAATCAAACAATTATTTCGGGAGAGAAGTGTATGGCTCCTAAATGCGCAAATAAATGTTGGGTCCATATGTCAAAGGAAGAAAGGGAAAATTATGTACCAAAAAATAAGAAAAAAGTAGTTAAAGAGACATAAACAAAAATATACTTAAAACTAACTTGCTTAGATCAATTTGCACATATGAATCCAAAATATTGAGAGAGTAATATAATACAAATATAAGGTTGGTGGTTAGCAGACTTTATATTGTGGGTAATTCTATCATGAACAATTCTATCATGAACAATTCTATCATGAACAATTCTATCATGAACAATTCTATCATGAACAATTCTATCATGAACAATTCTATAGTATGTCTTTATAATATGTAACCTGTTGCGCTGTTTCATATACAGCTTCGTGTTTCGGAATGACTACCTCATTGGACTCCAATAACTCTCTTAAGTGAGAGGAGGTGGTGGTTGGTTGACTCATGTGTAATCTTAACTTGTCTGATAATTCAGTACTGGAAGTAGTGGTTTGTTCTACTTATACTAGAGTGAATGTCTGTTCTTCTCTGACAAAGGAGGCGACGGAGTTGCCTCTTATATAGTTCCCTCAGCCAGGGAGTCCGTAACCACAAGTGGCCCAAATGTGTCGTCACGACGACACACATCTCCTGATATCCTTCTGTAACTATGTCAAAGATGTCCTCATCTGGACAAAGATGTCCTCATCTGGACAAACTACATGTGCATTCCATGCCCATGCAAAACGACTACATGTGCATTCCATGCCCATGCAAAACGTGCAGGAGTCGCACGGCGCTCACGTTTAACATTAATTGCTTATTATTTCATTATGATCCCTTAGATAAAGTGTAGCGCGCGTGCGGCCCAAAACGTCTAAGGGCATCACAGACCTGATATTGCCTCAAACTTCAATTGATTTTTAATCAATAGTCCCCTTAAAAAGTTCCTTTCAGCAAAAAACTAATGGNTTTTTTAAAAAAAGTCCCCTTAAAAAATTCCTTTCAAAAAAAAACTAATGGCCCTTTTTAAAGGTTAAGGTTTTTTTTTTTTTTTTTTTTTTTTTCACGTAAGCAGACAAATCACTCCACCAACCAAGAACGGCCATGCACCACCACCACTCACAAAATCAAAAAGAGCTTCGAAATCAAGAAAGAGCTCTTGATCTGTCAATCCTTATTGTGTCTGGACCTGGTGAGATTTCCCGTCTTGAGCCAAATTAAGCTGCAGGCTATACTCCTGGTGGTGCCCTTCCGTCAATTCCTTTAAGTTTCAGCCTTGCGACCATACTCCCCCCAGAATCCAAAAACTTGATTTTTCGAAAAATCTGGATAATTATCAAGATTTTGATCAACTTCCGATCCCTATCAACTTCCGATCTCTATCAACTTCCGATCTCTATCAACTTCCGATCCCTAGTCGGCATAGTTTATGGTTAAGACTACGACGGTATCTGATCATCTTCGATCCCCTAACTTTCGTTCTTGATTAGTGAAAACGTCCTTGACAAATGCTTTCGCAGTAGTTAGTCTTCAATAAATATTCTTGAGCTATATTGAAATAGGTACGAAATTCGTATTTTTAACTAGAATATAAAGATATATAATATCAATTATAATTATTCATAATGAGCTTGGAAGAAATATTCTTTCTCTTTCTTTTGAAGATCAACTATGCGATATGTCCTGTACATAAAAAAACGGACTGTATCTACGAACGAATGCAATGCATAGACCATTTTTTTTTAATAATTCCTTCATAATCTCAATTTTATGCATATTTAGAAATCTTTAGTCCACTTGAAAAGGTTGGGGTGTAGAGGAAATGGCTGCAACCCCCGGAACTTACTGCGCGGCGCACCCGTACACCAGACAAGGTCACCAGAAAAAGACCCAACGCAAACCCCATTAATTTCTTGAAATTTGCAATCTAAATATATCTGTTAGGATGCTGGAATTCCGGCGGGCACAACCGTTTTTTTAAAAGTAAAAATTCATAACTTGGTGTGCTTTTAGATGTGCTCTATCAACGAGTTCCGGCCCACCGCGCCTATTCCGAGGGCCCCGGTCCAACATCCATTTAAAGCCGTCGCTTTAAACACACAGCCATCACCTCATATAGTCATCGAATCACAGGGAATATTTAGAACTCTCTACTGTCCAAAAAGTCTATTAAAAAAGGCTAGCCTTACCTGTCCCTAGCATAAATATTGAACTTGTTTCCCGATTTCAATAATTATAGTAACCAAATCGTCAAATCCCGATATTCAAATGGTCAAATCAACAGATTCAAATTGCCAAAATGTCAATTCAAGTTTTGTGTGTATCAGATTAATCAGTACTTAAGTGAGGTCGTGCATATAAGCATCACAAGAATAATTTGGTGATCACCCCGTTTATGGTGGGCGCACGACGCGATGCGCATCACAAAATCTGCAACTCCACACTAACAAAACACCCCAGTCATGTCTTCAGAGTTCAAGCCCGTCACGGTAAACAAAGCCATTCCCAATACGTTCGACCTCGGTAACTTGGCCACGTTCGACTCTAACCCCTTGGATAATGCCGTTTTAAACGACCCAGCCAAGAAAGAAGCTTACTTGGCATCTGTCACCAGAGATAACCTCCAGCTCCTCATCAACCAGGTTCTCTCGTTGCCCATCAAAACAACCACCGATACTCATGGGCTGTCGACTGGACAAGACTCCACGATGACGCTTATCCAGTTGCCCGAGCCCACCACATCGTTGCCCCGGGAAAAATCGCTCCCCAAGGAAAAACCAAAGACCAAGTGGCAGAAGTTTGCCGAGATCAAGGGTATCAAGGCCAAGCAAAAGGATGGAAAGATGATCTACGACGAAGCTTCGGGCGAGTGGGTGCCCAAATGGGGCTACAAGGGCCACAACAAGGCGCTCGACGACCAATGGTTGGTGGAGATTGATGAGAAGGTCAAGGGCACGCCGGACGAGATGGTGGACCCTCGGAACTTGGCCCGGGCAGAGCGTAAGAAACTCGTCAAGAAGAACGAGGCCCAGCACAAGCGGAACCTCAGGAACCTGGGCGTATAGGTGTTGGTATGTTAGAAATGAGATAAGGAATAGAGTCAGAGAAAGAAAGAATAGTCAGAAATGAAATAAAGAAACAGAACCAGAAAAGAGTTAGAGTGTCGGAAGGAGTAGGAGTCGGAGAAAAAAGAGAAGAGAGAAGAGAGAAAAGAGAGCAGACTGGTGGCCATGGAGGGTTGGGAATAAGAGGTAGTGTTCGTGACGTTTGTAAGCAGATTTGAATGGGACAAATGAACACTATGGTTGTTTCAACTGGCGTGTCGTTCCAATTTCCAGAACCTGGCTCTCCTGTTTTGGAACCAAACCCGAATCGCCTTTCCCGACATGCATGTCCGTTCCCTGCACTCCTTCCTCTGGTCTGGACCACGGTTAGGGTTCAACTCTTAGGGTTAGGGTGCAGAAGGTAGCTACATCGTTGTGTATATAGCAGTCAATTTCGGGAAAGTCTCAAGGTAACAAGCTGAAACTGGAGGTTTTCGTTTTTACTTGTGGAAAACTACTAGAAATTGTCTAAATATACAAAAAATTGTCTAAAAAACAGAACCTTGTCTAAAACGACCGGAAGTTGTCCAAAAAACTGGAATTTTTTTGGTATAAGGTGTTGCTTCACGTCAGAAGAGACACTTGTTCTTTAGTTGGATTCTTAAAAGACAGCAACCTGTGAGTAATTGGACTTGGATGACTATAAATACTTTAGTGGTGCTCTCGGTTGGTTGTATATCTGTTTTTTTTTTTTTTTTTTTTTTTTTTTTTTTTTTTTTTTTTTTTTCTTTTTTTTTCTTTTTTTTTTTCGAAAGAGTATTGAATTTACGCTGTTTTGCTGCTGGCCTGCACTGATTAAATACCTGTTATACCAATGAGTGGGTTTTCCTCTTTATAAGGTGCTCCAGGATGCTTACCTGCACGACCTCGACTATGTGCAGGTCCGCTTGGGGTCGGGGTCCATATTCGGGGTTCCAGCCATTCCACCCAAATCAAAATTCGTTTGTACTGTCAATGACGTATTATAATACTATGTACAAAGTTTCAGCTAATTCCAGCTGGTGTGTGGCTGGGAAACTGCTCTCGTGCACTGATGCATGCTCCGGCATATAGTCGCCCATGCCTGGTCATTCCCATACATCTACAAATATCTCCATCATATCATTATCTACGTAACTGGTAGGCTAGGGACTAGAGAGTAGAGGAGTATTTACAGCCTTGAAATTAATTGATTTTATAAACTACCCCAACGTGAGTTCCCTAATTACCGACTCAATGACAAGACTACTTCTTGCACCTTTCTTGTCATCTAGATAAACCAGTACACCCTAAGATTTCACATCTTATCAAACCATACATTTAGAAAAGATTAATTAATATAATAAATTATTATACTAATTTCCCTTAGATTCCATAGCCTTGGAAGCAGTTGAGAATTTATATATGGAGCCAGACTTACTGCGATAACGTCATGGATGGTAAGGAATTAGGGTGGAGAATTAAACCAGAATATTGTTAATATAGGCACAAAAATCAATCTACCCAGACGAATCCTTTTCGGGTCAAAACTTTATATTTTGGTGGAGTCGTTGATTAATGGTTTGGTGCTTATCTGCAGTACATTGTTGCTCTTATATACAGTCCCCTATATACAGTCCGTTTGCTATGGTGATATGGTGGGTGCGAAGTGCGGAGAGGAGAATCCATCTCTATACAACATGGACACGGAGCTCGACCCCACGGCGTACAAGCCGATGATCGATGTATGTATCGTCCAGGCTGGTGTAAGGGTTTTCCTGCACCTTTCTAATTTTAATCTCCACGGCTTTTTTCTAACTCCAGGCGATTTTAAGCGTGGCCGATCTCGAGCACATCACAGTTAAGAAAATCAGGGCCGCCCTCCTGGAACTCTTCTCCATAGATCTCTCCCCACACAAAGTACGTATCCTGATTGAATAATTGAATATGGAATTTCTGAAAATGGACTATTTGAATGTGGTTGATTTGAAAATGAATTGATGGTAATGATGGTGATGGAATTAGGGCCAGAAGAGATTGTAATGGGAGAACCATCGGGATGTATCGTGAAACCATTTTGAAACAAATGTGAAACAATTGTGAAACAAATGTGAAACAATTGTGAAACATCATGAAACATCATGAAACCATTGTGAAACCATTGTGAAACCATTGTGAAACAACTTGAGACCATTTTGAAACACCATGAAACATCTTGAAACCATTTTGAAACACCATGAAACATCTTGAAACCATTTTGAAGAAACATCTTGAAACCATTTTGAAACAACCATGTATTTAGCGTGACTACTGTGGTTCTGTTATGACTATGATAATCATGAACCATCTTGAAACATGTCTGAAACCATCTTGAAACAATCATTAAACCTCTGCGATCGAGCGGATACCATCTTGAAATATGTCTGAATCTGTCTTAAAAAATGTCTGAAATTGTCTTCAAAAATGTCTGAAATGTCTTGAAACCATCTTGAAAACTCTCTGAGATCAAGGGGAGATCATCTTGAAACGTGTCTGAAACTGTCTTGAAATAATACTGAAACAATTCTGAATCTGTCTTGAAACCATTGTGTACTATGACTCTTAGAACAACCATGAAACAATTCTGAAACAACCATGAAGCATAATGAAACAATCGTGAAACAATTGTGCAAATTCATGAAATACTCATGGATCCATTAAGAATATTATGACTATTATGTCTATTTGACTATTTGACTATTCTGACTATTTGTCAATTCTGACTATTTTGACTATGGTCTTCCACATTTATGAATCAAAAGTGATAATATCAAAAGGTTCTGAGGGATTATCAGTATTATGTCTATGATGGTTTACGGCTTTATGGTTTTTCATATCAATCTGTTATGGTACTATCATGAATTTTCCAACGATTTATGGTGTATGCCTTTGGAATCATGAAGATCATAGGATTCTGAACATTAAATCTGTTCTAAAATGGTGTTTAAAAATCTTCACAATGGTTTCCCATGGTTTTAATGACTAGAATTATTGTTCTGGAGCTCATATTATTGCCAATTGTTTCTGATTTAATTCGTGACTATTATCAGTATGGCCTATCTTTTCGACTGATATTCATAATGGTTGGGATAGACTAGGGTTAAGGCTCTGATTTATACAGTGGGATGGTTTTCTGGTTTTCAAACCCACCACCTTTTATAAATTGGGGGAATTGAATTGACACTCCAAAATCATCAATTACACTCCAAAATCATCAATTACACTCCGAAATCATGTCAATTAAACCTTTTGGTGTTATAAGGTTCTGATCCCATCACTATTTGATCCAAAACCATGAGATTATGTTCATTTTTGATCCAATTCCATGAGATTATGTTCATTTTTGATCCAAAACCATGAGATTATGTTCATTTTTGATCCAATTCCATGAGATTATGTTCATTTTTGATCCAAAACCATGAGATTATGTTCATTTTGATCTCAAGACAGAACTGATTCCATTCTCCATCACATATTCATATTCTCCATCCCATTCTTATGGGCAGTACTAACTACAGAAACAAATGAACGAGTTCATCTTGCAACGATACTATGCGCTTGCAGAAAAACTTGATCAAGAAACAGAAGACGAGGCCAAGCGCAAGCGAGAAGAAGATGACCTTAAACTAGCGCAGCAGCTCCAAGGGGAAAGTGAAAGCCGGACGCGAACCAAGCGGAAACCCAAAACTCAAGCCAAAAGCCTGAAAAAAGGAACCAAGGATAAAGTGACCAAGGAAAAGCGAAACTCTGTGTTTCATGCAGAACTCTCGGTGTCGAGTCCTCTCGAGCAAGTGGTGGGTCTGGCCCGCATGAGTCGGCCCATGGTGGTCAAAAGGCTCTGGGAGTATATCAAGGCCAATTCTCTCCAGGACCCCAACGATAAACGGCGTATCAATTGTGACGAAAAGCTCCAGGCCGTGTTCAAGAAGACGAGCGTGGGGATGTTTGAGATGAATCGGTTTTTGGGCAGCCATTTGTTCAAGGATGGTGAGTTGGTACAGCCCAAAGAAGACCCTGGGGATTTAGAGCCAAAGAAAGAATCCGTCAAGGAAGAATCCGTCAAGGAAGAATCCGTCAAGGAAGAAACGACGTCAAAAACTGAGCTGATGGGAAAAGTGAATGGAGAAGTAAAGGAATTAAAGGGTGAAGTCAAGGACGAGGTGAAGCATGAGATGAACGATGACTGGATGGACGACGACGAGCTTTCCGAGTTGGAAGATTAGAGTCTATTATTATTCATCCACATAGTCTCTTGGTAGAGCCAATTCAGGATACAGAGTCAATTCCAGGATACAGAGTCAATTCCAGGATACAGAGTCAATTTATCGGGGCCAGTCCAGGATACGAAGACAATTCCAGGATCTGTGGTCTGGAGCTCATTAAAGGGGAACTCCATGGACTGGAAATTGGACTCCATGGACTGGAAATTGGACTCCAATGGGTACTGGAAATGGAAGTCTTTGGACGTCTACTTTAAGTACTCGTGGTCTGTTTCTCGTTGTCTCATTGTCTACTCTCATTCCGGGCTCTTTTGAGATATAGACAGTCCACAGATGGAGCCTTTGAGTCCACAGAAGTTTGAAATGGAGCCTTGAGTCCACAGAAGCTTGGAATGGAGGTCCATGAGATGATGACTGAATACGGGTGGTGAAGCTGGAGGAATGTGGAATGAAGGTTTGGGGAAAGAATTGGAGATGTAACTGGACAAATGACGAATGCTGATTTCGTTGATACTGAGAATGAGTTGATTTCAGTTATTGATTCTCCAGTTCCTGATTCTCCAGTTTCTGATTCTCCAGTTTACTGTCCAGCTTTCTGACTGTCCAGTTTCCTGCATCTCCATTTTTCTGATCTCACTTTCCTGGTCTACTCCATTTCCTGATCTACTCTCCAGCTTTCTGATTCCAGTTTTCTGACTCTCCAGTTTCTGATACTCAAGTCGACATCAAGCCGTTGTTGCATTTTTGTTGGCCAAGTACTTATATGAAGGAGCGTGGGTTTCCGAACGGTACTGGGCCACCAAGGACTTTTTGGCCACCAACCCTTCCGAGGCCGATTTGGACCAACGGTCAACCAACGGTCATGAAGATCATCAAGGCCGGTGAACACCAAAGTGCTGCTACTGCATTACTGCATTTGACCATGAGTACAAACGGCAGATGGTTTTGCACCAAATCCAGCCGTTTTTGGAGCAAATCCAGCCGCTTTTGCAGCAAATCCAACCGTTTTTGGAGCAAATCCAGCCGCTTTTGCAGCAAATCCAGCCGTTTTTGGATTCCGTGGATGTCATTGTGGCGAACGGTCCCATTGGAGTCAACTCTTCCCTGGGTGTTTATACCAACTTCGTGACCTTGGCAGATTCATCTGCTTTGGCCGTGTCTGCCGGATTATATTGTTCCGATGGCTTACCTTTTGGAATCACGTTCCTTTCCAGAAGCTTCAATGATGCATTCCTGATCTACTCCATTTCCTGACCATTCCACTTTCCTGATCTACTTCATTTTCTGACCATTCCACTTTAATTCTTGACTTGAGGTGAAATACTTCTACTGATCATCTGGGACTGGAGTAGGAAAAAAAATGATAAAAGAAAGAAAGAAAGAAAAGAAAAGCCACGAAGAATGGAATTGCCAAGAATGGAATGGGAACTACAGTCCAGGACAGCCAATGTGCAGGAGGAATTTGATAGGTGATGAAGAGAAAGGAATAAATGGAAGGAATGGAAGAATGAATGGAAGGAATGAATCAGCTGTTTTCGGCAGAACAAAATTCCGGCTCAAAGACACTCTTGCTTTTCAACACGTTTAGTTTGTGAATAGCTTGAAACAAGCCAACAACGTTCCTTGGACCAATCCTAAAGACGGACAATAACCAATTTTCCTTCTTTAATTCTTCGACTCGACTTTAACTCCAACTTCACTTTGACTCGATTTTGACGACGCTAAGTGCTCATCTTCTCGGTCTTCCAGTTTTAAAAGACATGATACCCTTGGTATGAAAAAATTGGGATGAAAAAATTGGGATGAAAAAATTGGGATGAACAAAATTGGGATGAAAAAATTGGGATGAACAAAATTGGGATCAAAAAATTGGGATGAACAAAATTGGGATCAAAAAATTGGGATGAACAAAATTTTATTGGGAAACCAGCTGGAACTTTTCTTGAAGTTTTCTTGAAGAGTATACGGCCTTGTACTGGTCAGCCTTGTCGAAATTCTTCAATGTTTTGAGCAAGATCTTGCGGCTCAAAATCTTGGCTTGCAGATAGTCCCGTTTCTTCAAAGTCAAAGCCATCTGCTATAAAATGTACTCCACCTTGTTGTCGAATGGCATCAACGAGTAGGTCTGTACATGCAAGTCATACAAGATCTCCGTGGCAGTATCCAAGTCGTTCTTCTCGTTCAAGTATATATCCGAGAGCAACCTCAGAACCTGTGCTCGCTCCACCTCCACAAAAATCTTCTTGTCAGTAATAGACCGGATAGTGTCGATCAACTGGATCTTGGTCTTCAACTGGGACACCTCGGAGTTCTGCCACTGGTCCAAACTACTGATCACGTGCTGCACCATCACCTGGATGGATATTTTCAATTGGCCATGTTTTTTCGAAAGTGTAGCAATCAATTCATTGAGCTGCTGCCAGTCTTCGTGGGCCACCAAGGTCTGGACGATCTTGGCCAAGATCCGCTTGCTCAGGGGCAAATCAGATGATTGCCGAATCTGTTTTTCAAGCACCAAGTAGCGGTCAAGGGCATGGGTGTATTTTGGCAATTTTCCTGAAGTTTTTCTGAAGTTTTCTTGAAGTTTTCTTGAAGTTTTTCTGAAGTTTTTCTGAAGTTTTCTTGAAGTTTTCTTGAAGTTTTTAGCGTGGTACGATTTCCATATCATCAACACGTTCATCATCTGATGAAAATCTGATCATGAGTGATGTAAAAGATAAGAAATCACCGGACCAAGTCGTGGTTGTGGAGGTCTAAAATTGCTGTATTAATATAAGTTATCATTTTGTGAAATCTACGAATCTTAGAAATCATAGGAATAAACTCTTTATACTGTTGAAGTGGTTTTAGTGTACTCTATTCTTTAGTACTCTACAATATACAGTAATTTCTACTATATGCAGTAATTTCTTTTATATGCAGTACTCTGCTATATACAGTACACATTTCTTCATACAGTCTATTCCATGATATTCACTCCTAAAATCACTTTATTCTCCTAATTAACGCACCACTATACAACGTACTCGCGACTCTAGACTACATATGCTGGTCTTTCTCTTCTTTACTCTAGTCTAACCCGACTATATACAGTATTAAACTATATGCCGTACACCCAAATATTGTATGCACTCCAGACATAAAGGTTCCTTAACATTGGCACTCCGAGTTCATGAAGCAGAGTCAAATTAAGCTATCTTTTTGTGGTTACAGGAACATTAAAAGTACACACACATCCTTTTGTCCTTTTGTCTTTTTGTCCTTTTGTCTTTTTGTCCTTTTGTCCAATTTGTCCTTTTGTCCTTTTGTCCTTTTGTCCTTTAATTTCCCTTTTCCTTTTTTGGATTCCGAAGGTGCTGAATGGCTCATTCATGTATGTCTGCACATCAATGAGAGCACCAATCTCCACCATTCCATAGATTTATTCTCTACTAAAACAGAAATTGGACAGAAATTGGACAGAAATTGGACAGAAATTGGACAGATTGAACGGACCGGAAAACTCATAAACTTTAAAGAAACCATTTTCCTGATTTTTGTGCTTATACTAAGAAGTTCTTAGTCTTTAAGGATGTGAAATTAATTGAGTTTCTGGCCAGAATTAACTCTTTTTTGAAAAGTCCTGTGTACAATGTCCTCGGCCCTGCATGTACCCATGCCCGATCGAAAATTGCCTATTTAGGTCTATATCCGAAGTACGGTGGAAAAGAGATAACGCATTCATCTTTGAGCTGTTGCCAATGATAGACACCATAAGCTTAAAGGTGTCGTGTCCCTTGTCATCTGCAGGACTGGACATGGGGTCTGCAGGAATAGACATCGGGATTACGTAATCTGCAATGTACACCAGTGCACCCGAAAAAAAAAATAGCCGGTTAAGCCACTTTAAATGCCTTTGTTTGTATTATGGGTGGCGGAATCATGAGTGGCTGGTCACGTGCGCGGACGTGAAGTAAGCTTAAATTTTAAGGTCACTTTCATGTTGGTTATATGCAGGCTACTTGTTTTTTCCTCTTAAAAGAAGAAGAAAAAATCTGGTTAAGCGAAACAACGCCCCCGAAACGTGATCAAAAATAGAGACTGATTTCTTTAAATGAATTTTTTGGGTTTTTATCCTTGGGAGTGGAGTGGAGGAGGGAGCTTGGATGGTGTGCGGCTCAGGTTATTACCGCATTAGGCAACTACTCTTCTCCAGGCGCGCACCCACCTCTCAAGTTCCCAATCCGCGACTAACAACCACTTCCTACACGGTCCTTACTCCGCCTTCTTCACGGCCACTACTACTTGCATAGACTCTTCGGGCACAAATCTGCAGCGTTTATTTTGAGGGCCACAACTTTCCTGCACCTTACGCCCCCTCGGTCCTTTCTACTTCCGGTCATTTTACTTCCGGCCACGACTTCCGATCACGACTTTTAATTACTGATTTCCGATCCCTGATTTCCGGCCACCACTTCCCCCCGGTCCACTTCCCCATCTTGGTCTGACATAGTGAAATCCGCCAATCTACGCTGAAACTGCCCAACTATTTATTCCTCCACTCACAGAGACTGCCACTAAGAGACTGCAACTAAGACTTTTGGCCCTGACTCTTGATACTGCTTTGACCCGACTTTGATACTGCTTTGACCAACTTTGACCCTGACTTACTGATTACTTATACAGTAGTGAACAAACCGTTACATTCCTTACTTAGTCCTCCAGAAACCACCGTGTGTCTGGTCTGTTTCTTGGTCTCCTGCCTGGCACTGCCCTTCTAGACTTCCAAGTGTCTATTGATTCCACTAAGATCTACCAACTTCTTAGTGTCTGCTAACCCCTACTTAGTGTCTGCTAACTTGTACCAAGTGTCTACTGATTGTCTATTAGTGTCTATTAGTGTCTACTGAGTGTCTACTTAGTGTCTATTAGTGTCTATACTGTCTACTGAGTGTCTATTAGTGTCTATACTGTCTACAGAGTGTCTATTAGTGTCTAAACTGTTTGACTCTTGAGTGACTCTGACTGATTGCCGGCTCTTCATTGGCTACTGCTTATTCCTTAGTGCTTGACTGAATACCCTAGTCTGTTGACGGTTTCTTAATACTTGTCATTGGCTATTTATCGACGATTGCTATAGATCTACTCCCCAAAAATGTCGGTGCTGTCGTCGTTGAATAGACGCAAGACGTCTCCTCCACACACCCGGACACTGAGTCTACTATCGGTGACCAGAGATGCACAGGTGGACAACGTGGACGAGTCCAAACTCTACAAGGCCGTGCTCAAGGTGGTGCTTCTCCAGTACATCAACGAAGCACGGTTCCAGAAACCCATTCGCCAACGCCACTCGGTGCTGCCGGACCGCAAGTCCCGGGTGCGGGAAAACGACCCTGTGATCCCGCCGTACTTGGTTCCCGAGCTCAAAACCCGCTTGAACAGTATAGCCATGGGCCTGTCGAAACACGACGATGCCACGCGGCGGCTGTTGCTTCGTTTTTACTCGGATTTGCTTGACCCGACCATGGCCAGCGACCTTCTGCGCGCCACTTTGGGCACTTTGGTGATGAAATTCGTTTCGTGTGCCAATAAGGAGCTTGTCAAGTTATCGCTGGTGCCTGCAGAAGAGATCAGCTCCAGTGTGTTTCGGCAAACCGAGCTGTTTATCCAGATCATCAAGTCATTGGTTCAAAAGGATAAAAATAAAACGGTTTTGGTGGCCAAATTGAATGAACACAGCTCGGCTTTGCTGCCGAAAAAAGACCAGGTCTTGGGCCTGCTGGCCGATGCCGATGCCAAGTACCCGGAAATCTCCTTTAAGGTGCTGGACATGGACCTGGCGGCCGTGCTGCTTCTTCAACAGGTGTTTGGGGTGGACGATACCCAAATGCAAGCGGATGTGAAGGCCCTAAAAGCCACGGTCACTCATAAGGCCTTGGTTAAAGATATAGAGCAGGTGCTCTTTTATACAGGCAAGGATATCGGTCGGTATGCCCCCAATAACTTTTCCGAACCGAATGCATACGAAGCATGGAAACAACGGGAGATTCTGCTTTGTGAAGCACTCAAGAAAAAATACGCTGTTCCACCCCACATGAAGCTTTTACCGGCCCCACAGCTTCCACAAGGCGAGGAATTCTACATCATGCCGTCACGGGCACACATTAACCCGTTTTTCACGGTTCTATGCAAACTTCTATTGGAAAAAGCCCTGGGAGACTCATTATCATTGGTCAAACCGGCCCGGGACTTGCTTGCATCATGTGCCAGAATTTGGAGGCTAGACCCATCCACAAGGGCCGTGTGCTTCTTTTCCGGTGCTCACATGACCAGCCTAATGGTGGACGCCATATACCGAACGCCCGACTCCAAGAGCTTGGGCCCCATCGATTTGGATGCTGCCAAAACAGTTTTTCTGGCATGCAAACGTGTGGTGGAAGATGGAGGTCTAGACTGGGACGATAAGCCCCAGTGGAGTCTGCAGGACCAGGAAGAATGGGTCAAGCTTTTGGGTTACACTTATTCACAGGTGATGCAGAGCATCAAGGATTGTGTGAGTGCAGTACTCAGCAAAAGCATCAAGCCCAAGTTTGCGCCATACCTTACCTTTTTGGGCGAATACGTGGAGTCCGATTGCCTCTTTGGGAAGATCCAGGACCTGGGGGTTCCTGCACGGTGGGAGAAGAAGTTAAGCCGTACGCTTCTTCGGGCGTCCGAAGCTCTGTATGCCGATTCATTGGCTACTCTTCCCAGAGACGATACCTTGAGTATCGTGCATATCTTGGAGATTTGTGATGAGCTTGTGGGCAATATTAAGATGCTCCAGAAACGGTACAAGTTTCCCCTTTTGGATTTTCTTCACGTGGGCCATACCTATGCGTCCGTGGTCACGGGGATGTTTGCTTCCGACGCAAACAACATCTTAAAGCATATCTTCGTGCACGTGACGGCCCGAGGCCAGTTCCTCAACTTTGCAGATGCCTTGGAGGCATATAAATCTTTAAGTGAGATCCGAAGCATCCATACGCAGGTTTGTGGGGATAAAACCAAGTTTGGGTTTGACCTCGAGACGTTTTTCTTCCCCTATCTCGAGTCGTGGGTGCAGGAAAGCTCCGAGAAGATCAAGAGTTTTGTTTCCAATGCACTTGTGGAGGACGATTTCCAGCCCATGGATATCGAAAATGATGCTACAAAGCACAGTACTTCAGTGCACGACGTTTTCTCGTTGATCAAGCAATATTTGGCCATTTTACGTGACCTCGACTGGCAGAACGAGGCCCAATTGGCCAAGGTTTACACTACTCTTACGCAAAGTGTTAGTGCCAGTTGTCTCTTATATGCTAGCGAGTTGAGTGACATTATTATGGAGGATTTGCAGGAGGAAACCAAGCAAGAGGTGGTGGAGAAAAACGGCTGGCTCGAAGAGGTCAAGTCCATGGTGACCCAATTGGGCAACGATAAGCTGGAAGTACAGCCGTTTATCTTCACGCCTCGCACGTGCATTGGGCTCAACAACTTAAGTGCTATGGTGACACAACTAGCCAAATTGGAAGATGTGGTGAACCCCGAAGCCATTTCTGCTACGATGATGCAGCACGACCCGAGCTCCAAGAACCAATACACTAGCCATGTTTTCCTGATTCGGTTGGTTAAGGCCGAAAATCTCCGGGCTTCGTCCGATTCAGGAACCCTAAGGCCGTATGCCACGTTGGTGGATACTCAGGCCCGCAGAACCATTGCCAAGACCCGGACTTTGGACTCAGACCACCCGGAATGGGATGAAGAGTTTGAGGTGACTCTTCGGGCAAATTCACAAATGACGCTTTCGTTAACAATCTGGGAGGAACGGTTCGGGACTCATGCAGTATGTGGGCGGGCATTGATCCAGCTTGAACCGAGAAAATTCAAGCACGATGGCATTCCCCAGGAAGTTTACCTTGATTTGGACACGCAAGGCCGGGTATTGACGGAAATAGCAGTGGAGAGCGAGCGAGACGATGCCATTTTTGCATTTGGAAAGGCTCACCGAGCTCTTAAACGAAGCCAGCAAAGGATCACCAAAATGATCGTGGCCAAATTCTCCACGTTCATCAAAAATTGTATTTCAAGACAAACCTTAAAGGCCGTGTGTGGAAGTCTGGGCAATATCAAGCCCACTCCTCAGCTTATGGACGATGCCATGATGCCCTTATACAATTATTTGAACATGAACCTTGCAGTTTTGGCGCAATACTTGACCAAGGATTTGCTTCTCCTGGTGATGTTGGAGGCCTGGAACGTGGTGGTGGCATGCGCAGATGTATTGCTTCTTCCACAATTGAAAAGTTCCAGGGCCATTAAGCTGATGGTGCCGAAAAGCATGGGGGCTTCATCCAAGCCCGGGTGGCAGTCTGCAGTGACGTCAGCGGTGGCCAACGTGACCAATTCAATGAATTATCTTGGATTTGGGAAAACCTTGACCAGCAACGAGATCGAGACGGTGATTGGCTGGATCAACTTCTTATGCTTTGATTTCTTCTATAACGACGGCAACGGCCCACCGATATCCGCGTTGAAAAATGACCAGTACCAGCAATTGCTCTTGATTCCGGTCTATTATGAAAACGACGTGGCTCTGCTCGAACAAGAATCAGAACGCCTTGCTCCTGCATACCTCCAGACTCTCCGGGATAAAAACAATGTGTTTGTTTCCGATGCTGCCACGTTAAGAAGCAGAGCAGGCTCCATCGCACGCAGCCTGACGATCCGAGCCAATGCTACGGCCAAGGCTCGGGCCAAGGCCGAAAAAGAGGCCCGTGAGCTCCTGGCGGATCCTTTGACTGCACAGACGTCGGCCGAGAATATTATTCTCCGGCTTCTTTTGTTGCGAGGCGAAAAGTCCTTTGTTTCCAGACGACTCGAGCAGAGAGAGAGATTGGCGCATACCATTGCTACCGAACGTTTGGCCCGCGCTGCTGCCGAGGGGTCTTTCCGGTAAGTGCGGGAAAAAGAGAAGTTCGGGTGAAAATGGTTCAATCTCGGGTGAAAATGGTTCAAGTCTGGGGTGAAATTGGGTTCAAGATGCCATATAGAAGTGTGTGCGTCTGAATCACAGGTTAAGTGATTCTTAGCTCGACGTTAAAAAGAAATCAATGAAAAATGACACCATAGTAAAACAGCATGTATAACCAATCTATTCGAGAATTCTATATGACAGATTATGGATTGTTGTGGGGTGTCTATACTGTTGCGCGTTTATATAAACTCTCTCATAATCTGGCACGTGAGTCTCATTGGCTAACAATAACTCTGGTAAGTATGGAACTCCTGACTCATCTATTTGCTTGTATGAATGCTTCTTCATCTCTCTGCTTGTATTATTGCTTCTGGTATATCTAATCTAGGAATCCTTTATATAATCTTGGGAATCGTATTCCTGACCACAAGCTGAGCTGAAGGGATTTCCCGCCTTATATCCAAATGACTGGCTTAGATCCGACGGAGAATAGTTTAAGGAAGAGAAAAGTATGATTACGCTGTAAAAAAACTGGGGGGGAACGCCTATTTATATACCGCAGGAACAGGCGGTTTTGTGGCTGCAGAAATGTGAAACGCGCGGGGGGTGCGAATATAAATTGCAGCCAGATGCGCTTCTCAGAACTTCCACCCTCTTTTTCAACATACCCTCTTTTTCAACACACCCTCTTTTTTCAACACGACCCGCCAGCTTAGATCCCTTATGCGTGATTCCTATCAGAGAGATGTCATTGGCTGTGGTAACTCCTTCCTCGGAGTTATCGCCCCTTTGTCGGAGTTATCGCCCCTGAATGACTCTCTCTCATTGGTCCTTCCTTCTTTTCTTGTTCCAGATACTCCACTGGTCCGCTTGATATGTAGCCGTGTGCCTTACCTCGGTGTTTCATCTGTATCCCCGCATTCTAAACTTTCGGGGGGGATTCTCCTCTTCTAAAGTTTCAGTATGCAGTACATAGGAGACGTGCGAGTCTCATATGTTTAACATTGAACGTAGGTTGTGTCAGTCACGTGATCCGATAAAATCGGTCGGTTTTCTTGAATGATCCGAGGGTGAATTGATTATATGCAGGTCCAACCTGAAATTTACTTTGGCATTATGGGTATTCCCCCCTGCAATCTATTTCCAGTCTAGTACCTAAATATCTTCATGCCATTTACAGCTCATTACCCTACTCTACTTTTTAATGGGCTGCTTTGGTGGGTAGAGTGGTACTATAGCGTACGTTAAGAAAGTCACGTGACCACATCCAAGTTCGGAGGGTACTTCTAAAGCACTCCCTAAAACAATCATAACTAGAATCTTTTACTGAGAAACAGCTGAAACCTGTAAGGTTTGCGTTCCCTAAAATTCTATGGGTCTTGAACAGAATCAAATGGGCACTTAATCCCAGTTGGTCCTGTATATAACCACCTGTTCTGCATTTAAGTACCGGAAGTAAGCAATAACCAAGAATACCAGCTATTTCACTTTGCAAAGCAAAGTTTCCTGTATAGAATGAATCAACGGGCCACTCTTTATTGAGGAGAATTATCCAATATACCATTATTCATAATCATCAATATATACAATGATATGCCTGTATGTTATATACCGGAATACAAAAAACTCCACCAAATTCCACCAAAATCTTCTAAAATCTTCCAAAATCTTCCACGTTTCACCCAAACGTATACTAACGCCTGCTACGTTCCACTGAACAATCATAGCTACCATTTTCCCCCACTTGTCTACTCACACTACCACTCCAGGATATTTATGAACCTTCAGTTTGCCTAATAGTAGAATTTCCCAATTCATTTTTTTAATATTTGTTAATATTTCGTCTACTAAGGACTTTTTGAAAGCTTACAAAGCTTTTTAGCTTCACATAATTGTATATTTATGATTTTATTCCTTCCCAATTTTTAAAGGTTTTTCTAAAACATCATTTTCTAGACTTGCAATTGACAAAATAATCGATCTAGATAATGTGGCTAAAAAGAAACCTTTTTTTATCACCTACAACCCATAGAAGTTGAATTTTCCGACTCTGAACTGTGTATATGAATGATTTATAAGAGACTGGTGTACTTTGCATGCATGCGCGGGTTGTGTGCAGGCCATGCGTCCAGTACTTTGAACAAGTCAAAAAAAGCCAAAAGGACGTGATTAAAGTCAAAAAAGAAGAGGAGAATAGAGGGATTTCTAGATTCCACGGAATTCATAACTTTGGATTAGGTCATTTTTGCGTCTTCCGTCAATTAAGTCCACATTTATTTGGGGTATCGGCCAATCCTGCATGGCAACGACACCTTTAATTAGAGATGGATTAATTCCCCCTTTAGGCCAAATGATTTCCTATTTGAGCCCATCTATCTGTAGCATCTTTACTTCTGCCTTGCATAATCGGCAAGAAAAAACCAGCTCGGCTCGGGGGTATTCTATTGTGCTCGCCCAAATAGGCAAGTGGGTAAAACTTCCGACGCAGTCAACAACTCTAAAAACATCTTTGGAGGCATGTGCATTGACACACGTTTAAAGATGAAAAAAATAGTATTTAAGATTACCCAAACCCCCTTCCTTCCTTTATTTTAATCACCTCTCAATCTCTCAAAAATGGCTGCTCCTCAACAATCCTCCAAGACTTCCACCTCCGCTCCAAAGGATAACTTCTGGACCCTCAAGACCAAATACGGATGGTCCCCAGCCTGTGTCATTGCTTAATTTATGTGCAGTCCAAGTAAAATGATCACGTGACCAGGTTAGTCTGGTCACGTGACTACTTCTTTCGATCTACTTAGACTTACAGTCTCCTTTTCAATAAATATATTTTCAAATTAAATTAATAAACATGTAAATCCTACGGGACTTCAAAAGCACAGAACGGTTTCATCTTCACCCCATAATCAAGTCAACACTTTATAGACTTACCTGCAGGAACATTTCATAGTTACAGTCTAGCACTATAGAAGCGGATGAAGTACTGACTTAAGTATAGTGGATTAAAGGCATAGTGGATTAAAGCATGTGGACTACCTCCCCCCCCCCCCCCCCC
>NKZY01000825.1:745-20424 GCA_002374555.1 Metschnikowia mauinuiana | reverse complement strand
TGCCCATGTAAAACGACTACATGGGCATTCCATGCCCATGCAAAACGTGCAGGAGTCGCACGGCGCTCACGTTTAACACGCATCAGTCTCATCGCACTCCATCTCAACTCCAACGTCTTCCAAACACACATTTCTTCCAATTTATGTCGGAGCCAATGTCGGACTTCGAGGTGGACCCCGAGGATGAGCTCTTCATGCACTCATACGCCACGCTCCCGCGCAACTGCAAAAAGTACTGGGCCAAGCGGTACGATCTCTTCTCCAAGTTCGATGAAGGTGTGTATATGACGTCGGAGCTCTGGTACTCGGTGACTTCGGAGGTCACGGCACGCGTGGTGGCCAAAATCGTCAAAAAGTTGCTTCCTGAATGTCAAAGTGTTCTTGACGTTTGCTGCGGCGGAGGGGGGAACACCATCCAGTTTGCTCGGTACTTTGAGTCGGTGGTGGGGGTTGATGTGAATGCAAATAATGTCACGTGCGCGCAGCACAATTGCTTGGTGTATGGAGTTAGCGACAATTCTTCCTTCATCACTGGCGATTGGAGGGACTTGTCGGCCAATATCGATTGGGTGCCGCTGCCGTCGGGCAAGTTTGACTTTGCATTTTCCTCTCCTCCTTGGGGCGGGCCGGCATATAAGAAACAGCCCACTTTCGATCTTTATCAAATGCTGCCCCTTGACTTGCTACTGTTGTGTGAGAGTTTGGCCCGTTTCGCTGACCACTTTGGCCTTTTTCTCCCTCGAAACCTGGACTTTTCTCAGATCAGTGAAGTCACCCGTAAGTTGTATGGTGGCCTGTGTAAAACCCGCATAGTGTGCTTATGGCAACAGGAAAGACCATTGGGGATCCTTGCGATATTCGGGGCAACGTATGATAAACCAATTTATGACTAATAAATGAATCATCAAAAATTAGCCAAGGAGGTTTTTTTTGTGGCCGTGAAATCGCCCAAAAGGTAGAAAAAAAGAAAGCCCGATGCGGGGCTCGAACCCGCAACCTTTTGATTGACCTTATGAAGATTAAGAGTCAAATGCTCTACCGATTGAGCTAACCAGGCTTAACTGTTGTGAAAATTTTTTGACATAGTTCAATGCGTCAAAACAACTTCTTTCACTGTTCAGTTCCTTTCCATCGCGTAATCAACTAGGGGCACAGTGAGGCTTCATTAAACCTGACTCAATGCCTTTGACATGGAGATTTCTGTCAATGACCAACCTAACTTTTGATTTAGGTGCCTAGTCATACCTTGGTCATCAATATATGGATCTAGACAGGAACCATCATTCCATTGCCTGAATAGGAATTGCAATGCAGTAGTCCCACTAATGCGTAACATTTAAGGGTTCAATAGATGTCCACCAGAATCTGAGAACACATACCCACTCCATCCCATTGTGTCAATCTTGGAACATCAATCTTGGAACATCAATCTTGGAACATTAATCTTGGAACATCAAGCGGCTTTTAACAATGTCTGTTTATGCTCATTGTGATTTTCTAGGGGTCCATTGATGAATCTGTGTAAGCGATAATAAAGGCAGCAAGAGCGATGGATTGGAAAAAATATTTGTTTTGGAGCAGCGGGGGAAATGTGCCTTTTTATATTATTCCCCCCTTTCGTAAACCTGAAACAATGTTGATGCGTTAGGTGTCGCAGTGCAGCAACCGTTGCGTTGGCTGCAAACCCTAGACGCTTGAGCACCTCCCCTCACGCAAGAGGCGCATACGACCACAGCTAGGCAACCAAGAATTATGCAGCCAAGGATCGCTGTAATATAAAAGGAGGACGAATTCCCACATAATATATCTCCCCTATTTTTTATAACGCTGGTTTCAAATTACATAGGGATTTCGTTTGGGAAGATAAGCTGCGCAACTGAATCACTGCATCCACCACTATAGTAAATATCCAGATAGACCCAGTCCCGCTGAATCTTGAATTACTGCCAATGGCTGCCTTGAATATCGATTCACAGCCAGCTCTGCTGAATACAATGGTACCATGTGTCTATCTAATTGTTTTATTATGCAGATCTATTTATGCAGAGCTTTCATAGATTGAAGGAAACTGGCCATGACTTCATCATAATGCAGCTTCTCTTCGTCCAGAACAGAAGCAACGCTCACATCCTGAATGGATTCTGGTCTCGAGATATCTGCTAGAAGAGACGAGAACCACTTGTTCTCACCCTGGCCAAAGCAGAGCGTATAGGCATCACCCGACTGGTTGGCACGTGCAGTACGGCCCACTCTATGCACGTACTCACGGGACGAGTTGGGGAGGTCATAGTTGACCACGGTGTTAATGGACAACAAATCGATACCTCTAGCAATCAAGTCCGTGGCAATCAAGATGTTGATCTTGCCCTCTTGGAACTGGCCCAAGAGCTTGTTTCGCGTGGAGGTCACATTATTGGTGGAGTTGATGTAAGCCGCATGGATGTTGGCCGATGGCTGCAATGCTTTAAAGAGCTCGTTGAGAATATAACAGAGTCGAAGAGTGGCATCGTTGGATTTGGCAAAGATAAGCACATTGGCGGTCTTCTGGTACTCCAATAAGAATTTGGCAAGCAATAACGGTTTGAATGCCGATTTGGCCAGCGAAAAACACATCTTCCACTCCCTCAAGCCCGCAGGAACGGAGAACATCTCGTTAACCAATTGTTTTGACAGATTCACAATAACCAAGCGTGGTTTGTGGAATTTCAAAAGCGACAACTTTCCTGCATCCGTGGTCAATGTGGCCGAAAACACCATCTTCTGTGGCTGCAACTTCCATGTATTGGCAACAATTTTTCCTTTGCCGTGACACCGTTCAATGCTCAGCACAACCACCTCACACCAGTTCTGGAACAGTTGGTTGAGCAAACGATCAGCCTCGTCCACCACCAAAAATCGCAATGCCTCCATTGAGAGAGAGCCGGAAAGAATATGTTCCACCAAACGACCGGGGGTGGCCACAATGATATCTGGCGAATGAGCAAGAAAACGGGCGGATTCATCTTTGATGGATTCACTTCCAAGTCCAGTGACCCGCAAATCAAAGCCACTTGCCAAACTCTGGAGCGTGGCTGCCACCTGCATGATCAACGGCTTGGTGGGCACCAAGATAATGGCCCGAAGACGGGGCACGATGCGGTCTTTCAAAGCTTCTATGATGGGCACGGAATATGCAAGGGTTTTTCCACTTCCGGTGGATGCGTTGACCAACAAGTCGCCTTGGAAATCGGGTGCAAGCTTGTTTATTTGAATATCTTTTAGGAGATGGTTCCACACCGCAATTTGGACGGAAAAGGCACTGGAGAAACCCAAAGATTGCAAATTCTCTAGCATTTTGGGCAGCAAGGGGAAATCGGAAAAGGGCTTCAGATCCTCGGGGAGTGCATACTCAGGCTCGGCAAGCCAATCGAGGTTCTGCTGATGCAGTTTGTTGGATTCAAGATTGGGGTCTGACGGAAGCTCTGGCTGAGGAATGGGACCCAAATCATGGAGCTCTCTGTCCAGAGCCTCGGATTCCGAGTCAGCTTCCGAGTCAGCTTCATCGTTCTGGGTTGTTGCAGACGAGTTGAATTTGCGGAGAATACTGGCATGTTTGGATAAATGGCTCTGATCGAGGTTCTTCAGATCAAGGGGGGGAAGTGGTTCCGGGGAATGTGAAGGTGGCTCTTTTTCAGGGTTGGGGCTGCTTGGATCTAGGGTCTTGGCATCAGCATTGACATCAGCACTGGCGTCATTCTCTGCACGAGACTCACTATCCAGGTCACTTTCCAGGTCCAGTTTCAGAGTCAGGCTCAGACTGTCACTGTCACTGTCACTGTCACTGTCACTGTCCAGATCCAGACTCAGATCCAGACTCAGATCCAGACTCAGAGTGTCACTTTCCAGACTCAGACTGTCATTGTCCAGACTCAGACTCAGACTCAGGTCCAGAACAGAGGCCTTTTTAGAGTCCGAATCCAAAACAGGGTCCTCCAACTTCCTCTTCCGAGGTACCAATTTCTTGGCCACAGGCGCCACGGCCGGGGCATCAGGATCAAACCGTTGGGCAAACATGGCGAGAGATGAGCATCAGGGCAGTTTTTCAAGAGGCCGCGGTCACGTGCGCGCCTCGGAAGGTGTCACGTTGAAAGCGAAAAAAGACCAAAGACCAAAGACCAAAGACCCCAGGCCAACGGTACATTCTCCAACATGAGGGCAGCATTCAATCTTATGAAAGGAAGGTCAGTGTGGAAGGGCCCACACGTGGTACCTCTTCCCATAGCCGAGGCTATGAAGACGGGAACGCCCATCCGCACCAACGCCAGAAGCTGTACGATTCTCCCGCAGTTCGTGGGCTTGAAGTTCCAGGTGCACAACGGAAAGGAGTATGTGGAGCTCGAGATTTCCGATGAGATGGTGGGCAGCAAGTTGGGCGAGTTTGCTCCCACGAGAAAGAGATTCACCTATAAGTTCTCCAAGAACTAGTCTGGTCAACGACATGTGAAGTCATAGAAGAGCATGACATGAGAAGACATGAAGTCAGGATGACAAGACAAAAAGAGCCAGAATGACAAGAAATGAAGAAGTCAGAGTGACAAGAAATGAAAAAGTCAGAATGATAAGAAATGAAGATTCAATATGACAAGACATAAAGAGTCAGAATGACAAGACAGCTGTATATAATTCATAAGAAGCCGAGGGCTTGCATATTCAATCGCCAAGAATACCAGTGAGTATACGTCCACTAACCATTTGTAAGTAGAATAATAGTGATACACTAGTAGTAGTATAATCCGAACTTCGAGCATCATGGTCTGGGCCAAAATCTCCCATTGTCACTTATGAATAGCCTATACCTTAAAAAGTATAGCTATATTAAGCACAACTAAAGGATACCAGGTGAGGATACCAGGTGAGGATACCAGGTGAAAAAACCACTTGTATAACGTACCAGAATCTCATTATTCTAACTTTATAATTGTAGGAAACATAAAAGGCAGTCATTAATTAGGACATTATAGGTTGGCAGTTTGATCTCGAAACAGCTCTTGAACATGCTTAATAACGTTTAACAATAGGCGAGGTCCTAAAAATACAGGGGGGGGAAGGTCCTCCTTTTATATTCCTTTACCCCACTCCTCATGTCCACAAAACCCTTTATGCATGCAAAGCCCCATGTCCAAACCCTTTATGCACACAAAGCCCCATGTCCACAAAACCAAATGCTGCATTTCCGAAACACCGGGGTTGCTTAATGCAGCCTCGTCTGAAACACTCTAAGCCGCGCGCAGCTCGCCTTCCAAAAGTATATAAGTAGCCATGCCCCCAGTAATAAGAACCCCTATAATAAAATTCTGGTCCCATATTCAACAAATTTGCAAGTGGTACTACTAGCACCAAAGGCCTGTGCATGAGCTATAATTTTATGGGACTTCAATTTACAGCCAGGAGAAAGGGACAAGAAATAGGGACAAATCGTGAGGATGAGTGACAAAAAAGGTGAATGTGATTTCTTTCTCAAAACAGATGTATGCAATTTAGTTCAATGGTGAAGAATATATTGTGTACACTTTCTACAATGGCCAAATCAATGGCCAATTACAGGATGTGTCCTGCTAATTATCAGGTTAATCCATGGGACACTTGAAGTATGGTGAAACTACAAAGATGGAACATTTGGGAACCACTATTATTAATAAAATCATCTACTGACTTATTTATAGATCTGATAGATCTGAAATCCAGAGCATGATTTTATTATAGAGCATATCTGCTCATTACCAGGCCGTTCCAGAAAGCTCCATCCTATATCTTACTATTAACATCTTTTTTATTGGGGCATAGATATATAGCAGGGTGGAAGCATGTGTGAGGTTAGCAGATACTATTCATCAATGGTGGTCATAGAAGCAGGGAGTTAGTATAGCTAGGGGTCAACAGCGTTGTATTAGCAACAAGTGCCATGGCTGAAGATGATGTGACTGAAATCATGTGACTGGCAAATGATAGACAGCCAGAAAGATAGTATCAGTCATGGCCTCGAGGAGTATAGTCGTTCAACCTCTCCTGACGCAAGGCTCCGGTCCGATCCTTAACCGGCCACTTCCCCCAACCGTTCAAACGAACCACCAAACACGAGGCATTGTCATCTCCGCCAATGTACTCCACGAACTTGATCACCTCCTCTGCACAGAACTGCGGCGAGGCCTTTTGGTGGCCCCTCAAGTTGAAGTTGACCATGATGATGTCTGCGATTTCCTGGTCGGTCAACTCGTTGGTGACTCCGTCCGTGCAGAGAACCAAGAACGACTCGTCGCCGCCCATACCTCCCACCGTGTGCTCCTCGATCTCTCCTGCAGTCAACTTCTTGTTAACGGTTTCGGCGTCTCCAATGATGTACTGCGCCACATCGGGCTCTGCGGTGACGCCCATTTCCTTGAAGTTCAAGTCGCCGAACGAACGGGTGTTGGCCAAGGAAATGAAGCGCTCTTCGCCAAACGAATCCGTCATGAAGTACGTTGACGAGTACCTTCTCAACCGGGCGGATTCGTTGGGGTTGGAAGGATGATGGGGAGAAGTGAGCCCGTGGGCCTCTCCCGTTCGATCCACCAAAATGGCCCTGGTATCGCCCACCTGTGCCACCGTGAGCTTCAGAATCGTCTTGCGATGGAAATAGTACTCCTCCAAGACTGCACGCAGCTCGTTCTCCAGGTACACTGTTTCGATGAATGCAGAAGTGCATGTCGACCCTGATTTGTTGTCTTCTTGGCCGAAAAAGTCATAGTCGGTGGCTAGAAAAGCCATGGGGATTCGGACATTCAAATCGTCGGGGGGAAGACTTAGATGGTGGAGCTCCTGTATACAGGACCGGCCTTTCATTAGGGCCAAATTTTCCTGCCGTTTCTTATACCAGCGTTTCCAATAACCGCCAATATCATTTGCATATGTTTTCAAAAGGTTTTCCTGGTCTTGTGGTGAAGAAACCAAATTGGACAGGGCCTCGACTGTCTGCAGGAGCAGAGCAGCTAAGAACTTCAGACACTGGTCACCGCCATGGCCGTCGAAAATGTTAAAGTTGAACACGGACTTATCGGCGATCCTGAGGACTCCTGCACTGTAGCGGTCTTCATTGTATAAACGGTTGACACGTGACGACGTGTGGCCCAAATGGGACGGGCTTTTAAGGAGGGGAACCCGGAGTTTGTAGGGATGCTTGTTTTCGGACGACGGCGTTCCGGTGGTGAAGGTGACGCTGGAGGAGAAGAAGCGGGTGCATTGTGGCACCGCCAGGGGTTGTTTGGGGAACAGATTGGGGGATAGATTGGATGTTTTGGGAGGGAGCGCCCGAATAGGCAATGTGCGTTCCGGATTGGGCCAGGCGGGTTCCCGTTTAGGCAATCCGCCTTCCCGTTTGGGCGCACGTGCCCATCTGGGCCACAAGCCTTCTATTTTGGGCCTCATTAGCGAGTGTGTGTGGAGCCAGCCAAGTGCAAGAGGTGAGTAGAGGTGGGCAGCCGAGAAAGGGTACCCCGGATTGATTGCGCGGTTATGTGCAGGAAAAACCCTCCCATTTTCAATATACAGTCCAATCCACAGTGTGTCCAATACAAAGTGAACGGTGGTCTACAACAAGAACAATTGACAGTTTAAAATATGATTGTTTAAATACGACTAAGCAAACCCGTACCTCCAATCCCCACAGAGACAAGTCAATAAACAAGTCAAAATCAGGTCAGTCAATAGCAAAGTCAATAAAGCAAGACAATAAAGCAAGTCAATGACCGGAGCAGAAGTGGGGAAATAGAGGTCAGGGTGTAGTTCAGTGCCAATCACGTGGACCAATCATGAACCAATCACGTGGACCAATCAGGGACCAATCATCTCTTAGATTAATTACTTCACAAGGCAGCCTTAATCTTTGGCTCCAACTTATCAGCAGAGCTCAAGGCCTGCACATCGGAATTGCCACCAATGTGTTCCCCAGCAATAAAAACATTGGGCACGGTTTTTTGCTGAGTGATCTCAAACAAAGCCTGTTGGATCTCGGCGCCGTTTTCCTCGGTGTCCAATTCCAAAATGTAAGCGTCTTGCGTGATGGCGTTGATGGTGTTTTTCGTCTTGGTGCAGAACGGACAGTAGGTCTTGGAGGCAATGAAAATGGGCTTTTCCTTGATGAGCGATTGCACTAAATCGATTGTTTCTTGTTTCATGGCGGGCGGCGTGGTGTAGAGAAATCTTTTGAGGAGGTTGAACATGTGGGGAAAGGGCTCCTTTTATATGTTTTGCGAGCTTGCTGCTTACAAATTCCTTGTGCGGCGCACGACCCCGACCAAGTCCCAACCATTCCATTTTTCCACTACTCTGGTCGGAAGTTTCTAATTTTTAGTATTTTGTAAATGTTATTCTAGTTTCTAGTGATTTTCTAGTTTCTAGTGATTTTTATAGTTTCTAGTAATTTTTCTAGTTTTCTAGGATTCTGTCTAATTTGTCTAGTCTAGCAATTCTAGTACTTTGAAACTGTTAATTTAGTAGTCTGTAGTTTGTCTAATTTGTATAGTTTGTCTAGTACTTTTTAAACTGTTTAATTAGTATTCTAGTAGTTTGTCTAATTTGTCTAATTTGTCTAGTAGTCTGCATATTCCACTCCTCTAGTACTCCAGTGATCTCTGACAGTCTGTAGTCTGTAGTTTGTCTAGTTTGTCTAATCTGTCCAATTTCTCTGGTCTAGCGGAGTGTACTGATCTTTTGCAGTTGCTTTCTGACGTACGTATCAGAGTGATTAGACATTGGAGATTGGAGATGACTAAGGAGTACCCCGAATTCCTATGAATAACAATAGTGCTTGGCACAGAACTTACCGTGGCACTGCCTGCAGTCGGCCACCATTCTGAGAGGAGCAGAGATACACTATTCAAAGTGTTGGACATTGCATAAACATACTCCTTAGTATGTACAGTCCATTACAGGACTAGACTAGTTAGTATGAGAGCCCGAAAAGCTGGTTAGTATGAGAGCCGGAAAAGCTGGCGGGTTCAGATATTTCCAGCACACACAGACTGAACGCTTTTCCTGATCCATTGAAGATTTGTATACCATAAATCATGATATAGTCCAATGAGCACATTCTTGGTTTTGACTTCAGATAGACTGGCCGTGAACTGCCCATAATGAAGAGGCCATTCACTACAATATCTAAATCTGCACAGTTGAAGATTTTCGTTGAAGATTTCGTTGAATAGTCAGTTGGATAGTATGGAAGAAAGTTTCATTGATATTTCGAAAAAAAAACCCAAGTCATTATAGTCTATAATGTATAACATCTTATCTGAAGGATGTAATATTTGATATGATTCAACATGTAAACACAACGTTCTTAGCTCAATATGAAAAATCCTTTGTGAAATCCAATTTGAAGTTGAAGTCAGTAGTGGTAAATATCTCCTTAATGGGGTTTAGAAATGAATTGTTGATGAACTTTTAATGCTTAACTGATTCAGGGGTTTAAACATTTTGATGATATTCTATTCGAACTCCACATAGTTATTTAGTGCTGCACCAGTTTAAAGATCATTGAGTGAGATATAAAATAAAAGGGGGTGTAAATAAAAGGGGGCTGTAAAAAATGCGAGGGAGGAGGCTCTTTATATATTCGAGAATGCGGGATTTAAATGGCTGCGAATCGAGGGGGCGGATGCGCGCACGGGAATATATATAAAGCCTCGTCCCCCTCCATAATCCATAATCGCACCATTTTTTGGACCCACCATAAAACAAATTCCTTCTCTATTTTCGATTGGCCATGTTTTTTGAACACAGTCATGTGACTATTCACGTGACCTTTCATGTGATCTTCATTCTCCATACTTGATTTATATTTGACTATTGATTCCATTCATTGATCTTGAGACTAGAACTTGATCATGACTGCTTGTGATCTTGATGATCCTGATATATCCATTGATCCTGATTTATCCATTGATCCTGATTTATTCATTGATCCTTATCTGAGTATCATACACATTATAAAGCGGATCCTTGAGCCAGGGATCCTCATGGATCCAAGAAAACGCCCGTCTTCATCACTATAGTTGTGTTAGGACGACCAAAACGTGATGGCGGTAATGGAAAAGATCCATTCTATGATTTCATATTTACTACTTTGGTAAGAGTTATTTGGGATATTACAAAGATATGAATTCATCTTTCTTCTTTTACTATCTGGATTACATTTCTTCCATATGAACAGTGCTAGAATGTTAATGGGATGGGTATTTCTACAGTTTGGTCCATACTTACTACATTTTAGAGTCTAGACCAGATCTTCTGGCTAAAAGTGGACTAACACATATTCGGACTGACTGGGCTGACTAGACTAACTATAGCCAGACCAGTGACTACAGACTGCATGCAGTCTTGTGCCTAGCAGGACTAGTCGTCTGGTTATCTATTCCTAACCAGGATATGATAAAGAATACCCTAGAAGGTGCCAGTGAATGAATTACTGCTGGAGCAGTCCAAGAAGAGTTTTTTTTCCGGAACTCCCTTTTATTCTCTGCAGAGACAGAACAAGCGAAGCAAGGGACAATAACAGCGAGCAGGAGGATCACGAAGTTAAGGGAACGAAGAGGAAGAGGAAGAAGGGGAGGAGAGGAAGAGGAAGAAGGGGAGGAGAGAAAGAGACTCATCTGGTTTAGGATAAACCTCCAGTCCTCCAATCCCTGACCAGTCCTGCAAGATACTACAAGAATATGATTACTAATAATAGTCATATTTATAGTCATGACAGTTAAGTGTGTCTTTTATATTCTGCAGTACGCCATGGCTAGACCGGACTAGTACTTACTGCGGAGGCCTCCCGTTTTCCCAGTCGTTGAAAATGGAGTTGCTGATGATCTCAATGGAATAATGGTCCGGGTCCCGGATAAACGCAAGCTGCTTCATTTTGCCCTGGTTATACTTGACGGCCCACTCGACGGAATCGCCAAACTGGGCCTCGATCTCCCCACAGAACCGGCCCGGATCGTCACATGACACGCACGTGTGGCCGTACCCCTGGAGAGCGCCGTTTTCCGTGGAGTTTCCATTATGGTACCCCTCGAAATTGTCGTCGTTTTCGGTGCCATAATTCTGGGTCAATTCAATGACTCCTTCCCGGGCAGCAAGGTCGGCATGCGACATCAGCCCCTCCTTAAAATTGGCGTCGTGCTCGTACCCCAAAAAATAGAGGTCGAACTTGGCGGTGGCGTGTTCCTTTTTGGTGAACAACTTCATGCCCAACACTTCTCGGTAAAACTGCAACGATTTCTGGGCATCCTTGACACGGATCATGGTATGGTTGAGTTTATAAGTTTTCAGTTCCGAGACACTGGCGGTTTTCCCTTGTCCATGTTCGATGATTTCAATCCAGTACCCGTTGGGGTCCAAGGCAAATGCAATGTTGCTTTGTCTGCCGTCACTCAATTTCTTACGGAATTGGACCCCATTGGCCAAAAGCGTCTGTTCACACGCTTGGATGTTATCCACACTAACACAAATGTGTCCGAAGCCCCTGAACGTTTCGCCGTTTCCATTGTTCAATTTGTAATCAGCGTCGTTTTCCACGCCATGGTTATGACACAACTCCAAAACGCCTTGTCTGTCGGCCCAGTTTTTCGGGGTTTTGGTTGGGTATCCCAACATGTAGAGCGTGAAGCCGTCCATGATGAAGTGGGAGATTAACTTCATGCCAAAGTGTTTTTCGTAAAAGGGCACACTGACCTTGGGGTCTTTTATGCGTAAGCACGTGTGGTTCATGTGGAATGAGGAATCGATAGTCATGGTGAGTTTTGGCTTTAGCAAGAAGAAAGAGGTATAAAAAGGTTGCTAGTTCTGGATGTGGAGGATTGACTTGCTATATACTAGTCATTGTGCAGGAAATCATATATTTCAAACAATATACAGGAAAGCTCTTATATACAGTACCACCTACTAATCATACCTTTTACCCCTTAATATTGGTCCATATCTTTTGTTGATTAGTCTGAATTCTTTATTGACCTAAGCCATTAAGAACCCAAGTTTTTGAGCTCCAGTCTCAAAGCTAGACGAGTCTATGCTATTCCGGGGGTACCCTCGGTACTACACTTGCACAATATCAGTGGCAAAGTACCCGGAATATCACGAATCCTATACTGTGTTCTTTCAAGATTCACCACTTTACGTAGGTAGACTGGGATTTGCTTGAAACGGTTTGATGCACTTTTGGTGGAGTTCCGTGGGTGGTCGGGGTCGGAACTGGCCAGTTCCGGGGCTTATATCCAGTTCCGACCTCTTCACTCAGGTCATTTTATTCTCCTCAAAAAAAATAAATCCGAGATTTTTTTAAAGTTCCAGATTTTTACTACCAGCAAGATAAAGATGCCTGACCAAGAACCTTGCATCTGGCGTGGGGGGTTGCTATGGGGGAGGATTGATTTTTAAATGGGACGCATCACGTGACTGCAGCCACTTGCGCGGCCGGAATACCCACTTCCGGTGCCTTCTTCCGGCTTATATGCAGCCACCACATATCCTCGGAAGAGGTTCCAACAATTAAACTATCTTTAAAGAAGCATATTTTGATAAGGTACTAGTAAGCGACTTTTTAGTGAATACCATCATGTGCCATGGCCAAGTTAACTAGAGTCGCCGTTTCATCCAGTTCCGGGGATTATATGCAGTTCCGGGATGTATATGCAGGCCCATGGTATTTAACTCTGGACGTTTCATTCTCCCCCAGCCAAAATCTACATCTCCTCCAAAAAAAAAGCTCATTGTTTTATGGAGACTGGTTAGGTTTGCAGGAAATCCCGAAATGGTGTGTGGAGGTGGTTGGAAAGGGTAATAAAGATGTAGCACGTGATCACCCTCGGATCTCGGCCGGAATAGCCAAATCCGACCCAGCGTAATTCGATAAATTCAGTTCCGGATTCATCTAAAATCTAAATCTAGAGGGATTTAGGCTGTACCTAAATCGATCTATACTTATGGACAGGGGAAGAATCGATAAGTCCATGTTGTTATGCAGTACACCCGGGTATATGCACCGGAATTGACTGGTCGATGAGCTACCGACTGTTTTCCGCCCAAAAACAGTCAGTGTGACGTTCGAAATTCAAGTATCTCAAAAAATCTATTTCCATAAACCATTTCTCAAAAATAGGTTAAATAGCGTTGGTCCTTTTCATGCTGGGGTAAGGCTGGTGTACGGGTGTGTGCGACCGATTTGGGTGCCAACCCCCGGAAATTGAAATTGAAATTGAAATTTGTGCGTGACCGAGGATCACGTGCGGGCATCAAACCTCGTATAAGCCCAAGACCCACAGCTGCGAAAAGACAAGCCCATGTTTCGCCGGTTCTTCTCGTCCTTACCGCCAAGGTGTTCCGCCTATAATGTAAAGCCCCGAAACACCATCAGTACCATCCACACGCGGTACGCAGCCAAACAGCCCATTTCCGTGGTCACGGCGTGGGACCACATCACCGGCAAAATCGCCGAAAAGGCCAACGTGGATATTGCCCTCGTGGGCGACTCCTTGGCCATGGTGGCGCTTGGGTACGAGGATACCAACGAAATCGGGCTCGAGGAGTTTTTGTACCATACGCGAGCCGTGGCCCGGGGCAACCGTACGTCGCTTATAGTGGCGGATGTTCCCTTTGGTACCTTTGAAAGCAGCGATGGTCAGGCCATTGATACGTGTATCCAGCTTATTAAGCATGGGCGGGCACAGGCTGTGAAAATAGAGGCCGGGGCAGATACGGCCGAGCGGGTGCACAAAATCGTGGCTGCAGGAATCCCCGTGGTGGGTCACGTGGGGCTAGCTCCTCAGAAACATAATGCTACGGGAGGGTATAAAGTGCAAGGGACAACGGAGGATGGGGCCCGGCAAATTCTTGCCGATTGCCAAGCGCTCCAAGAAGCTGGGTGTTTTGCCCTTCTCGTGGAATGCGTGCCCAATAAGCTAGCGGAGCTCATAACCGCTCGGGTATCCATCCCCACCATCGGCATTGGGGCCGGGCCTTATGTGTCGGGGCAAGTGTTGGTGATGGCGGATATGTTGGGGATGAACGATGGGCCGAAGGCCAAGTTTGTCAAGCAGTACATGGACTTTGAGCTGGATGCAGTGCGTGCTTTGAACAGCTACAAGAGAGATTTGGAAACGGGGGATTTCCCAGATGGGAACGTCCATGGTTATAAGATGAAATCGGCGGTGTTGGATGCATTGAGAGAGGAGAAGTGAGGAGGAGAAGTTAAAAAGTTCTACTTTTCGCCGTTTTGAGCTCCTTTTCTTTGGACTTTTCGAAGTGTCTTGGGGATTTATTTGCTGAAACGTGAAAATTTCAGTCTCCTGAGTTTCACTCGTCGTCCTTCCATCTAGACAATTCAGTCATTTCCCCCAGTTTTCCAGGTTTTCCAGGTTTTCCATGTGTTCCAGGTCTGTCTGGTCTTCCAGGTCTTCCAGGTCTTCCTGGTGTGGAAGAATTGGAGATCATGGAACTTATTCAAGTTCCTCCCGTCTCGTTCATCTTGATCAGCTGATCATCTTCATCCATTCTGGACCATTCCAATCCTGAGATTCTCTGAAGCCAAACTGAATTCTCAAAGTCTGGGAGATACTCTATCTTGATTTATGGTGATTGAATGGCCCTAGAGAAGAGAGGAGAAAAAGAGAAGAGGAAAAGAGAGGAGAAAAAGAGAAGAAAAGAAGAGAAGAAAAAGAGGAATTACTGAATGGTGATGGAGAGGTGTTGATAATCTCCAAATCTCGTCTCGTTTTAATGATACCAAATCCGAGATTTCATGGAGATTACCAGAACCGATTTCTATGAATATGAATTGGTGCTTTGATTTAATTTCTATGAATAGAGATGTGCATTTGCTATCAACACCTATAGCCATGTCATTGGTCCCTTTGTGGAGTTTACTATAATGGATTGGGTGTCTTGAGAGTTATATATGAGTGATAATAGAGAGTGGTTAAAGTATTGAATTATTGTAGCTCTAAAAAATAAGTACTTTCCCAAAAGTATCTATTGAAGGTACTTAAATTTTGGGGGCGAAAAAAAACCAGTTGGGGCAAGCTGGGAATCGAACCCAGGACCGCCCGCACCCTAAGCGAGAATCATACCACTAGACCACGTGCCCTTCTGGTTGTGAGTATAAATTGTTATACCTCTAAAATATACAGATTAAGAGTATTACATAAAAACACTTTGAATAGATCGAAAAAATGTAAATTAAGTATCTGGGTTTGACCGAGACTATTGGTTTAGTGGGACGGGTGAGATTTGTGGATTTACCCGAAAAAACCCGTACACCGCGCATGGTTACCCTCTAGGAATGTACCCTCACAGTTAAACCACCAAACAGCCAGCTCCGGAGCCCATCCCAAGCCCCACGCAGCTGCCCAAGAGAATTCTTATTACTACATCACCCGTGTATCCTGCAGATAATCCCCTATATAAAGGATTCCCCCTAATTTTACAGCCCCTTCCCCTTCCACGCGTATACACCGTCTCCCACCTCCCCCCATCACCACAACATGGCCCACAATCTCCCCGCCAGCGGCACGTACGGCAAATCCGGTGACGACGGCGTGGACGTGCCGGATGAAAAAGTCATTGACGAGATTTTCCAGGAAAAAACCACCAAACACGCCGACGACGCCATTGATTATGAGGATATAGACGAATTGGCGGACGAAGACGATCTCCCCATGGAGGAAATGGGCGGCGACGACGAGCCGCTTTTGGAAACCCCTGGAACCGGAACCGGCCAAGGGCTCCTGGTGCCCGAAGAAAACAATCTCCAGGAAGATGCAGATAATGAGTTTGATGCTCTTTTCGGAGGCGACGAAAACGGGCTAGACTACGCCCACGGCGAAGCGCCAGGGGCTTCGCAGATCCACCAGGATACAGGAGTGGATATGCTCCACATGAGCAATTCGTTGGGGTTTGAGGATGACGGGCTTACAGATCTAGGGCTCGGGTTCGAGGATGAGGAGGCCCATTTCCCTGCGCTGGCCCTGAAACCCCCCACGAAGAGACGAAGTGCCGAGGAAATCGCCTCTCGCAAGACGAAGCTACGAAAGATTGTGAAACGCTTGGAAATCCAGCATAAGGCCCGGATGATGGCGAAATATTACCCTTCTTACTCGCCTTACAAGCCGTTTAACTTCCACACGATGTCGGTGGCCGAGTCCAAGTTCTACGCCTACAAGGTGCCGAGCATAGCGACGAAACTGCATGTGAAGCCGCTTGTTCCGCTTAAAATCAGCTTGGAAATGGAGCCTGACCAGCGCAAAGCTTTTAAGTCGCAGAAGAACAATGTGGTGGAGATCCCGTGGCCGAGCGTGACGGAAATTACCCAGGAGGATATGAACTTCATCTCGGAGTTGGGCTCCAATGGCGATAATCTCGTCAAGGTGCAGGTGCTTCCATTCATGAAGCTGGACGGAGATGGCAACGATAAGTTTAGCGATTTCAGCAAGGACCTTATCTTAGCCACGGCCGATTGGAACGACGACGACGTCATCAGTGCCGGAGAAAGCGACGAAAGCGACGGCGAAAAAGCAACCGACATCACGGAGAAGTTCGAGCCCGATGAAATCGCCTACGATGACGAAAACATCTTCAATGGCCAAATCTCTTCCGATAAGTTCGAGCTCAACATGAACGACCCCAACCTTCTTTTCGTTCCAGACCTCAAAAAATCCGAACCTTCCAAGTCTAAGGCCATTGTTCCCAGCGACAACAAGTTGCTCCAGATGAAGTTCAACATCTCCAACGATGCGTCGTATGATGTGCTTAAGAACAACTACAACACCAAGGTCCGGAGTCAGTTGAGTAACTTGAACATTGAACATGCGGCTCCGGCATTAAGGCTCCAGACTCCTTACTACAAGATCAAGTTGTCGAAGAACGAGGCTCGGGCGTTCCACCGGCCGCGGTTCCAGGTCATCCAGGGCTCGCTTATCTGTTTTTCCAAGCTTAAACAGAGGAAAAAGAAGAAGGACCGGGGGAAAACATCGCAGGAGATTTTTTCCAGGACGTCCGATTTGACTTCCGTGGATACGGGCACCATCATAGCCATGGAGTACTCGGAGGAGAACCCCGGAATCTTATCTAATTTCGGAATGGGCAGTAAATTGATCAATTACTACCGAAAGGAGAAGGACGACGATAATACGCGGCCCAAGGCGCCTCTAGGCGAAACGCACGTGTTGGGGGTGGAAGACCGGTCGCCGTTCTGGAACTTTGGCCACGTGGCCAAGGGAGATTTCGTTCCTACGCTCTACAACAATATGATCCGGGCGCCCATCTTCAAGCAGGAGCAGAAATCCACGGATTTCTTGCTTGTCCGGTCGCAGGGCTGCGGCAGCCACCAGAAATACTACTTGAGGCCCGTGGACCAGCTTTTCTCCGTGGGAAATATCTTCCCTGCAGTTGAAGTGCCGGCGCCACACTCACGGAAGGTGACCAACACGTCCAAAAACCGATTAAAGATGATTGTGTTCCGGACGATGAACAAAAACAACACTGCTCGTTTATCGGTCAAGGACATCTCGCTGCATTTCCCCGACCAGAACGATATGCAGAACAGACAACGGTTGAAGGAGTTTATGGAGTACCAGAGACAGGGCGAGGACCAAGGGTTCTGGAAAATCAAGGGCGTGGATAATGTCCCCACGGAAGAGGAGGTCAAGGCCATGATCACGCCCGAAGACGCCACGTTGCTCGACTGTATGCAGCACGGGCAGCAGGTATTGGACGATGTGGACTCGCTTTTCAACGACGATAGGCGAGGCGTGGAGTTCAAGAAAGATAAGAAGGAAATGGCGGATGTGGACGAAGAAAGACGTCTTTTGGAGAAGAAACGCCGTGAGAAGGAAACGGATATCGACGAGACCATCGATGAGGGTCTAGCGCCATGGAGTGCATCTCGAAGTTTCATCATCTCCAACCAAACCAAGGCCATGCTTCAGTTGAACGGAGAAGGAGACCCTTCCGGAATCGGGCTCGGGTTCTCGTTTCTCCGGGCCACTCAGAAACACGGCTTCAAACCGTTGGTGCCTCCGCCAAAAGATACCGTGCCCAAAAACACCACGGCGTCGTACCAGCAGAAACTCTACGAGAACGAGATCTCTCGCATTTGGTACGGGCAAAGAAGCTCGTTGACGGTCAACGATACCGAGGGCCACAAACTCCAGGATATTTACCGGGAGTACAAGCCCGTGGACCACACCAAGTACATGAAGCAGAAGATGGAAAAAGAGCGGGAGGAAAAGCTCAAGGGAGAAGATCCTCAGGCCGCATACCAGAACGTGCTCAAGATCACGCGGCTCGTTCGAGACGAAAACAACATTGTGCAGAGAAGAGTGGAGTATCTCCAAGATCCACGGTTGATCAAGGCGTATATCAAGCGCAAGAAGCAGATCGAGGGCGACAAGATGTCCATGGCGGATGTCAACGATATCATCCCCACCAACGACGCGGAGATGAACAAGATCCGGAGAAAGGCGTTGGAGGAGAAGATCGCCAACCTCCAGAAACGGGCCAAGCTCAGCAAAGGCAGAAGACCCCCGAAGGATCCGTTGCATCTTGCGGCTGCTGCAGGAGGCACCATCATCGATGCCAATACGGTGATGTTACCGGACGGATCGTTTGCGTTTGGAGGCAAGGGCATTGGCAAAGGAAAGAGCAAGACGCGGCGGTGCAAGTCGTGTGGAGCGTTTGGGCATATCCGGACCAACAAGGCGTGTCCGTTGTACAATGCCACCAAGGGAGGCACGATCCAGATCCCGCAGGAGCAGAAGGACATTATACTTCTGTCGGTGAAGGAGCGGCCCGAGGGTTTGGATTTCGGCGGAGATACTCCGGTGCCAAGCGGCAGTCCTCAGTAGGAAGAACAAAATCTGGAGAAGAAGTTCTAGAATGAACCAGAGAAGAGGTCTAGAATGAGATCTGGAGGACCAGAGAAAAAGGTCTTGAACGAACCAGAGAACGAGGTCTAGAGAACAAAACCTGGAGAACCAGATCTGGAGAACTAGAGAAGAGATCTAGAACGAACCAGAAAACGAACCAGAGAAGGGATCAAGAATAAGTCCCGGAAAACCAGAGAAGGAGCTCTAGAACAAAGCAGAGAACGATTCAGAGAAGGGATCTAGAAAGAGATCTGCAGATCCAGAGAAGGAGGTCTAGAGAACGAACCAGAGAACAAGATCTGGAGAACGAGATCTAGAGAACAAAATCTTGAGAACGAGATCTGGAGAACAAGGTCTGGAAAACCAGAGAACGAACCAGAGATCGATTAATAGAGAACATTTAGTATTGTGCACTACAAAGTGGTCAGTGCAACAGTAGAAGTACAGTAAACCAAGTAGTGGTACAAAAGAGAATCAGTCGAGATGGACACTTGTAGAAAGAGAAGTATGGAGTAGTCTAGAAGTTGGACAATGGACGGGTTTGGAAAGATTACTGATATTATGAAGTAGTCCTGCACACAACACCTTGGAAAGCACCCCACTTTAGAATTCGCAGCCAGTCAAAACGCGCACTATATAAACCTCACGTCCCCCCCTTTTTAGTCCACTTTTTAGTCCACTTTTTGTTCCATTTTTTAGTCTTTTTCAATAAAAAGAGAGTCAAAAGAGAGAGAGAGAGAGAGAGAGAGAGAGAGAGAG
>NKZY01000822.1:0-54728 GCA_002374555.1 Metschnikowia mauinuiana | reverse complement strand
ATTTTTTTGTAGTTATTTTTTTGTAGTTATTTTTTTGTAGTTATTTTTTTGTAGTTATTTTTTTGTAGTTATTTTTTTGCAGTTATTTTTTTGTAGTTATTTTTTTGTAGTGGTTTAGTGGGAATTTACCGAGTATTTAAAGTGAAATACTAAGTATTTATAGGGAAGATTAGGGGGACTTTCTTTATAGTAATTCATTTGTAGTGGGAATTTACATTAATTCTTTTGTAGTGGAAATTTATGGTAGGGTTTCAATGAAAAACTATGGGGGGATTCCTAGTGAATATTTCTGTGATTTAGTGAGTTTTTAGTGAAACATTATAGGACGAATTTGTGGGAATTTGTGGGAATTTGTGGGAATTTGTGGGAGTTCATATTGGGTATTGATCTCAAGAGCATGCATTGTCGGCTTAAGTTGTCGTGCACGCCACAATCAACTATGGCCCGATTCCATGGACTAATTTTTATTATTTATCAATGAGAGAATTGGCCTTGAATTAACAAGGCAATTTATTAGTTGATGGTGTGTAGAACCACTGGACCTGATACTATCAATGACACCGGTACACCTCGCTCCACATGCAAATACTGTCTATTGTCGGTGCAACTTGCACCTTTTCTTATGAATATCGGAGACTTTTATTTCTCTCTGTCCCTCCCTCCCCTCCCTGTCCCTCTCTGTTTCTCTCTCTGTTCCTCTCTCTGTTCCTCTCTCTGTCCCTCTCTCTGTTCCTCTCTCTGTTCCTCTCTCTGTTTCTCTCTCTGTTCCTCTCTCTGTTCCTCTCTCTGTTTCTCTCTCTGTTCCTCTCTCTGGCCTGAACAGACACTCAAGACAAAGACACTGAAGACAAGGACACTGAGACACNCTCTCTGTTTCTCTCTCTGTTCCTCTCTCTGTTCCTCTCTCTGTTTCTCTCTCTGTTCCTCTCTCTGGCCTGAACAGACACTCAAGACAAAGACACTGAAGACAAGGACACTGAGACACTAACAGACACTAACAGACACTAACAGACACTAACAGACACTAACAGACACTAACAGACACTAACAGACACTAACAGACACTGAGACACTGACACTGATTATGTAACTTCTAGAGTACCCATGTCTATATTGAGGTATAATTTTATACTGAGAAAATGATACCTTAAGAGTACCATTTCTTTCTATTTACTGTTAGCCTCTGCTCAACCTTAACTGCTTCTAAATTATTGAATTATGCCTGGGGTAGCACCAGCTCTAATTTCAACCTGCCTTACTACGCACTATATGTATACTGGCCCCACAGCTCCCAGGTTCTTTGCAAGTACCCTCAGTTCAACTTTCTGTAAAGATACAAGCGCAATTTAAAGTTCTGAGGCATAAAGAATCTGCAAGAGCTAAATCTACATCTGTTTTTGTATGTCTCTTGAAGATTATACACTGAAGACAAAGACACTGAGACACTGAGCTGACAGAAATGCCTGGCCTAGTGTTGACTACAGAAATTGTCATGACCATATTTTCTGACCAGACTTGGTCAAATTCATCTTGGTATCAAATTATACTTTTTCAAATAATACTTGGGATTGGTTTTAGATACTGGTGGAATGTACAGTTGATGAAATTGAAAGTAGTAATGACAAAAGACCGATTATGGAAACCGAACACAGCTATTTTTCTACCCTGGTCGTCCTCCAGAAAATTCCAAAACATACAAGGTGGCCTAAACGTATCTCCAGCCCAGTTGGTCCTTTAGACTTGGTTGCAGAGTGGTAGGAACCCATCTTTTCCTGCTCTGATTCCAAGAATCACTACTCGATCTGCGTTTCCAGGTCATAGATAATCCTTGAATACTCCTTCTTTTGAATGGAGTATGCTAAAGGTCTCATAGTGACACTATAACTTTCAGCTTTAAGCTGCCAGTTTCCCAAGCTCAACTTGACTCAAACTTATCCACTTTTAGGGATCCTATACAGTCAGATTCTGTAATGAGAAGAGAAGAGAAGAGAAGAGAAGAGAGAGAAGAGAGAGAAGAGACTAGAAGACTGGAGCTGGAAAATTGAAAAATGGTCTAGAGGCTCTGGTAAACCCGGAGGACGAAACAGAATAAAGACCAGTTAGTCAGTCAGTCAGTCGTCATTCAGTCGTCTGTCTGTCTGTCTGTATGTCGTCAGTCATGGTACTAGGTGGAATCGACTGGGGAATAGACTGGGAAATGGCCTGGGGAATAGAATAAAAGGTATGCCTCTATGACTGAATATCCATACGAATAGCTGACTACGTCTGGTAGACTCACCACTTGGCCAATCCAGTTACTGGAGTGATGGATACGGTAATCGATGACTATTCCACGGCTGATTTCTTGAAGTTGCTAGGAATTTATTATGCCAAGTGAAATAGATTATACATAAATGGCATATTTTTGGGCCTTGAAATCCACTGGTCGGGGTCTTCAACGTAGACCTTGTAACCTGCATCCAACAATTGCTTCATATGGAGTAGTTGATGTGGACACTTACAGCAAGATTATTGAGTTTCTACAGAAAATTATTACTAAACTAGAATAGAGGGATTAAGTTCTGTTCACGAAAGAAATAACACTTTTTACTATACTCTTGTTATAACTATTCCTGACTACAGTCTAAAACTATAATACCACAAATCTTATAGGACCATGGCTATACTATACTCCACTATCCTGTACTACTTACTAAACTGGCCTTACTAAACTGGCCTTACTAAACTGGCCTTACTAAACTGGCATTAAAACTGGCCTTGCTTTAGAGGTGGATCTAATTTTCATTGGATACACTCCATTCTTCCCTGGAAAACTCTAGTCTCTGTTTTTCATCCAAGTATACAGTTTACCGTATCTCATTTACCGAATTATAGTATGTATAATATAGTCTTGGAGTCTGTATGGAGTTTAATATTAAGTTATTGAATGAACGTAACCCTTTTCTAATATAGATAAGTATAACTGTAAAGATATAGGAAGTAGAGGTTGAAGACTAATCATGATGACCCTAAGTTATATTAAATATTAAGAAGAAGATATAGTTTCATTTATGGATTGTAATCTGAAACCCGGTTACATAAAGGAGGAATTGCTAGTAATTAGTAAATAATAGAGGATTATGTTTTTTTTTAGTGAGAAATGCGGTTTGCAATTTTCGCACTTTTTGCACCCAGTGCGGAAAAAAAGACTGAGAAGTGACCGTGAGAAATGCAATTCTCAGTGAAAAATGCCTTGACTCGTCGCATGCAAAAACTCTTTATCCCCAAAAAAAAAAAAAAAAAACCACTTTTAGCTTTTTTGATCTCTACAAATTTTTAAATTTTAATACCAGTTTGCAAAGGAAAGATTTAAATTCTTTAAAATCTTTTTTTTCCCCAGTTCCACGTGCCCAAAGTTCAAGTGTCTACAATTCCCGCATTTATAAGCTTCCAAAAAAAATGAAAACGCCAATGATCTCTTTCTTTTTATGTCAGAGCTATTAAAAATTACTATTTACGAGTTTTATATACTTTACCCTATTTTTACCTATTTTTACCCATTTTTACCCATTTTTACCCATTTTTACCCTTTCTTACCCTATTCTCACCCTATTCTTACCCTATTCTTACCCTCTTTAACCCATTTTCCCCCTTTTTTACCCAATAGAGAGATGTTCGAGGCCCGTGAATTCAACAAATGGCCCTCATCTATAATGAGCCGCTTCCAATATATACTCAGGAGAATGTTGTCTGGATTTGCACTCAATTTCGAAACGTGGTTTGAGCTGAAGAGGATCTAGTCGTAGGTGAGCAAGGATAGTATATCAGTGGGGAGAGAGTTTTTGAACACGGAGTATTTCACCTTATTGACACATATCTCTTGACATTATTACATATTGATATCATACATAAAGTTATCTTATCAATTCCATATATGATCCATGACATTCTTTCTATTATTGTATTATATATTGACATTATTATAATCTTATTATCTACTACAATAACGTCTACACTATTAATCTCTACTAATATGACTTTTTCCCTTTTTTCCCCCTTTTTTCACCCTATTTCTACCCTATTTCTACCCTATTTTCACCTATTTTCACCTATTTTCACCTATTTTTGCCTATTTTTCCTCTTTTTTACCCTTTTTCCCCTATTTTCCCCTATTTTCCCCTATTTTACCCTATTTTACCCTATTTTACCCTATTTTACCCTAAGTTCCTCTATTCTACTCGCTTTTCAAGCGAGTAGAATAAGATTAAATTTGATAATCTGAATCTCCTGCTTCCCAGAACTCCATAAACTCCACTCCAACGTCTCCCAATTTTAGCTTAACTACTGTACTACTCTATAATAAGAACGAATAATTAAGACGTACTCGATTCACCTATAAACTGATATTAGAAGCAACCAGACCCAAAGCCACACAGAAAAAGGGCGTATACGAATTTTTAATTTTCCCCGGATCTCTTTAGAACTTTCTTCGGATGTTGCTTCAAATAATTTGTGAAGTGGTATATTCTGTGGATTCTGTAGATTCTTCACATCTCTCTCCAGATCGCTTTATACGAGGCTTAAAACACACATGAACTCTGAAACAAAAAAAAAATCAAGTGGGTTCCAGTACTTGTCTTGGTCCCAGTTTTTGGAATATTTTTGAGCTCTTTCTTCCAACCTAAATGGTTTTTCTGGTGGTAGTAGATTTTTTTGGTGGTAGATTGATTTCTGATACTTTTAACGGTATTAAAAAAATTAAGGCCCACGATTTAGGGCCTTGATAAATATGCACTCTTCGTCATGCACTGTAGATCACACAGTATTAAATCCACCGCTTGATATTACTCCACTTTTTTTTTACTCCACTTTATTTTTTACTCCACTTTTTTTTTACTCCACTTTTTTTTACTGTACTACATGCCACTCCACTTGACCACTATGGTCATACTGCACACTATAGTGATTAATTGGACTCCGGGTGCATTACTATTGGACACATTCTTGGCAAAGTCGTCACGAGTCTGAACCTCAACATCCGAGCGGTCGAAGCTCCTCATTGACTATTTCACAGTCACCATCAATTTCGATCAAGTCGTCTCTTGAGCCTTTACTGTTCAGAAAAGGATTGTGGTGGCCAATCATGGCTCTGGAGTAAGTGGTAGGTTCAAAAGTTGGATTTGGGGAAGATGTTCGAAAACCAAAACCTCAGAAACTCTCTATTTTGACAATACGAAATCAGCAAAAGGCAAATCAGTGTATTGACTAATTGACTAATGACGAATTGACTAATTGTCTAATGACGAATTGGTTGCTTGTAGAAGATACGGTATTTTTCAAAACCAGGATGGCATCAGGCCACGGACTCAAGTCTCTGTAGAAGTCATTTTATACAGGAACTAATTATTGGAAGTCCATAAAGAGGCTAAGCCTTTAAGGAAGCCATTTGAAGAGGCCAAAGCCTTGGAATCCTGCACATAACCACCCATTGATCCAGGGCTCATATCCATCTCTACAGAACCACCACCAGGAGTAACTATAAGCTAGTATCTAATGTTAAAAGAATAGTATCTATTGTTAGAAGAATAGTGTTAATTAGTGCGTTGATACTGTTATTCATCAGGATCCTGCACACAACCATGGAGCCTACCACCACTGCCCCCACTCTCCAACAAACCAACAAAGTGTACAGGTATATTTGTAGAAAAGTAGAGTAGAAAAGTAGAGTAGAAAAGTAGAGTAGAAAAGTAGAGTAGAAAAGTAGAGTAGAAAAGTAGAGTAGAAAAGTAGAGTAGTGTGTAGAGGAGGAGTAGAGTAGAGAACTGACCGGTGAAACATGGTCAAGTCTCTAGATTCATCCATCAATGTATATCATAAGTGTATTCCTTGGTTAATAAAATAGACAAGCATTGGAACTTGCAAATTGATAAATGCTGGTCATTCCAGTCATTCCAATCAATGGTCATTCCAGTTTGTAATTCCAATCAATAGTCATTCCAATCAATTGTATTCCAATGAATGCTAGTCAATGGACATCCATGGTCATTCTCATTGGAACTTGCAAATTGACCAATGGCCATTCTGGCCATTCGTCAATGAACCCTAGTGGCTGGGAGACTAGAACACGAGAATAGCACCTCCACTATCGATCTGGTCCATTTCAGATGCACTGGGAGCCTTGTATCTGAAACGCTTGGACAATTCCAAGCGCAACGATACCTCGCCGGGCTTGAGCTCGATACGCGTTGGCTGAGCACTTGCACCGGAGAGATGAGGCATTTGGCCCGTGGGCGAAAGTGGGTGTGCCTTGGCCGAACCACCGCCTATTGTTAGTATTCTGTATAATTCTATCATAGGTACTGATCAGGTACCATACTGAGAATAGGATAACCATATTGAAGATAGGATAACCATATTGAAGATAGGATAATGCCATGCTGATCATAGGTACCATTGATCATAGAAGTAGGACATAGAATAGGACATTGAAGTAGGACATTGAAGTGGGACATTGAAGTGGGACATTGAAGTGGGAAATTGAAATGGGACTGAGTACGGTTGGGTTCAGCAGTTGGTGGACACCACACTTCTTTCTAGATTGACCAATCAAAGTGACTGAAAGATCGAGTCTGGTCAGTCTGGAGTTTGTGAGTCTGGGAGTCTGGGAGTCTGGGAGTCTGGGAGTCTGGGAGTCTGGGAGTCTGGGAGTCTAGGAGTCTGGGAACCTGGTCATTCTGGGACTCTGTGAGTCTGGAATCTAGGAATCTGGAAGTCTGGTGCGGATTGAGTCTTTTTTGTTTCACATTCAACTGATGCGACTACTTGCGAGTGCAAGAAAAGACCCGCGAATTGGCCACTCGTTTTTCGACGCCTTTTAATCCGTGATCTCCTGTAACCCGCACTTTTATCTTTTCTTGATTGTGTTTCTTTATCCCCCCCACCTCCCTTAATCTGCAGCCACCCACTCATTTTCAACACCATCCCAAAACCCAAAAAACATACCCCATAAACCATACCCCATAAACCCATACACCAATCCTTATACCTTTCCTTCAATCAATATAATTCCACCCCCCTTTGACTCGTCCTAATCTAGCCCCAGTGCATCCTAGCCCCAGTCCATCCTAATCTAGTTTCATCTTAGTGCTAGTCTGTCCTAGGCTGCTCTGTCCTATTCCTGGTCTATCCTAATCTAGTTTCACCCTAGGCTGGTCCATCCAATCTTAACTTGATTGTTTCCCTAGTCCGTTTGTTCTCGGCTCTTGGGCCCGGTCTTTCCTTCAATCGATGCTTTATACATACTGAGCTTGTGAGGGCCGCCCACGAACTTGATGAGCGGTGAGTGCTTGAGTAATGTGAATGTCTGTTTCATTGTGGTGTGGTGGAGAGTAGAGAGTTGGTAAAGGTGCTTGAGACCGGGTGCTCGCGGAAGAGCGCATGCAGGCCCGGGCCCCACATCAGTACACCACCCATCTTAACAATGTCAATCTCCACAATATCAATCTACACAATATCAATTTTTCCATTTCCTACAAGATTTATGCGTTTCTCATAATAAGGTTTCATTCATAGCTATATGAGTAAAACACGACCTTGGATACCCGGGTTGGACCAGAAATTGACCGTCATATAAAAACTCGCTTATATACAGGACGTCACTTTACAAGTTACAATATCCCCCACCCACTTCACATTTCACCTTCTAATTAGTGGAATTATATTGAGTGTAATTCTCGGGCTTGAGTTTTGAAAAATTTTGAGAATAAATTTATGGGTATTGGGCCATCGAAAAAGAGCTGGTGCACGGGTGTATACTGTCAATCGAAAATGAAGCTAGAAACACCCATATTTTTTGCAGAGACCACGACGAAAATGATAATTGACCAATCACGTGGTTGAACTGAGTTGTGTATAGAGTGGGGCGTTTGCTTGGTGGACTGGAACACTTGAACCTAGACTTTGGCCAGGGCTTATAGTACCACCAGCCAAAACGAAAAGTTGCAAATTGGCCAGAAACTGAGTTTTTGTTAAGAAGAATGAAAGATTCTTTTTAGTATGCAATTGAGGTGAAACTAGGCTCTATTGTTCCATCTCCATATGAATTTGATGGAGACGATAATAACCCTTTGTCAAATTTGCTTTTCAAAAAATCAACAAATCGGGTGGTTGGTGTAGTGGCTAGCATTAATGCCTTCCAAGCATTAGACATGGGTTCGATTCCCGTACCACTCATTTTTTTTGGTTTTTGGGCGACGACATTGCTCGGAAAAAAGAGCACATTTAAACTCGTGGTTATTGTTTGGCTTTAGTGAGAAAAGGTGCGTGAGGCGACCGCGCACGTGATGTGAACCTTGCAAAAAAAAAATCCCAAAGTTCCTTCACATAAAGTGAACTCTAGCTTGGATTTTGGAACAATTACTAAGAATGTTTCCATTTACCAGGACCTGAGGACCTCTAGTTCAGATAATGTAAACCCTAGGAAAGTTTATCCGTTGGTGATCCAGTTGAAGGCATTGTCCTGTGACCATTGACCTTTCTTTTTGTCCAATCTTTGTCCTTTTCTTGTCCAATCTTTGCCCTTTTCTTGTCCAATCTTTGTCCATTTTTTCCAACCTTTGTCCAACCTTTGTCCAATTTTTGTCCAATTTTTGTCCCTTTCTGTCCAATTTTGTCGAATTTTTGTCTCATCCTTTTGGTGCGAGTGCACATAAGGTCCCAAGGTCCCAAGGTACACAACGTCACATCGTATTCTTGAGGGTGCAGTCAAACGTACAGAACGCTGCCTAGGCTTTTTCTAGCCTTTGGTCGTGATTGTCCAGTCACTAATGTCTGCACTGTCCAGTGTCTGCTCTGTCCGGTGTCTGATATGTGCAGTCCTGTCCACACTTATTTAGACAAACTGTAGCTAAGTACAGACTTTTATGCTAGGTTGTAACAAGTCTTGATTCTGTCCACGAGTAATGAGGCTGGTTTCTGGTCAGTGTATGCAGGGAAGTAGACGAGATTCCGGCATATACCCACCATATTAACCAATGGCTCGTTTCCCTCCATTTCATCTATTCGTCACGCTGATGTCATTGATCTCCAATACTCTCATGGACCTTCACTTACCTCAGCTTTCAATAGAGAATCACTCTATTATGTCATTTGTCCTGCGTATAAGCCAGAGTAAAAGTCGTGACTTCCTGTCCACTGTTCCAATAATCTCCCACCGCTTACATGAGCCGTTATCATTTCTTGAAAGGCCAAATCACTTTTTCGATTCTTCAATAGCCAGAACAGCCCCTCTTCGTATGCAGACACAGCCAGATCTTAATGTAATGGTGTAGTGATCCGCCCCAGGTATAGGATCCACTAAACCATAGAGTCCACCATAAGAGTCCACCATAAGATTCCGTAATTCTAATGAGAGAGTTATGTTCCCTTGGTGTTTAGGGATGTACCGGCATGGAGTCCAGAATCCCGGGTAGCTTTCTTTTCTGCCATTCCATCTTCTTATCTTCACTTCTTATCTGCAGTATGTTGCAGTTTGTTGCAGTTTGTTGCAGTTTGTTCTGCTATGGACAAAAGTTACTGCAAAAAGTTCTCCCAGGGACGAGTCGAACGTCCGATCTCAAGATTCCATCCATTACAGTCTTGTGCCTTAACCAACTAGGCCACCGGGAGATTATTAATAGATTCTATTTCCCGTAGGTCAGAGGAACCCTTCTCAAAGTATAGGAGCGGACACTTGAAATGAAACAGTGATCGTGGGACAAAAAAGCAGAAAGATGTAGCGAATATCGTAAACTTCATTTGAATTTCATATCTTTGTCCTAATCCTTTTTTGAGAGATCCCTGTTGAAGGACACAAGTGTTCTTGACCATTGGATATAACTTTGAGCATACCACACGGACAGAAACCGTCAGTTTCAGAAATCGTGGCTTCATGAGTAACATTTCGCCTAGCAATACTGAATGGAAGAATTGCATACTAAAATTAGTATGGTCCAGAATATCAATGAAATCAAAGTCCTGGAAACGGTGTTTCTGTCTTCGTAAACATACGCCAATTCTCTTTCCCTTCCTTGTCGGCTCGGACTTCTCCGGATCAAGACATTGCTTCTGATGTATTATGATGACTTCTTCTTGGATTTAGGTGAGGATTAAAAATCGCGGTTTTTTCTTGTGCGGATCAGCCATTTATATAGTATTTCAAAGTGGGGTTCAGGGGCGGGGGATGTTTTGCAGCCAACTCGCATCCTCATATAAATATGCGCACTCCCCCCACCAAAAGTATTTACAGTTATTTTCCCCCCTCCTTAAGGCTCTTTCTACGCTAACAATTTAGAATTGCTTTCAATTCCGAATTGAGCTTTCTGCCTCCATCCGTTTTCTGCCTCCGTGAATCACAGGTGATTCACATATATATTTTTGAAATATGGGACGGAATTGACTGGCTGGTGAACGACTCTCCCGGCCTGAATATGGGACGGATCACTAGGAAGTTGAAGCCCTTGACATTTTCAAGTCGATGCAGTGAAATCAAGTCCAAAGAGCTTTTAAGGGCTTTTAAAGAGCTTTCAAAAAAGTTTAATCACAGTTTCTGGAGTCCGTGGTTCCTGTCAAAAGTGGGAAAATGAGTATCTGCCACCAGAGAATCTTGAAGACTTTTTACCCTTTCCATCCAAGATATAGTCTTCAAAGGGTGTTGCCAGACACGGAAACATGAGAATTTTAAGGGAGTTTACCGAGCTTCTCATCCCAATTCTGAGACGAGTTCAGTTACATGGCACTACACTTTTCAATACCACTCCAACACTTGATGGGATTAATTTACAATGACCTTAAAGAGGAACCATAGAGTCTTGTTGTTGAAGATTTCGGTGTAAATCAGTCCGGTTTGGTGTACGGTCAGGTGATTAATTGTCCATTTCGAATCTACATTCAAACTACATGCATTCTACCTTGGGTCTATTTGCAGTCCACGATGACAGCCTTGGGGGTAACCAAACAAACAATACCTGATCATTTGAAAGGATAGATTGGTTGACGAATGGTGGTTTAAGGATTGGTGGTTCAAGGATTAGTTAATTGACGATTGGTGGTTTGTGAGTCTTGGTATGGCTGAGAATGAGTGGTGTACGGGTCTCTTGCTAGCTGCATTGGTGGAGCATCCTCAAGTACGTGAGACTCAACCACGTGAGACTCAACTACACATTCAACACTTGGCATGAGCGACAAACTACAAAGAACCATTGCACGGTTCCAGGAAAGAATCAATAACAAAGACTACTACGAGGCCCACCAGACCCTCAGGACCATCACCAACCGGTATGTCAAAGCCAAGCAGTTCCCCTTGGCAATCCAGATCCTCAACCAAGGAGCAGCCACGTTGGCCGCCAGCAAGGAGTATGCATCGGCCAGCGATCTCATCTCGTACTTGATTCAAGTGTACGTGGAGTCCGGCCAGCTGTGTGCAGGCGCCGCCAAGGCCCAATTGTTGGAATTGGTCAACATGTTGCCCGACACCGAGCCCAGTTTAGGGGATTTGGCCAAGGGCGCCGTGGCGTGGTCGCAAAACAATGTTGGCGCCGAGGGGAAACAAATCTCGCAGTTTGGCGATTCCCAGTTGCACCATGTGTTCGGGCAAAAGTTCCTCGGCGCAGTGGCGGCCGCCAAGTCCGACGATGACCGCTACAAGGTGTTTGCCGTGGCGGAATTGCATTTGGTTCTCGGCACCCACGAGTCCGTGCCGGTCTATGCAGACTACTTGTTTCAGTGGTGGGCGCAGAATAAGCAGGCGGACCCCGGCCTTTTCATTGCTCGTGCAGTCATCAACTATGCCTACTTGAAGAATCTCAAGTTTGTGCACGCAGCCTACGACCGGTTCAGCAGACAGTACGGTCAAAACGAGGCTGAAATTCCCCTGGTCTACCAGTTTGTGGGGTTGTTGGTGGAGACATTGGGCAAGGCCGAGGCGGGGGATAAGTTTATGAAGTTGTACACGCACTACCAGGGCGTATTGAAGGAGGCCGAGTTAGCGGGCCCGGTGGAGTATTTGGGATGCTTTTTCTTTGGCTTGAACTTGGGTAATTCCGCAGGCAACAACAACATGTTGGCCAACCTTATGGGTGGATTGTTCAAGTAAGAGGAGAAGAAGGAGTGAGAGAGAGCGAAGAGGCGAGGTGAATGAATGAGAGAAGAGGAATACTTGATGGTGTGTGCAAGTGTGAGATTCAAAAAGCCAAGGGTTTCGAGAAGGAATTTCTAATGAAAGGTCCTTTAATAAAAGTTTCTGTGGAAGAGGATTGAAGATCAGAACAGGACAGGAGGGCAAGGCTTTGGGAGTCGAAGTCCACTTAACGTTTCAAGGTGAAGAGTTTTCGAATCAGAGCTACAAGAATAAAACTTCTTTCTGAAACAGACAAGGAGACTTATTCTTGTTTTCTTAAAGAGAAACCTGCCAAATCCAAGGAAAAATATCAAGACTCTGAAGAAGCCTTGAAAATTTGCAGTTTGCTAAGAGTCTAATAATCAGACGCCTATGTATCAAAGTCATAGTGATACCGGAGTGTGAATAGATTCTGGGATTGGGATGAATGGATTCTGATATTAGGATGAATGAATTCTTTGAGTGAATTGGGTGTGAAGAAAGAACAAAATAAAATGACTGTTCCAGAATAAAGTCTGCTGAGTGTTGCAAGAATGAAGGTAATCTAGAATATCCAGAGCCACTAGATCCTCAAACATTGCTCGTGGAAATATTCCCAACACTTTTGTCCAACACTTTTGTCCAACACTTTTGTTAAGAACTTGAGCAGGCGATGGCTCACAAGGGGTCGTAAGTTTTGAGCTCAATTCTTTGGAAGTACCATGAGGTTCAAGGAAGATTCGGACTTAATCAGTGACCAGGAAACAGGAAGACTGCCGCATGAAGATAAAAAGAGGAGTAAGGAATAAAAAGAGAAAAAGAGAAAAAGAAAGTAAAGAAGAGAAAAAGAGTAAAGAAGAGAAAAAGGAGTAAGGAATAAAAAAGTGTAAAAAGAGTAAAGAAATGGAGGGGGGATGGTGCTTTTATAGATCTTTTTTCTATTCTCACCCCGCCCAGTATAATTGCAGCCATTCTCCATGCAGGAACACCGAGTGGGGAAGAATATATAAGGAAGCACGATCCCCCCTGGTTTTTGTAAAAAACTTAAGCAGGTTTGGGAATCTATAAATAATGTTTTCCCAGTTATAAATTCAAATACGATAAAGGAAAAAGTGTCTTAGAGAAATCCAGAGATTCCGATTCTTCTGATCAGGCAAACCTGCTAGTTCTATATAGTTCTTGTGATATAATATAGAGAGATAGAGAGATGAAGATAAAGATTTTTTATAGAGACAGATTAAGTTAAGATTTAGTTGTAGATGTAGATTTGGTATTGGTGTGTAGATGTAGATGGGCCATGCAGCCTATGTGCAGGTGCATACAGCAGTTTACGAGAAAAAGCAGTTATTTGGCCAGCCACTTGATCAACTTGGCTGAAACTAAATTTGCATTATTTAAGGAATTGAAATAAAGTGGTGTCCAATTTTAGGATGGCTGCCGTTACTGGATGTCGAGATACCTACCCCCATCCGACCTGCACATATGCAATTCCTGTACATAGGCCGCTTGCGTGCATCAAGAGTAACAATTTCCAGCATAGGTTCCCACAAGTCCAGTATAGTTTAACCCTAGGAATAAGATGTTTTATATATTTACTTGTATGCATTTTATCTCTTCCATAAGTTATATACTTTTACTAAGCTTAAAAAGGAATTGAACCTATATTAGATCCATTCTGGGAAATGCATTTAGCAGTACTCTAAATTTTCCAATATCAACAATTTATAGAAGAGGTTATTTAATCATTTATTAAGCCCATGTGGCTGATGTTTATACTGTAGAGCATTTTCATATCCAGCTTCGTAGTCCGGCACAGTGGTGTTGTTGGAAAGTAAGACTTCTCTTAAGTAGGGTACATTATTTATATTTTATATACATATCTTTATCTTTATTTTTGTTTCTTTATCTTAAATATATTTAGATTTTGACCATATCTTTTTATTACTTTTTTTTTTGGAATTTAACTTATGTTTTCTACCTAAATTTATTCCGTTTTAGATCTTTTATATATGTATTACTTTCGAGTTTATATATCTTACTATTTTTTATTACTTATTCATAAGACATTAGACGGTTGTAGTCCCAAGCAGTGGAACATGTCATTTAATTGGATGATCCTCCATTATGACAAACGTGACTCGAACACGTATTATAGTATTGGAAGTACCAGAGTTTAACGAAGTGCGTAGTGAAAGAGAATTAAAATAAAAAATAAATTCGTAGAAAGAAGAGATATAAGAAAAGAGTATAAATTTAGCCGGTGGCCAACAAAATTAATTTCAAAAAGGGTAAACAAAATATATTCATATATATATAGGTAAGATAGAAAAAAAAGCTTATGAGTTGTAGACTAATTGGCAAGTCACCTATCATGTGTATTCTGGTAAATCACTCTAAACTAAAAATAGATATAAGTTCTATAAGGGAATAATAAAATAAGATAGAAATGATATATATATATATATTTGTAGTTTCTGGACTTGTCTGGCTCTTTGGTGCTTTGAATTAGAACCAATTTTTGGCCTGGTGCACGGGTGTCTTAGCTTATAAACTACTTCAAGTCCAATAAATTAGTAGCCAGGAACCAGGTAACAATGCTATTAGAATTGACCTAAATTGAGTGTATGGATTATTGTTTATTGTTTACTAAGGACAGAGAGGCAAGTGGCTATATGCAGTCCTCATGCTGATTTTCTGGAAGTTACAGGAATACGACTGAGCCACGCAAGTAAAGTAAGTAAGGTATATATAGAAATAAGGTATAAATATGATACAAGTCCCCCGAGAATGTAAGTTTTAATAAGTATATGAATGATGAATTTAAAGAGTAAAAATAAAGAAAATACCGAATAACACAATTAGTTAAATGTATTTCCTCAAGGGTTGAAGATGAGTTTTCGCCTGGAAAGGTAAACTGAGATTGCACAATTAAAACAAAACGCACCCCACCGACCAGATATCGCATAATATTATACGGGTGAGTATGGGTTATCCATGAGCACCTCGGGCGACATGTAGTATGGAGTGCCCACGTAACTACCTCTTGCCGTTTGACAAAATATCCGGCTCTGCAGTAACGCTGATGACCCACGAAGCAAAGTAAGATGGAATTAGAAATATCATTTCTTAGGAGTACATGCAGTAATAGTCAGTCCTTGGACCAAAACAGCTCTCTGCTTTTCAGGACTCATGATAACAGTAGCCAAATTTCCCAGTTTAGGTTTTATTTCGGAGCTAAACCAATTTAATATATCCTTCCTTTAAAAATCCAGAAAAACCTCTGTCTATTGCTTCGAATGGACAACTGATCTGGATCTACATTTATGCATCTGGAGTGGTATATACCCTCCTAAATAGGTGCATTTAGCCGATCATTCAAGTGTGTTTGATATATATAAGTAGCAAGAGTGATTACTCTGTATGAGTTTTACCAAGAGTGCCATTGGTCCTCTGTTGATTTCACTTGAATGATTATATGATCGTCATCATTTCTACTAAAGATGAATATGCGCGGGGTCATTTTTCGAAGGTAAAAGTAAGCCTGGGATTTTGGATGAAAGCTTTACGGCAGCATGGGAATGCTCAAATATTTTAAGGCAGACATTTTGATAACTACAGCTCTCGATCTAGTTTAATATAAACCAACGTATAAGAAGCTGTCTAAAAGGCAATGTCCGTACCTTGTACAATAGAAAACACGTCTGCTGGGGTGATGCATTGTAAAAGAGTATCCAAACCCAAAACATTAGAGGAAGTGAGCATTTTAGCAAGCCCAAAGTCGCCCAGTTAAAAAAAAAAAAAAAAAAAAAAAAAAAAAATTGTTTTGCGGCTGTCCAATAGAAAGATGTTTTTCGGGCTTGATGTCTCTGTGGATGATTCCAGTCTCGGAGTTGATAATAGGCTCACTAGGCACTTTTGCAAGGCCAAAAGAGTCTGCACCAAGACCTCCCATACGAACTCCTCCACCACGGTATCGGCGTTCTTCTTGAACGTTGAGATCACCTGTGACCAAGTCTCCGCCGTCACAAAATGTAAGCTTATAAAATTTTATAAAAATGATAAGGCTAGAATTGAAAGTTGGACTTAATTTTAATAATTCGGAGATACGGCATCTTCCAATTCTGATTAACTTAAATGGGCTTGACCCATAAAGGTTTATTACTTATGTACTAATAAGCTTTGACCTATATTTATAGGTTTCTATCTTTCACCTTTATATATATATATATATATATATATTACCGAATTCGAACTTTAATTCTTATTACCTTTTATTATTCTATATTTAGAATACGTTCTACAGAGAGTTCCTTTAAGCCATTCTGATCAATGCTTGCTCTCTATGTCTAACGGCAGCTGCTGGCACATATTTTAGTTAGTAATCTTTCCTAATTGGTATCATTCTTACTATTACTTGGAAATTAGTGAATCTTTTTCGTAGATAACTTGATCAGTCGTTAGACCAATTATTATTTATACATCAATAATAACATGAAGACAAAGGGACCTAAAAGTTCTTCATTAAAAGTTGATTCTTGTCAAACCCACTTACTAATTGTCTATCATTGAATTCCCCGTATATTATACGTTTAAATAAGCTTGTTGTACTATTTATCTCTTGGTGATCCTATATGAATTAACCTATATGTTTATTAACTTGACTTAAGAAGTGACTGTTTCACTGATCAGACTGAGCTCTTCAAATTGTTGTTTTTCCAGATATAGCCACCATCTCTCTTATATATTCCTTCGGCTGGGAATTACGTCACTCCAAGACCCAAGGATATTCCAATCCTCAAGACCCAATAGTATTGGCTGATGCATCTCCATCCGACGTCCTGCAGCTATCCGTCCTCTGTCCAGGAAGATCTGTCCGTCGCTCTCTGCTGCACCTGCATCCAGATTTGAGAGACGTTTTAATCCAACGCATTGGCTTCTACATTGCCAAATGCTTAAATGGGTTGAAAGGTTAAAATGAGAAATCGATGTATTATGGTATTGTGGTTTATGGTTTATGGTTTATGGGCTATGGGCTATGTTTCGTGGCTGTTGGATCAAAATATTGTTTTGTTTCTTTAGCAAAAAGTCTCAAGAATAAGACTAGCCCGTCACTGGGTTATTTTGCACTGAAGAAGCGGTAAGTCGTGCACATCAAGTGGCCTGAAATGTTCATCTTTTTGATCTGGTTCGGCTTCTAGGGTACCTGTTTTGATTCCACGCTCATAGTTTAGGGTACGCACTTTTGCCTGTAATTTCGGAGCCAGCCGAGGGATTTGGAGTGGCTGAAAATATCTCTAAGGGATCAAAGTCCATATAAACCAACAAGACGATATTACAGACGGCTTTATTCCGAGTGTTCTAAGCAGGAGTTTGCTTTTGGGTCAGTTCCAATGTCAGGTTATATTTCGGCTTCGACTGAATCTATTTACCACATTGATGATTACCATTTATCTCAGAATACTTGTCTCAGATAACTTTATCTCAGAATACTTGTCTCAGATAACTTTACCATGAACCGGCCATCGAGATGTGGTCGGTGGTGGTCTTACCAACGGCCTTGATCAAAATAGGCAATCTCTCGGCGTCCTTTCCGTTCCAAGGCTTGAAAGGAGTCAACTTCTGCAATCGGTCGGAAGTTGGGGCAATCACAACCTCAACAGAGGCTCTGTCGGCTGGAGGTGCTTCCCTAGATTAAATCACATAAGTTTTTGATGTCTACCACCTACTTTAGTTTGTATTATTACATCTGTTTTAATAAAACAATGTTCTAATCAAACAATGTCTTGATAGAACAAGGTGGATAAACTGTTTAGCTAGTACCAGCACCTTGTTCTATTAATGCACTCATGGATATCACCAAAGCTATAACAGCATCAATTTTTTTTATACGCCAAAAAGTGATTCATAGAATTATGAGGATCAATCAACGAATTGATTAACGCCTCTTCAGCTTTTCTCTCCATTTGGCGTCGGGCTTCATACTCCAAAGTGGAGATTTTAAAATGGAGATTTTGGCCCCCAAACTAAGGATAAACGGGCACTGGCACAAGAAATATGCCGTGTTGGGGTGGATATTGCTCATGTACCCGTTTTCAAAGATATATCGGATTTATGGATTTATGGATTTATGGATTTATGGATTTATGGATTTATCATCCTTCAAGGTATCACAGTGAGTGGGTTGAAACCCAAGTCTCCGGAAATGACGTAGGCAGTGGTCATTTCTGGAGAGGCCACGAAAGCGTGGGTGGCTGGGTTACCGTCGTTTCTGGAGGTAAAGTTTCTGGAGGTAAAGTTTCTGGAAGTTGAGTATCTGTTGAAAGAAAAAACAATGGTGTTCTTGTCTCCCTTTTGGATGTCTTGTCTGTCCCATTGTCCGATACATGGGCCACAGGCGTTGGCCATCACAACACCGCCAAAGTCCTCGAAGGTCTTCAATTGACCGTCTCTGGCAATGGTAGCTCTAGCCTGCTCAGTACCTGGAGAGATGGTGAAGATGGATGGACATGGACTTCAAACCGTGCTTATGGCAAAACGACTAAAAAGTCACTGTACAGCCCCAAATACTCGGTAGTTCCTTCGTCTCTTGAATTGGTGCTTATGAACGCTCTATTACCCTTCAAAGTAAAAAATGGTCGGAGCAACAGACGGGTTTTCATATATCATTACTCAGATAACGTTGTCTCAGATAACTTTGTCTCAGATAACTTTGTCTCAGCTAACTGATCTACTTATATCTTGGCTTTGTAAAGTGCAAAGTCCTCGAACAGCCATCTTTTCTATGAATACATTTATCCAAGAGTAGAATTTCCAGGCCTTGGAAGCCACGCACAAGCACATCCAGCCAAGCTTAAAAATCCGTGACTCTTCCATTAAATGACCAATCGTTTTGTTTCAAAGAATCCTGTTTTGGTGCACCCACTTCCCCCGTCTTTGGGTTCGTGTTACCTTCGAACTCAGTATGATCTTGAAGTATTTGATGGTATGGGGAAGGCATAAATGGTGTTTATGGTATAATGGTTTTTTGTATTATGATATTTTGCGATTACGACATCTTGGTTATGACATTGTGGTATTGTTAATGGTATTGGTTTTTTCGGGACTATGGAAAAATGGTTTATGGTGGTTTTGGTCATTTGTCGCGAATAATAAAAAACTCCATTTGAATTAACCCCCAATCAAATTAGTTCCAATATTTTTTCCTCCTTTTCTGCCAACACAATTCAATCTACAATTCATTTTGGAATAGTGCAGGAGTACAAATTTAGAGTGGAGTGGACCAGTGAATTTGGGTGCAAATGGTTACCGTAGTGAGACCAGAATGAGATTTAGATGAGGTTAAAATTATAGTGCTCGCGGGATTAAATCTAAGAGTCATTAAAAGGGGTCTTGTGGCAAAAAAAGGTACGGCTTTAAAGGGTAAGAAAAAGTTTACTATTGGGGTAAAGTGCCTTACGAATTACGGGTTTCTCTGTGACACTTGGCATTGTGGTTCATGACCGAAATTTGTATGGTGCGAAAAACGAACCTTTTGAGTCCCGGTACCTTTTGGGTAATTTATCTGCAGTACATTTGTATATACCGGACCTGCTATATGAAGGACGTCATTTTAGCCATGGAGGGAATGGAGTAGTGGAACGGATTGGGGGTCGTTGGAAAGGTTGGGATTGTATTTATTTTATTAAGAGTTTATTAAGTAAAATATCAACAAATAAAACCACATTTCTTTTTTTTGTCGAAGTGGGAACAGTGTTGATCATGGGAGGAGGTGTCATTTGCGGCATGCTCAGTGAGTGTATATAGGGGAAGATGAAATGGGGGAAGATGAAATGGGGGAAGATGAAATAAAGAAACAGATGGGGGGAAAAGACTTTCTGCAGGACGAAAGAGCCGTATCTGCAGGCCTTCCGTCCTCTGGATCGATTCCCGGTCGTTTTTTCTCTTTTTTGCCCTCTTTTCTATTTTTTTCTTCCTTTCCACTCATTTGAGTTTAGATGAAATGCGCTCTCAAGACTTGAAAAAACACTTTTTTGTCTGTGCGTTTGGTCGCGCGCAAAAAACCGGAAATGAGCAAAAAGCGCAGCTGTTCAGTCAACTGCATTTTTCGGGCCAATTAAAGAAAAAAGAGTTGACTGATTAGGTAATCGAAAATTACAAAATCAAATCAAATCAAATAAAATGAAATAAGAATAAAATAAATAAAAGCGAAATTACAGGGGGAAAGTACAGCTGGGAAATACAGGACAGAATACGGAATTAGATGGTTTAAACAGGGAGATGGAAAATGGATATTTAAGGAGTTGGGATACTCGGAATGAAACAGGCTTAATTATCTATTTCATCTCCACTTTATCTATACTCAAGTCAGTTTTCAGAGAATTCAAAAGGACTGATGAAACTATATGACCTGTTGATGACCTGCATATAAACGATGGAGCCTGCATATACCCTACACCAGATCATTCACACTTCTCTCTCTACTCAATTGTCACCGAACACCTCGTGGTTTACCAAAAAAATAGTAGTGTGTGGATCAGAAACCGGTAGAAGTTGAAATAGGGCTAGAGAAATTTCAAGCAGCTTTGATGGTCATGGAGAATGGACGGCATAGAGGGTTTCAAAGGACCTTTAGGACCCTAATTTAATATTCTTTTCGTCTAACGAATGAGTGACTAGAAATAAAAAAAGGGCCTTACGCTTGTGCAGGTCCATTGTCTAAGTAAAAGAAACTCCAATAGAAAATTGACGCAGGGAAAAAAGCTGGTGAAGGTAAATAGACGTATATGGTGTACAGAATACTTCTGGCTACTGATTTATCGCAGGCAAAGAGTGGAGAGAGAAGTACTCAATTTGACCCAAATGGACTGGACCAACTGTCAGTGTTTTTTTCTTTTTCTTTTTCTTTTTTTTTTTTTGAAGCGTGGAAGTTGGACCTGATATCCAAGGTCAACTATACAAAATTCATAGGAATTCCAACGTGCGGATTCTCCAAGGGAAGCGTTGGTGCCTAGCACTGTGGGAGACCTAGAAATTGTGGAGAAGTCGGTACAACCTTGTCACAATAGGTCCCGATACCAACGTAAATTAGCTGCTAGTCTTGATGAATTTCGGTAGGACAGTCCGATATCATCAATGAGCAGACTATGCAAGAAGCTACTGGAAGTGAAGAATTTGGCACTGGGGCTTTGGTGAAAAGGACGAGATAGTGAAACGAAGGAAATCGAAATCACCTTAAATTCAACCAAAAAAGAAATTGTCATTCCAAATGCTCCGCTAGAAACCATTTGATTGTTCTACCATGGAGTGCAGATAAGACCTCTTAAGTTAGGCTTTTCTTTATAAAAGGTTATTTAAGCTTTTTAGGTACTTGGCTATTTCATAAAAGCCATTGAAGACTATTGGAAGGCCATTGACTATTTTATGAATAGTCTACTTCAAGACTAATCTCAAGACGTTTTGGATATTTTCTTGAAAGCTTAAAGTCGGAAAAGAAACCACATCAGCCATTTGAGAAGCTCCATGGTATGAGATCGATTCCATGCTAAACTGATCTTGATGTGGAGTCTCGGATTTCTTGTGGAGGTATGGGTATCCTCTGAAAATGATTCGGGACGGATTCGGAATCACCAGAAACACCAGAAACATCGGAAACATCGGAAACATCGGAAACATCAGAAAAAGCACTATTAATATCAAGAGTAGAATAAGAATGTAAATAGAAGTATCAAAACGTACCAAGAATTAAAAAGAATAGTATGACAATTCATCAAAAAAAATTAACAATTATTAGCGTTTCGTATCATTTTTTAGAAGTAGTATGAGAATTCAGTAGCAATTATTAAGAATTATTAACATTTTTTTTGAGTAAAGAATCATTAAAAATTCCCTGAGTAGTAGGAAACACACCCCCGTCTTGAACCAAAAGCCGTAAAGAAACTGCATTCCAAATGCTCCGCTATGAACTTAAAAAAGAGGTGAATGGTCTTCAGTATTACCAGAACTGATAGACATTAATCAGCTTTAAAAGAAAAAAAAAAAAAAAAAAAAAAAAAAAAAATAAAATTTTCAAAAAAAAAAAAAAATTTTTAAAAAAAAAAAAAAAAAAAAAAAAAAACTAAATTGAAATTGCACAAAAAAAAAAGGATCTGTAGCCTTTAAAGACAACCACGAGTGTTAATGACTAGAGAAATGGTTAGATTTAATTATTGATGGACAATTGCAGGGACGATAGGGAGGGGTTCAATCTGCAGGAACCGTGACCTGGTCATGCCAATTTTTTTAAATTGCCCAATCCAGAGAAAAAGGCTCTGTTTATTGGGAATTTGCTCTTATAAAAGGTCTCCAGAAACACCAGTTCCCCAAGCCATTCACACCTTTTTCAAATTCCCCTTTTCAAATTTCCCCACTCCCAAATCATTGAATCTAAACAATTCACAAATCCAAAACAGTCTATTTTGAGACCTTTTTTTGCTGACCTTTTTGGCTGTGCTTTTTGCTGTACCTTTTTTTGTTATGAAGGCGACCTGCATACACGCGCTCCTCTTGGCTACTACTGCCTTTGCACAAGTGCCCGGGGAATTCTTTGTCAATATCAATGGCAAGTACCGACAGCTCCAGCACGTGATCACGGATGCCCAGGATTTTGTGGGGTACGCAGGAAAAGAGTCCAATTTCAAATTAATGCACTCGCTCGACTTGAAAAAAACAACACGCTCAGTTACACCGAAAACGGCCAAACACTTTATTTTGGGAAAATCGGCAATACGTTTCTGTTCCGGCCCCTAGACTAGATTTCCCCGTTTAAAGTGCATCTCGACGAATCGACGTTTCGGGTCTTGAACCTTGAGTTGCAAATGTGTGGATCGGAGTTCCGGCCGCTTCGGGAAATCAGAGCCGTTTCTTCCTCTTGTTCTCCTGCAGCTGTATATTTTTTTAGTGCTTGGGCTTGAAAATCGTGAAAAACCTTGTGGATTCGGAAAATAGGCTGCGTATGCTTCGGATGACAATGCTCCGAACGAATTCGAAGATCATGAAAGGGTGGAAATTTTCCTTCTTGTGGAAAAGCGACATTAAAGCGACATTAAAGCGACATTAGGGCGACACTTTTTCATTTTTTTTTGAATTTTGATTTGTGGTTCATAAAGAGATTCTTCTCTTTCCAGTTGTTTCCTCTTTGGATTTCTTTGTACTTTTATGTTCTGTCTGTGTAGGTCAACTTTGGGAATGGCCAGTGCTCATAATTAGTGCTTATCATCACATTATTCTTCACCTCCTCTCATTTTTTTCACTTCTTTTCAAATACGTTTGAATTGTTTCATTTCTAAAATCCAAGGTCAATGACAAAAGTTGAAATAATCCATAAGCAACTGCCACAAAAAATTCATGGCTTGGTCAACAGAATCATGGCTTGGTCAACAAAATTCATATCCTGGTCAACAAAATTCATGATATCCAAATAATAATTCTTGGAATGTTCAAGTGGTCGTCACTGGACTTCGAAAGCATGGTAGTTTCCACCATGCACTTGAGCTCAACATCCAGGAAGTGCTGGCGACAACACACAGGGAAGTTAGGGGTATTCACGGTCGGATTATATGCCCTCAGAGTCTGGCACTGTATTCTCATAGCCCACAAGGCTCTTGAAGATATGGGCTTCATTATAGGACATTAGAGCCTTGAAGATCTCGCAGAGATTGTGAAAACTGGGCTAATAGTACAGCTTTTCACTAAGCTGGAAGATGCAGAAGAGTTTTTGGAGGTAAACGTCTTCCGTCATATACTTCAGGATCTTCATTTGGTGATTCATTGGTGATTGGTGATTCATTGGTGATTGGTGATTCATTGGTGATTGGTGATTTTTTGGTGATTAATTGGTGACAATAGACATGGCAGACGGAAGAAGACAGATGTTTGGTTGAGAAAGAAAAGAACCGGGTAGAAGTTGGCACAGCCAACTCTGTGTGACCCTGCGTTGGTTTCCCCCGGTTTAAGATCCCCATAGTCGACAGTCAACACTATAGTTCTTTCTCTCTTGTTTGACTGAATCATTGTTTCCATCGATGGTCGTCCTGGATGGACTATAAGAGTGTTGAACTCACGAGAGCTTCCACACTGATGCCGAGCACCGGAAGAAACCATAGAATCATGTATCCGTAATACAACCAACTCTGAAGTAAATCCAAAAGTTCACTTCCAGTTTCGATTCAATCTTCTGAGCTCATTGACCGCAGCCTTTCAAGAGTCACTCTGAGTCTAACCAGACCTTCCCAGAATGGAACCTTATATCAGTGACGCACCAAGGTCCAATCCTTCCAATTAAAATAAGAAAAAAGTCAATTAAGTAATACTTTCTTTCTCTCTCTCTCGGGTGCATGCCTTCTTCTTGAGCCTCATTATAGTGTACAAGATTGGCTGGATCAACAACACCCGAAATCTGCACTGATAACTGCCAATGTTACACCAAGGAACTGAAATGATGTCCCCAATAAGGGTTCATTGGAGAATGTTGATGGCAATTGGGGACGTTGAGTGTCTAGAAGTTGGGTTGGTCCTGCACGATACAGCTGGACTCCAAGGCCGACACCAACTCAGGCCGCTTGGCCTTTTCAAGCTCGTGCCGGGCCTCGGAATACGTGCACCATCTCCGTTCCCTTTCCTTGGCTTCAGGCCACTCCGACGTCAAGTTGTCCACCAACAACTCGTAGAAATGAAACTCCAGTCGCGGCACAACCTTGGTGGGGTCAAACTCACTTCCAGGAGCCAACACCGGCGCTTTCTTGCCACGCATATCGTACACCACCGGTAACTTTCGGAGGACTGTGCCTTCACACCCTGCCTCCTCCCACGTTTCCCGCACGGCACTGACCACAAATTCGTCTCCCTCATCAAGCTCAATTCCCCCTTTGGGAAATACCCATTGGCCTTTATGCGCACTGGACAGGATCATGATCACCTTGTCTTTGTGTTCGTTGAGGCAAATACACCCTGCCACCATGCGAGCCCCTGATTCGGGGTTGTACCGTTGATTTTGCCTTCCAACCCGAGAGTGTTCGTTCTTGACCAAGTTTGGATTCATTTGGGGAGAAAGGGGCAATTGGTGGTAATTGGTGGTAATTGGTGGTTGGTGATAATTTGGTGGGGAAATGAGATGATTTATATACCTAGCAGGATATTGTTTTTGTGATTTTCTTCGGTTGTTTTTGTTGGATTGTTTTTGTTGGATTGTTTTTTGGATGTTTCAGGTTTGGCGGGTGGGTGGGCGTACGGAGTGCTGGGAATAAAGTGGTATGTTGTGGTGTGCTCTGCATTGAGGGGGATGTGTATTGGTGAGAAGCTGGGGTAGTCGCCTGCATATAAACTGGAGATCTTGCATACAAACACATTTTACCAACTATATTAGCAGTACACCACACATCAAACAATCTATTCAAGACCACCCCCTATTTACACACAAATCTTACAAGTCGAATAAGCTCAGAAATGATAAGCGTAACCTGGAAGTACCGGAAAAGCACTGTTTTTTCAAAAAAAGAGAAAAAAAAAGGAGAGAAAAAATTGTCAATATAGGGTGGTCACGTGATACACTCGGGACATGTACTTGATTGTATAGAACCATGTTTACAGCTTAAAGTATGAAAAATGTACTGCTTTCTTTCTATGGCTACTAAGCATTTGTACTGCATAGAGGCCCAGAAGTCTGTCAATAGCTTCTAAAAATTCTATGGCATACCAGACATTTCTCCAAATTCGTCAGGATCAACAAGTAAAAGTCCCCATCGATTCTTGGGCCTCCAATCTACTGTCTAATCTGGATAATCTGTCTATTTGTCTATTTTTCTATATCTCTATCAGCGTTTTTGTCTATTTGTCTATTTGTCTATTTGTCTATTTGTCTATTTGTCTATTTGTCTATTTGTTTATTTGTCTATTTGTCTATTTGTCCATCAGTAGTCTGTCTAATGACTTTCTGTATTTCTGTATTTGTCTTTCTACTCGTAAATCTACTTGTCTATTTGTATATACATCTGTACGCTTATGTATCTGTCTTTTCTATCTGCCTATGAGTATAAGGACAGGTTGTATATTTGTGTATTTCTTGCCTTCACAAAAATCCTGCATATAACGCGCTTTCAAAGGCTAAACAAATTGTGGGTGCAATTTCTCCGAGTCATACAAAAAACTCTATAGAGAAATTTCCCAAGTCTGATAAGGAGATCCCGTTTTGGATCCGCCCAGTGTAATTGATATCATTTGAAAACTTGGCGAAACCGGAACAATCCTCCAAATTCTCACCAAACCAAGCAAACACTACCGGAATTAAACATTCCAATAGAAAATCAATAGAAAATCAATAAAAAATCAATAAAAAATCAATAAAAAATCAATAAAAAATCAATAAAAAATCAATAGAAAATCAATAAAAAATCAATAGAAAATCAATAAAAAATCAATAGACTAAACACCGATATTCCGACCAAGACCTCTCTACCTCTCTACCTCTCTACCTCTCTACCTCTCTACCTCTCTACATCTCTACCTCTCTAGGTCTCTAATATTGCGATAAAGCGCACAACAGACTTTGGTTTATTCCGCTTTATATTATGTCGGAAAAGATTATTTTCAAAGAGCAGGGCTTGAGCTTGTTTGACAAATACGAATCTTTTCTTTTTGATTGTGATGACCAAAGATGAGGTCTTCGGATATCGTCCTATGCATCTGCTGTATACGTCGACAAAATCGTCCAACTTCCAAAGGACAAGAAGGTCTTTGTTTTTTTTTTTTAGGTGAATTCACAAGGTTCCAGCACAATCAGCGACCGATCTTGGTCAAAGTCATTTTGGGAAACTCCAACAAAGGCAGGTGCCTTTTTATAAGAACCAACCTTCTTATAAGAACCAACCTTCTTATAAGAACCAACCTTCTTATAAGAACCAACCTTCTTATAAGAACCAACGATGGATTGTTGTCAATTTCCTCGAATCTCATAGACTCTTGCTTTTTCCACGCTCACCACGAGTCTCAAGTAGGCCAAGTACTCGTTAAGTTTGTTCTCACTTTCACTTCTGCAGAGAATCTTCACGTCAACAACAAGGCTTTGCAAGTCAAAGGTATTTTTGTTAAGGTGTGGAACCAAAAACAGCCTCCAAGTTGAGCTCAATCCATAACTGACTTTTAGGCTTTTGGAGCCAGTGGTCCACCTGTGTTTCGCAGACTTGGGTTTGAACCGGAATTTAAAAGAGTTCGGTTATGAGCTTGTTGGAGGAACAGACCCAAAGGAGATTGATGGAGCCATTGGGCGACTTTTCCCTCTGAAACGAAAATAGTTGATCCGAGCTGGCTCACGAAACCATGTTTCAAGTTACAGCTACCGCAAAAGTGTTTACGATATTTGCCTCGGAGATTCTCCTTTCCCCCCTCTACTGTGGATGGTTGATTGATTTCTGCATTGCTCCCCTCCTCAATGAAGAGATTGTATCCACTGTCCAAGGCCACTTGAAGTTGCACCTTTTGACCTCCCACTTTGAGCTGCTTGGTTTCTATACACAAGATTTCTGGTGTACTGGATGTTGGGTTACCTGTTACACGTTCTGCGTGGCACTATTTGTCAGCATGATCAGAAGAAGTATCTTGCGTCTAGGGGTTTTGTATTTCATCAAGAGCCCCGAGGATCCAAATGCTCGCTTGATACACGATGCCATCGTCAAGCCAATTTTTCTTGCAGATCCTGAGGATCTTGTTGAGTGCCAAGGTGTATACTGCAATTGTTGTGTTGGGAATAGGCTCGGTCACGTGGGGCTTCCGCTTTTTGGTCAATCCTCCTTATTCCGAGGCTGCTTTGCTTCCGGTTAAAATATCGTCCACCAGTGGCCAATGCTAGTGGTAGAAGGCCAGATGCCATTTGTGGAAAGCCTAATCAATCTATGAACACAGGACTCAATGCAAATCCATCCAGTACACCCTAAGCTTGGTGACAGACTCAACACCGACATGAAGTTTGGAAGAGACCCTGGTTTAGATACTTTCCTTGTATTGACAGGAATCGAAAAAGACGAGACTGTGAAGGAGTGGACTTTAACGAGTACCGGTAGATTCTTTGAGAATGGGGAAGAATATTTTTGAAAATCTTGGAAATCCTGTGAATGACTTGTCCATTTTTTGTAAATTCTTAGTAAATCTTGTCCATTTCTTGTAAATTCCTAGTAAATTCTATGAACTTCTAGGAAATGTTTTGTGGATTTCCTGTAAATTCTTGGAAATCTTGTGGTTTCCCTTGAAGTTCCTTGTCAATTCTTGTAAATCCTGTAAGTTCCTTGTATGGTTGTCACCAGTGAATCCATCACTGCATTATGTCCCTCGGTGGAATGGGAGAATTTCTGGAAAACCATCAAAATTAGGTCGTTTCAGAACTTTTCTCTTGATTACATCCACCTTTTTCATATCGGTAACGAGGTCCGGTTCCTCGTGCCCTTACCAGAGTGTCCGTTGTGCGGAATGGAATGGACTAACAACAAGGTTGATCGAGTCCGGCACTGTTGCTTTGAGTGTGCGATTGCACATGTTATCTGGCGACTTACTGAGATTTCCCAACCTCTCAGTATTGAATATGCCGTTGGAAATGCTTATGCGGATCTTGTTCGTTTGGACAAGTACTATTACTTGTTCGGGTTCTATTGACCCACCACCGGCCTTCAAAGGTGATTTGCCGGGTACAATCCCCTTAACAGAAGATTTGGCTCGGAAGAACGTCGCTTACTTTAAGCCGTTCTACCGACGACGGTACTAATTCTACCCCTAAAGGATTATATCGACGGAATGCCTAGAAGGTGTTAGTCGTCTGGAATTTAAGGACTTGGGACAATTCCATGATTAAGCTTGGGGTCCAGACTATGCAATCGGCGGTAAACTACCCATGTTAACCTTACTTCACACTCGGCAAAGGAAAAGGAAAAGGAAAAGGAAGAAGGAAAGGAAAAAAGAAAATACTAAAAAGTATGGGAAGGTATTCTGTGGGGATCGCGGTCTTTTATATTCTTTTGGAATTGCAGCCAATGCACGCGCATGTCGCCACCCGATATGCACCTTGGGAGACCCCGCACCGAATTGCAACCAACGCCCGAATTGCAACCAACGCAATATATAAACGCAGGTTTCCCCCCTCGTTTTCCCCTCCTTTTTTTTTACCACTCTCTTTATCATTATTTCCATCACGTCCACTCATTTCATTAGCGGGCAATAAGCTCTACTCATATCTCACTAGTGTCTCATATTTCTACATTGTACTCTATTTCACTACACAGTGTACCGTCGGTGATGGTCTTCAGTGATTGTGGTACAAGGATTGACATTTGTGGGTGATTTAGCATTCTTTAGTGTTAGTCCTATTGAACTTAGAGATCTATTGCCAGTTTAACACCACAACACATATTTAACAGAATTCAATTTCAATTCAGAAAGGTTATTATTAAATAAAGGAATATAAGACTATTGACCTTTGGGAGAAGACTATTGAACTTTGGGAGAAGACTATTGACGTTTGTGGTGATATCAAATGGGTTGATAATGGAACCGAGACTGTGGACGCGCTCCTATGTCTAAGGGTCGTTGATTTTTTGGTGGCACGGGATTTTTTTTTTTTTTTTTGTCGCGGAAAGCAGCGTCGGTCTTGATTGATATTTGTTCGGTGGAGACCTCGTCTTGGCTCAGTGAAGTTTTCTTGGCAAAAATGGTCCGTATTGAACTATCAGAACTATCGTCATAAGGTCGAGACTCCCAAGAGCTCTCGTTTTTCTTTATACTTCTCATCTAGAAATCATAAAAAGTGTTCTTTAATAATTATAAATTAGTCTTGTCAACATATCATAAATGATAATTCCTAAACATCATAAATAAGAGACCCTAAGTATCATTAATAGTATTCTCTAAACATCATAAATAAGAGTTTCTAAATATCATAAATAGTGTTCTGTGAATATTATAAATTTGTGTTCTAAAAGAACTATAAGTTAGAGTTCTCTAAATCATTAATCAGTGTTATTTAATCAATAAAAACGTACGTACTAGCTCTATAAAGCTCTTTTAATATAGAGATATTGATATAGCTATGGAGATATATAGAGAGAGATGTAGATATAGATATAGAGATGTAGATGGGGATGGTGGCCTATGTGCAGGTACATGCAGCAGTGCACGAAGGAAGGGTAAGTGGGTGCTCACACACCCAAAGAAATTGGCTGAAATTAACGTAAGTTCCTGGAATCACATGTAAAAATCGGATGCCCAATTGTGGGGTGTCTGAGGTTAGGGGAACCCTGAAAACAGACCCCAAGCCGACCTGCACATAGACTTTATCCTGCAAATAAACTACTAGCGTGCATCTGACATATCATTCCCACCAGTTCTAGCAGTTACATCTCCAGCAAACTTCTCACAATTCCAGTGTAGTTTTTCAATCCCGCGTATAGTTTCCAAATTTGCCAGTATAGGTTTCACAACTTCAGTGCAGGTCTCAGGATGTGCAACATTGCATTGTGCAGTGTTTAAATCCCGGAAACTCCTTACTTGGAATTCTCCCTGACACCTATTATACTCCTCCCCACTATAAAAGAAAGTAATCCCAATCTACATCTTTGTTAGTACAAATTCCCAGTCCCAACTCCTCGGTTCTAGTGCTCATAACTCCTCCTAGCATCAAGATTCAAAAGTGCTTTATAGAGTGCATTATCACGCGCAACGCACATGATCGCGCAACTATCCACAGATCACCATCTCTTTTCCTACCACCTTCTTTTCTTCCCCCCCACTTTCCCTTCCCCCCCAACTTTCCTTTTTCCATGGCGTCGCCGCTTTTCATCTCCAACCCGCCCCTGGGGTTTTCCGTGGTGGCGGTTCTTCGAGGCGTGCAGTTGGCGCTCTTGGGCTCTTACAAGCTTCTTCAACACCAAGGAATTGTACCATAATAGAGCTAGAAGCTCCACGTTTTACATCGAACATAGGACTAATTTCCAGATGAAAATAATTTTAGAACACAGTTATTCAAGCCAGATCCGTTTACCAAATGGTCTATGATTTTGGTCTTAAACGGTAAGACTGTAGTTTGGAATCGAGAGGAACTCCTGCCGAGTTTTCTCCTGCCCCGAACCAGTTTGTAGTAGTATAGTATGGTATTGTAGTAGTATTATATTGTAATAATATAGAATAGTGGAGTGTAGTAGTATAGTATTGCAGTATATTGTAGTAATAGAAGTTAGTATAGTAGTAAAATCCTGTAAAATCCTGGAATTTGCTAGTAATTCCCTGGTAATTTCCTTCTAAACTCTGTAAACTCTGTAAATCCTGTAATTTTCGTGTCTAAATTCATGTAAATTTCTGTAAATTTCTATAAATTTCTGCAAATTTCTGTAAATTTCTGTAGATTCCTAGTAAATTCCTTCTTAATCCTGAAATTCCTTCTCAATCCTGCAAAAACCACTGAAAATCCTTTTTTTAAGGAAAATGGTGGACTAAAAATAGAGTCAGAATCAACCGGGAAAGTCTGGTGTACGGGTTTTTGGCCAATTTCGGTAATTTCGATACTTTCGGTACTTTTTTACTAAAAAAAATTCTAATTCCACATCCCGATTTATCCAAAATCACTCACGAAATCCCCTGAAAAAAATACCAGTGAAGATTCAAAATGGTAATCAGGCCTGAGTTCTCACTGAATATCTGGTCCTAATTCCAGTACTCTCTGCACTCTATTTTTTAAAAAATTAATACAATACAAAGATATATATATATATATATGCACTTATTTCTAGCTATAAATTCCCCTTTTTTTCTTTTTCGAAATAATGATTTTGGGGGTGTTTGGTATTTGGTTTTTGGTGTTTTTAAATAGATTCCTGCACATAACCGCATGCACATACCGCATGTACATACCGCGTGCACGTGACGCGCGTGCACGTGACCTCGCATTACGCACACGACGCATTCGTTCATCTCGTCTGGCCACAGTATTAACAATCCACAACCACCAAGACACTTACACCAGTTTACACCAATTTACACAAAACACTTTTGACACTTTTTGAGTCTTCCTCCCAAATTGTATTCTGGCTGCATCACGTGACTCCCCAATCCATATAAATACTGTCGTTCCCCCTCCATTCTTTGTCCCACCTCAAAATACTTCTAACGGACACTAACAAACTCTAACGGACACTAACGGACACAGACAAATTTACCGCCCTTTTATTGACCAATCATGAAACTTCTTTCCATTTTCTTTGCCGTGGCTGCTTTGGCCCATAACGTCAATCCCGTCAAGCCGCTGGATCTCCTGTGGGAACAATGGCACATGAGAGAAGAGCACCAGATGGAGGATTTCGATGCCGCCTCGTTTTTTGCCCTCCACGATTTAAAGAATCAAGGGTTTTGGACCTCAGAGGATATTCTCTACATTTATGGTTTGACACGTGAGCTGGTGGTGGGAGACGGAAGTGGGATGGGAGATCATGACCATACGGAGAACATTCCTCGGAACTTGAAGTTGGACGTGGTGGAGCTGGTGAGCCGGCTTTTGGGGGCGGATGAGCAAGGGCGGGTGAGCCGGGACAGATGGCTCCAGTTCCTGAAATCGGGCGGCGTTTTGCCTGATTTTGGCGCCGGCCCGGGGCACCACTTGGATTTCGAGGAGGAGTACGAAAACCACCACTGGAACCAGTACCACCGGGACCAGGATCCGCTGGTGCACATCAAGCATAAGGAGGATATCGAGCACGAGTTGTTGCACCATGAACACGAGATCGAGAACTCTCATTATGACCGTGCGGCCCGGAAGGCTCTTGAGGATTTTTCTTCTCCGGTCAAGATCAAGAACGTGCCAAAGAAGTACTTGGCTTGAGACTACGGAAACTGACAGAAAGGACAGGAAGGACAGGAAGGATAGAAGGGACAGAAAGGACAGAAAAGACAAACAGACTTTGTGATTGACCTCTGAAGCATTTGGATGGATTGATTGGGGATTGGCGGAGTGGCCAGAATGGGAGTGGACAGACTGGAATTGGCTGGTGGTGATTGAGGCACTGGGTTCACTGGTACTAGCTCCATCCAGACCGACCGAAATGGGTATCTGATTATCTGAATCTCTGATTCTTAGATTATCTAACCATCTGACTATCCAATTATCTGATTCTCTGACGATCTGACGATCTGACTATCTGATCATCTGAATATCCGATTCTTTGATTATCTGATTCTCTGGTTATCTGATGATCTAACTATCTGATTATCTGATTCTCTGCTGACACTGGCTCTGTTGACACTGGCTCTGAGTGACTAGGTCGAATGGTTGTGTGATTTGATGGTGACTGTTTCGATCTACGCATTTGTTTGGGTTCAGTACATCACGAAAAAGGAGTTTATTGATGATAAGTCTCTTACTGAAATTTTGAAATTCTCTGGATTGGCTGTTTTGAAAGACAATTGCTTATACAATTACCATGGGTTTTCCAGGTGAAATTAGGTCTGATGTGGTCATGATATACTGACTGGGAGTGTATACAATGGACAATAACTAAGGATTCTACTGAAGGATAGAAAAACGAAACAAAAAAGAAACGGTGCTCTCATTTGTTTAAGATTTACCAGAGCTGAAAAGTACTGCCAAAATGTAAGTCTACAGGTTATGAATTTTCGTTATACTAAAATATGTTTGTCCTGCATATAAACACTGTGTAGTTTTTACGATTGGAAAAAAGACAACCTTAGTTGCCAATCCAGTAATACTACAGCAACTAAATATTTTACATTTTCCTAGTAATCCTGTATTCGTATATGTGTAACCTCTTTTGGTGAAATTGACGAAAACAATTCGCTTATATGCAGGTCATTAATAACCGTCTATTCTTTTTGCTAGAGTCGCCCGTAACGGGTGATAAGGTTATAATACAAGGCCGGAAACCGTAGAAATCTCTTGTGGTTTTGTCTTGATCGTATTTTGGTCTTCTGCCCAAATTCTGTCTTTTGTCTAAATTCTGTCTAAATTCTGTCTAAATTCTGTCTAAATTCTGTCCAAATTCTGTCTAATTCTGTCTAATGTCTAATAATCCACAGCCTCAGTACCGCTTGAGTATGACTAGCCCATTGCCGGGGAAAATATATTACAGAGCACATGCAGCCACGAGTACTATTAATCTCTAACTAATAAAAAGGGAGTAAATTTTAGTGGCCATGGTCCGTGTTGACCCGAAAAGAGTTATATGCAGTACGCGGTCATAAGCAAGTTTTCTTCTACCCTGACCACTCAAAAGTTTTTTTTTTTTTTTTGATTATCTCGTGGAGTTTGACAAAGAAACTAATCTCTTTTTAACAGATTAATTAGTCTTTTGCTTTAAACTGGTGTGTTCCAAAAGACTTGATGATTTCAACATCTTTTGACTATGTGCAGGATCCACAATTTCTCCTATATATTTGATCTAATATTCGTTGCAATGCATGAATAATTTCCAAAACGTATATTTACCCCTTCTGTCTTTGCCTGTTGCTTAGCATTGATATAAATGTCATTGAGGGCTATAGTCCTGCATACAGAACCAATACTGGATAGTCCTGCATATAGCACCAATATGACTGAATCGTCATTCAAAAAGTACTGAAAAGTTCTGAAAAAGTAACGAGCATTACAATGATTTCTATACATGACTGTGATGACCTCATAGTATAAATCCATTGTTATCCTGTCTTTCAAGGCATTTTTTTGTGAGTCATGTAACACTGTCACGTGACTTTTCTTCCTGGTCTATCAATTATGCTTCTGGTAGTACCGATCATTATTCCACAAACCTCTGATGTTAATTCCTGGTCGGCTTCAGCCAGCTCTAAGAGAGAGTCGTCCACCACAACTCTTTCTGGTTCCTACATAGTAAACCATAATGGCCTGTATATAATCCATATCCTGCATATAGTATCCGTTCAATGATCTGGGTTCCGGTGTCTGCTTCTGGGCCCTGATATTTATATGGACCATGCTTACTTCTGGACTGATTACCCCGACAATGGCGTGTGTCCGTGTATGGAATGGGTTTTGGGGGGAAACACTAGGGAAAAAACTCATGTCCTGCATATAAGCACAAAACTCCCATCTAGTAAACTGGATCCTCTTCTAGATTATGGGAAACTATTCCCGATTAGGAAATAGTTTCCCATAATAACATGCCTTTTTTCCGTAACCTCAAATTTTCTGGAGGACTGTTTTTGGACCACAAGATGAAACAGTAAAAATGGGATCTGGAAACCTGGAAAAAAAACGGCAATGTAAAGAAATTGTCCTAAAATTCAATTTCATCAAAATCCAAAAAGTCTGATTCAAGGAATTCCGGATTTCGGGTCATTTCATTCTTTTGTTCTTTTGTTATTTTCCTGCACAATAACCCATCCACCAGACCCAGTGACAGGAAGCCAAAAAACAATAAAAAAAAAAAAGGACAATTAAGAACAATTTCTTTTTGGGAATTTTTTTGAGACGTTTTTTAGTACCAGCTATTTTTGGAAATTTTCTTGATGGTCAATTCCTCATTTAGACGTCTCCAATGGTTTCTGGTTGTGTATGCAGGATATCGTTCTTCGTTGTTTATGCAAGATCTCACCGCTCAATATGCAGGATATGATTCCTCAATATGCAGGACTTCGCTGCTCACCAATTGCAACATTGGGAAATGCAGCAAACACGCATGTTTGTCAATTCTCCACCAGAAAATCAGCCTCACCAATTTCTAATTTTCAATCCTCAACTCTCAATTTCAATTTCAATTTTGTCCAATTTTCAATTTGTCCTATTTCCGATTTGTCCAATTTTCTATTTGTCCATTTTCTATTCTTTCGGGTCTCCTTTTTACCAAGACCTTCATCAGCCTGGAAGAGATAATTCCATAAGAAGCCATAGGCCTGGCTTCAACGCATTGGATTGCCCTTTTGGGAAATCACGTGGAAGCACTTTCTCTATACAAAACGCAGATAATCGTAAACCAGGCCAGGAGTTGGCGAATCAGGATGATGTAATTGAGTGCATTGTAGTTATCCTTTCGTGGTTTGGCTGATGTCACTTCCCATCGAAACAGCTGGGAATGTATATTCTTTGATGTAGTTTTCTGAATACAGAGAAAGTCTGCAAGACACCGAGACACTTCCAGACACTGGGACACTTCCATACACTGAGACACTCTCAGACACTTGCAGACACTTCCAGACACCCAGACACCCAGACACTTCCAGAGACACTTTTAGACATTTCCAGACATTTCCAGACACTGTCAGACACTTTCACTTCCAGACACTCAGACACTCAGACACACTCGGACACTTGCAGACACTGTTAGACACTTGTAGACATTTCTAGACATTTCTAGACACTTTTAGACACTTTTAGACCCATTTTTCGACTCTATAAGAATCAAAACTCACAAAAGCTTCTCTCGATCCATAAATTTAAATCGTTCATGAGTCCTTTTTAAGGGCGCCCAAAGCACAGTCTCTTAACAGCGATAGTTGGGGCTTGCACGCCCCCTGGGAGCCGTTTTCCCGGAGACACGCCTCGTAGCCCTGGAGTTTCTCTGCACAGAGAGAATTGATTTTCTGGAACACGGGCACTTTGTTTTTGATGCACTCCTTCAAATTGGCCTGTTCCGGCACACAGGCGTCCTCCGACGGCGGCTTGCTCATACACTGGTGAAACGCCATGAACTCGGAAGTACAATGCCGAGAAATATCCTCCATCATGATCTGGTCAAGGAACGACGTGTTCATTATGAATTGTGTGGGGAAATGAGAAGAGGGTGTTTGGCTGGGACGCGATGGTCTTTTATATATGCGTTGGTGTACGGTCTTTTTTTGAGTTCGCCACGATACGTTGGTGTACGGGTGTTTTAGGGTATTGGTTGGTGTATTGACCTTTTCTTACTGGTTGGTGTACGGGTGTTTTGTATTGGTTGGTGTACTGATCTTTTTTTAAAATGGGTGGTGTACTGATGTGACTGATTCATTCGCGGTCTGCGCACGACTAGAAAAACCCCCCCCCCACTCTACCGACCGCAGCCGCGCGTGGCGCAATTTGGCCAGGTTTCGAAGCTCCCTCGGAAACTGGCCGCGGCGCTATTTTTGGGGCCCACTTGCGGTGGGTCGCGCGCTTGTCGTGCGCCTTTTTTTCTTTTTTCCGAGCAAGTCTCATTTTACTTCTCCCAAAAACCTACTCTTTTCTTTTGTCCCAAAAGAGCTAACCAGCCACTCCTTTTGCCAGCGGAGCCCTCATTCCCGTGCTATTGCCGCCAGTCACCATCTCCGTGTCTTGCCGTTCCCCAAGAGCCTTTTCCCCGGCTTTTTCCCGGCTTTCTAGCGTCCGTTTCTGGCCCTTTTTCCCTCCCGCTTTTAGGCCTTTTCCCTTCCGCTTTTAGGCCTTTTTCCTGCCCTTGCAAACCCGGATCTTTCCCTTATCCCGGCGTCCTCTTTGGCTCTATTTTTTTCGGCTCCTATTTAGGTCCGGGCCCCCACGGTGCTTTTTCCTCCGTTGCTAGTATCGTCAGCTCTCTAATTTCCTTGAACTAAAGGACTCTTCATTTCTGATCCGTGTTTGAGCCGTCATTGCTTTTGTCACTTGATCCGTTGATCTCATTGTTACATTTCTTGTCTCAATTCCGGCTGACTCAATTCCCGTTTCACTCGATTCTCTCTTGGCTCTGATTGTATCTCTGATCTGGCCTGTTTGTTATTTTGCCGTGGTTTCGTTACGCTTCATTCCTCCGGATATCCCCGAACCTTAGCCTCCGGCGTCCTACCGTTCGTTTCTAATACATGTCAGCCGCTGCCATCGCCGCCGCCGCCGTCACAAACCAAAACAACATGAACGTGTCCAGCTCGCTGTCGTCCAACAATAACTCCGTGGTGGGATTGCACTACAAGATCGGGAAAAAGATCGGCGAAGGCTCCTTCGGTGTGCTTTTCGAAGGTAGCAACATCATCAATGGCGTCGCCGTGGCCATCAAGTTTGAGCCCCGAAAAACGGAGGCTCCTCAGTTGCGGGATGAGTACAGAACCTACAAACATTTACAGGGCTGTGATGGAATCCCCAATGCATACTACTTTGGCCAAGAAGGCTTGCATTCGATTCTTGTGATCGACCTTTTAGGTCCTTCTTTGGAGGACTTGTTTGACTGGTGTGGCCGTCGTTTCTCCGTCAAGACCGTGGTGCAGGTTTCTGTGCAAATGTTGAACTTGATCGAGGAGGTCCACCGCCACGACTTGATTTACAGAGATATCAAGCCCGATAACTTTCTCATTGGTCGCCAGGGCCACCCCGACGAAAACAAGGTGCATTTGATTGATTTCGGAATGGCCAAGCAGTACCGGGACCCTCGCACCAAGCAACACATTCCTTACCGGGAAAAGAAGTCGTTGAGTGGCACTGCCCGGTACATGTCCATCAATACTCACTTGGGCCGTGAACAGCTGAGAAGAGATGACTTGGAGGCATTGGGCCATGTCTTTTTCTACTTTTTGCGGGGTCAATTGCCTTGGCAGGGCTTGAAGGCGCCCACCAACAAGCAAAAGTATGAGAAGATTGGCGACAAAAAACGTACCACATCAGCGCTGATTCTCTGTGAAGGCTTGCCCAAGCAGTTTGCTGAGTACTTGGATTCAGTACGGTCGTTGCCCTTTGAAGCCGAACCCCCATACGAAGAATACCGCATGTTATTGGTGTCGGCCTTAGACGACATGGGGTTGAGCTGTGATGGGGATTTCGACTGGATGCATTTGAACAATGGGAAAGGCTGGGACTCATCCATCAACAAAAAGCCCAACTTACATGGATACGGGCACCCCAACCCGCCCAACGACCGGGAAAGACGGCACCGCGAGCTGCGCCGGTCCAGACCTCATCATGCCAGCCAGCAGGCCAACATGATCACACTGTCTGCAGGCAACAACAACTTGAACAGCAACATCAACCAATCGCAGCAGCAGCAACAACAGCAGCAGCAATTATCGGCGGCGCAATCGCACCAGCAGAAGTTGCAGCACTTGATCAACCGGCCATTGCCGCCCATCAAGCAGGAGTACCAGCCCAATTCCAGTGTCAGTGCACATGCCAACAACAACGTTTCGGGAAACCAAGGCATGATGAGCAGTTCGCAGAACTATGGCAACCAACGAGTCACGCAGTATGAGCAGCAGAACGTTGATGAAGAGAAGGGCTTCTGGTCCAAGTTGTGTTGTCAATAATCATCTCCAGCCGCAGAGTGAGTGCTGGTTGCAGTCTAGTTCCGACACTGTCTAGATTTAGAAGTCATTTCGATTTCTATTTCTTTTCACTATCAGTGTCAAGTACTGTCTTAATGGTCGAATGAGTTGGGAGCCTCATGCAGTGCATAATCCCATACCGTCGACGGACAGTGTACCAAACAGCAGTCCGTGTGGGGCTGTAGTTTGACGAATGAAGCAAGGCAAAGTCCATATAAAGTTCAAAGATAATCGCAGAAATTGTGGTCACCAGATGATCAGGTGTAGACAGTCAAATTTGATGGACAGTCAAATGTCGAAAGACATTTGGCTGACGACTTTAGGGAATTAAACCCGTACATCCCGATTTCCCTGGGATATGAGTAATTACAATTAAAGTATCCATAACAATATCTTTATCTATTATGTTTCCTTTTTGGTCTATATGCAGTACTCTCCCACCCCAAAAAGGAAACTCATGTCTACTATGCACTACCGCTCTCTACTAAGTATAGGAAGCAAAATTCAACTTTTGGTTTTGAAAATTACCTTTCCTGACGATTTTCCCTAGTTTTTTTTTCCGATTTGGTGCCAGGGCGTCGGATGTGGGAATTACCTGACGTTGGGGACTGTATATAAGGGACTGCATATAAGTGCACTTTACCCCAGTGAAGAAAACTGTCCGCTTCTAAATTCCATGAGTGTTAACTAAATTCCATAAGTTTTTGCTATTGAAAAATGTGGATGTCCTTTTTGTTTAACAAAAAAATATTGTTCAGGATCCACCGGAGATCTTTACCTTTTACGTGTACTGCATATAGTCAATAAAGGTACTGCATATATAGTTTCCAGTAGATATTGTGCTATATTGGCTATAAACAAACATACACTTGATAAACTAAGGCTATATTTTATTAGTTTGACTGCGTACACTTTAAGAACTTTTGTTTTGTTGGTACTGCATATAAGTTTCTTTCAAAAACAATTCATTCCAAAAAAAATTCATTCCAAAAAATACCCAAAAAAAACATCTAAATACTTTCAGGCATGCTCTATTCATTTATGGAAGAAAAAATACCTTTTGCCGGTGTTTTGTATTTTTAATGCTCGGTTCATGTGTACAGTTCATGGTATGGGACGATTGCCGCGAAAACCACCCAAATGTCTGGAGTCGCACACCACAGCAAATCCATTAATTCAAAAACCATAAATCGTTAAAAAAAATATATATATAGAGTATCAAAAATCGAAAGAGAATGATTTGTGGACCTGGACCTTTGATTTAGTTTGGTGGCCTAGCTGCACTTTCCGGAGTTTTGAACGGAGGGTTAGTTCGTGGTTGATACCTCTATTAGCAGCCTGACTTGAGTCAAAAATCTGTTTCTCATGCCTTCATTTTTCTTGATCTTTGAATGTATAACCTAAGAAATCTAGATGTACACCAATATCGTCAAGATTGAATAATTGAGTATTATTAGTGTTAGTCCTCTTGAATTTGAGGACTTCGGACAATTCCATGATTAAGCTTGGGGTCCAACTATTCAATCGGCAGTAACCGCTCATTCAAATATACTTCACACTCCTATACTGTCAAAGTCAGTACCATGGTTCGAGTATATGACATTGAGTTTGCCATGTTATCAGCATATTCCAAGGAAAAAAAAAGGAAAAGGAAGAAGGAAAGAAGAAAGAAAATACTAAAAATTATGGGAAGGTATTCTGTGGGGAATCGCGGTCTTTTATATTCTTTTGGAATTGCAGCCAATGCACGCGCATGTCGCCACCCGATATGCACCTTGGGAAACCCCCGCACCGAATTGCAACCAACGCAATATATAAACGCAGGTTTCCCCCCTCGTTTTATCCTCCTTTTCTGCCACTCTCTTTCACTACATAGTGTCTCATATTTCTACATAGTGTCTCATATTTCTACATAGTGTACCGTCGGTGATTGTGGGTTACAAGGATTGACTTTGGTGTGGAGTTTAGTATTTTTAGTGTTAGTCCTCTTGAACTAAGAAATCTATTCCGGTTTAACACCACAAAACAGATTTAACAGAATTCAATCTTATAAAGAAAGGTATGTATTAAAGAAAGGAATATAAGACTATTGACCTTTGGGAGAAGACTATTGGACTTTGGGAGACGACTATTGACCTTTGTGGTGACGTCGAATGGGTTGAGGTGGGGATCGATAATGTGGACGCGCTCCTATGCCTAAGGATCGTTAATTTTGTGGTGGCACGGGATTGTTTTTTTTTTTTTTTGTCGCGAAAAGCAGCGTCAATTTCCAAAAATGATATTCGTTCGGGTGAGGGTGCGTATTGGCCCGGTGAAGTTTTCTCCGCCAAGAAACAAAAAAAGAAAAGAAAAAACGAAATGAAATGAAAAAAGGGTGTACTGGTCTATCTATATGTGGATTGAATTATCTGGCTATGGTGTTATTAGTTATTAGGTAGTCAATCGACGAAATCGGGGGAAAAAAAAAAAAAACATAATTCATTTTAAAAATATAAAGATCTAGAATCGAAGAGAGCCGATCGGATTTCTGTGTCCACACATTCTAGATACTCATTACTCATTTCAAAAAGCCCCACTGGACGAACAGAATGGCCCAGACTGTGGTAGTAGATGATTTTAAAGAATCGTCCTGTAGTAAATTTCTTGTAGTGAATTTCTGCGGTTAGACATAGAGGGCAAGCATTGAACAGAATGGCTTAAAGGATCTGCAGAACGTATAAGAAATATAGAAGAATAAAGGGATAAAATACTAAGAAAACATTAAGACTAGAGATGAAGCCTACGGTAGCGACATGGTTTCAATCCCCATTTAGTCGTACCAGTAAACTAAATCACTACAATACTACAATACTACCACACTCCACTATTCTATATTATTACAATATACTACTATCCTATACTATCCTATACTACCATAGTACTAACTGGATACAATAAGGAAAGAGGGGGTCTGACCAGTACACCTAAGATGCAGACCAGAAAGCAGACTAGAAGGTAGATTTAAACAATTCTCTCCATTCAGCGGCCATCTGTTGTATAACATATTGGAAAAGTAGCGTGAATCACATGGAAATTCATTGGGGATCAGAGCTGCATATGGAACTTGAGAAGAGGAGAATCCCCCCGAAAGTTTGGAATGCGGGGGACAGATGAAACACGGAGGTGAGAGCCACTCTGGATATAGAGAGGACCACTGTCGGACCAGTGGAGGATCGGGAACAAGATAAGAAGGAAGAACCAATGAGAGAGGGGCAATTAAGGGGCGATAACTCCGACAAAGGGGCGATAACTCCGACGAAGGGCGATAACTCTTTCCTCGGAGTTATCACGGCCAATGACAGCTCTCTGATAGGAATCACTCATGAGGGGTAAAAGCTGCCGGGTCGTGTTGAAAAAAGATGGTGGAAGTTCGGGTGGTGTTGAAAAAAAAGGGTGGAAGTATTGAGAAGCGGATTTGGCTGCAATTTATATTCGCACGCCCCGCGCGTTTCATCTTTTTGCCGTCACAAAACCGCCTGTTCTTGCGGTATATAAATAGGCGACCCCCCCTCCCCCCCCCAGTTTTTTTTACAGCGTAATTATACTTTTCTCTTCGTCAGATCCAGGTTAGTCACTTGGATAAACAAGGCGGGAAATCTCTTCAGCTCAGCTTGTGATAAGGAATAAGATTCCCAAGATTAGATAAGTATTAATACAAGCAAAGAAATGACTTCAGAAGTTCCATACTTACAAGAGTCAGTGTTAGTCAATGAGACGCACGCGCCAGATTATGATAGCGTTTATATGGCGCAACAACAACAGTACAGTACAGTACAGTACAGTATAAAAAGTATAGAAATAGCTGGATACAGGAACGTGAAGTGACTTTCATCTTGTTACAAACCTGGGACTTTGGTGGTCCTGTCATCTATGGGGTTAGAGAAGAATGGCCTATAGGTCAGTCATCCATTCCAGCCCCACAGCCCACAGAACAAAGAGACAATCAGTGCTATACAACGAAATAATCTACAGGAGGGCGCCGAGGGCAATATAAACAAGATATATTAAAATTTTAGATATTCCAATATCACAAATCAGGACAGAAACCTGACCTCAGGGTCCTATGGGCCCTGGGTCACTCTAAGTCACTGGCTGGGCCTCTGGGTCACTGAGGATTCCTTCGAATCACCGTGGATTCCTCTGGCCCAGAGCCCACAGGGCCCATGGCCCTGGGACTCTAATCAGCCCTTGAGCTGGATCTGCTCAATCTCCTCGGGCAGAAGCTCCATTTCCTGATACGTGCGGCGGATATACTCCTCAATGGCCTTCAACTTATCCATGGCCGTGGCCTTATCAAACTCCGAAACGCCCTTGAGCCACTCCTTCAAGTCGTCCGCCTGCATCTTGGCAAAGTCCACACGGCTCTCCACCCATTGCCGGTAAAACTCATTGTACCGAGACCCAAAGTTGATTTCGGGCTTGACGGTGCTGATCACCGAGCCATCGTGCACCTTGGAGCTCTTGGCGCGGAACGACGTGACCATGGTAATCCGTTCCGTGGTTCCCAAAGGTTTCGGGGCCAAGTGCTTAATGTACCGACCTTGCAACACGGCCGCAGAGCCCTTCTGGGGCCCATTCACCCGGGCAATCTTCTGGTCCCCCATACGAAGATACGTTTCTCCGCCAATCATCTCCGAGGTATCGGAAAGCATCAACACACACACAAACGGGTACGAGTCGTGGTGCCAGCCCACAATGGCCGGGATATCGTCGCCCACGTTTTCGCCCGTGAAGAGCTTCTCCCGCTCCTCCTTCTGGTGCTCTGTGCGTTGTTCACAAGCCGTTTCGTCGTCGGTGATGCCAATGTTCACGTGGGCAATCTCATAGTCCATCACAACCTCCAACTCGACGCCGGCCATGATGGAAATCAACTCCAAGGTCTTGGGGTTTTTCCACGCGTCGTAAATGAACGGAGAGAGAATTTGGTCCCGTTCCGTCACATAGCCACGCATGGCACAGTCCAAGCCGGACGTGGAGTTGAACGACTTGCGTGCGTGCTCCAAAAACCGTGTTTTTTCAAGACACTCTCTCTTCATGATATCCACGGCCTCGTCGGTGAAAAGAGGAAATGGATCCGACACTCCAATGGGCAGCACCTGCATCTTGTTGGTGAGGCCAAGCTCCTCCATGGTGATTCTGCGCGTGGAGTGGAACTTGTGCTGGTCCAACGGGTCCTTCAGGTAATACTTGAGGTGTTTTTCCGGCTCAAACTTGACGGGCCCATCTCCAAGTTTCTCGTCAAGCTTTTTATATGTTTGGCTAAGCGTCTTGTTGTACGTGGCCTCGGCAATACACTTGCGAAGGTTTCCTTGCTGGATATCACGGGTCAATTCCGCCAGAAGAGACATTCCAAATCAGGTAAAGTCAAATTCAAGAAAAGTCAAGACAAAAGACAGTCAAGACAAAAAACAGTCAAAATTTAAAGAGGACTAGTTGAGACTAGTTTGAGGCAGACAAAGAGTCTGGGCTTGGAGTGGAAGTAAAGTAAGTTCAATGAGCTTACTGAGACGATGCACTGATGAAAAGTCTAGCTTTCTTGATCCGTGGAGAAGCAATGGAGAAGCAATGGAGAATCAGTGGAGAAGGGTGGATTGATGATTGGATTGATGAAGCAGAGGAGGAACCGTGCTTTGTGATGGGAATCCAAGAGATTTCCGAGTCAAAGGGGACACTCTTTATATATGCTTCGGCGAATGATTCTGCAGTTCGGGTAAGTGAAGCATGGAGGGAATGCATGGAGAATGATGCCATTATGGGTGCAAAATCTCGGGGGGACACCTGCACATAGAATTGGACCTGCACACACAGAAATACACCTGCATATATGACCGAAACCTGTATACGGAGCCATACCTGCACACAGTCTGCGTTTCGCGCGGGTGCCCGCCATGGCTTCCATGCCTTTTCCGGTCCTTTTTCGCGACTATCTATAGATAAGCCGGGTTTTGCTGCCCTCCAAAAAAAGAAAAAAAAAACAAAGGTTGGAGATAAAAGCAAACTGGGGAAAAATAAGGGCAATCACAAAAAAAAAAAAAGATCAAGAAGAAGGGCACTCCAAAAAGATAAAAAGATAAAAGGACAAAAAGACAAAAAGACAAAAAGACAAAAAGATAAAAAGATAAAAAGATAAAAAGATAAAAAGATAAAAAGATAAAAAGATAAAAAGACAAAAAGACAAAAAGTCAAAAAGTCAAAAAGTCAAATAAAGAAAAATCATCCCTTCGTTTTTTCTCTTGGGCCCCTCCCTCCTTCCAAATCAATCCAGGCCCATTTTATAGAAACTCGTGCTCCCTCACTCTCCCCCGTTCTTCCAATTTCTTCATTTCCATTCTTTCCATTCTTTCCATTCTTTCCCTTTTCCCTTTTCCCTTTTCCCTTTTCCCTTTTCCCCTTGGTTCTTTGTCTTGGTGGTGTGGCCTGTATATAAGCCGGAGACCGATGAGCAGAGTGGATGATGTTGCGCTGTTTCATATCCAGCTTCGTGTTTCAAAATGACCAAAAGGCCCTGTATCGTTATATAGAATTGTCACCACCTCCCCGTATTGGAATTGGGTAAATTGCGCGCCTGCTGCCTTCCTTTTTCTTGGATGTGGTAGCCGGTTCTCAGGCTCCCTCTCCGGAATCGAACCCTTATTCCCCGTTACCCGTTGAAACCATGGTGCATGGCCGTTCTTATTTCTTAGTTCTTAGTACTTATTTCTTAGTACTTAGTTCTTAGTTCTTAGTACTTATTTCTGTCCAGCCCATAACCTAGGTTTATAGAAAGAGTTGTCACAAATTTGAGCATAATATGAGACTCACAAATTCAAGTGTAGTTTTAAATATAGGCAAGATTTTATTGTACTGGGATAGTCAAATTTAATTAGGGTGTACTGGTCACTGCAGCTAAACATCTCACATCATGCACCAACTAGATACTCCACACTGGAATGTCAAATGTCAGTAATAAATTCATCCATAAATCATAGAAAAAAAAAAATCATACTCACCTATAAATCTAGAAATACCGACATAGAAAATGATAGAAAAAGATAGCATGGATATGGGGATTTAGTAGATCCATTTTTATAGCTTTTTGCTGAAAGGAATTTTTAAAGGGACTACGAATCTTAGGGTGTACTGGTCTGTGATGCCCGTAGACGTTCTGGGCCACACGCGCGCTACACTGACGGAGGCAACGAGTTGACCTTAGCCGAAAAAAAAAAGACAGAAAAAAAAAAGACAGAAAAAAAAAAAGACAGAAAAAAAAAAGACAGAAAAAAAAAAAGACAGAAAAAATAGAAAAAGACAGAAAAAATAGAAAAAGACAGAAAAAATAGAAAAAGATAGAAAAAAAAAAAGACAGAAAAAATAGAAAAAGACAGAAAAAATAGAAAAAGACAGAAAAAATAGAAAAAGACAGAATAAAAAAAGACAGAAAAAATAGAAAAAAAAGGGAAATCTGTAAACTCCGTCGTGATGTGGGCATAAAGCATTGAAATTCTTGCTTTTGAGCGAGGAATTCCAATGTAAGCGTAAATCATTAACTTGCGTTGATTACGTCCCTGCCCTTTGTCCACACCGCCCGTCGCTACTGTGGATGAATGGCTTAGTGAGAATTTTGGACACATTTCTTTACATCTTAACTTGTCTTATAATTCAGTACTGAAGTGAATGTCTGTTCTTTGGCAAAGGAGGCGACGAAGTTGCCTCTTATATAGTTCCCTCTGCCAGGGAGCCCGTAGGCACAAGTGGCCCAAGATCCTTCCGGAACTATGTCAGAGATGTCCTGATATCCTTCCGTCTATATATATATATATATGTTTATTCGTAACTATAACTCAACTACGAATTTGGGCGGAGAAAACCGTTGGACGGTGTAAAAACTCCGTGTGCCCAAGATTAGTAGTGGAAGTTTAGTGGTTAGAGACGCCCGAGTAAAGAGTCTTTTTTGGGGTTAGAATCGCCGGGGGACGGTTTCCAGTATGAAATGCTTTAGCGCGTTGAATCTGGCGTTAATGGCGGTAGATTGTGTTTGGAATTTATTTATAACCACTAGTATGCAGTACTTAGTGGCTCTGGATCCTAATATCAACCCACATGACGAATGTCATGTGAATGGCACGCGCCATTACGAATTTCTGAAAGGAAAAGGACCGAGTCATTGTGAAACGGAGTTTTACATTCCGAAGGCTAATTATATGCAGGAAGCCCGAACTGACTGAACGGGTAACCCTTCGGGCTCCCCGTTCGGCCAGAAAGTATATAAGAACTAACAGGTTCGCCCAGTTAGATAAACCTGGGGAGGAATCTCTCCGAGGGGAATCTCTCTAAGGTGTACAGTATACGACTATACATTTTGATGATACTTTATTCTATACAGTCCCTAAACCTGTTAAGTTCTAACAGATTGGAGGGGAGGTCAATATCGATCCTCCTTTTGGTGGGAAAGAGTTTTGACTAGAAAATCTATCTATCTTCGGGTGTACTGGTCTGGACAAAGTCACATGTGCAATGCCCATGTAAAACGACTACAAGTGCATTCCATGCCCATGCAAAACGTGCAGGAGTCGCAAGGCGCTCACGTTTAACAGATGAACCATGGAAAATCAGCCAAATCCATCGTCAAAAATCTTCAAAAATCTTCAAGACAATCTGGACAGAATCGCATTAATTGTCAATTCGGAACGTCAATTCGAAACGGCTTCTTACTGATAGAACAGTACACCTTAAGATAGACCAGTACACCCTTATTTCTGTAGTACCGCCTAAAAATAACAGTCTTAATCTTTCACCTCATAACTGATCCATCAATCACCTCTTATATCTGATCCATCAGTTCTTGGTAATATTGGTAATATTGGTAATATTATTTTTTTTTTCGACCTTAACAGGACTTGGGATTGTAGAAAATTACGTCACCTCATTTTGTATATTCGTATACTGTAATCCACCAACGAGAAAAGGATATTGAGAGTTTCTAGCTTTAGCTGAGGTGGTCTGGTGGGCGGATTTCAACAAGTCTTTAAACCATAGCATGTGCATGCCTTGAAAGCTGAAATCTTGTTGAGAATAATGAATAGGGACCACTTTAATGCCCTAAATGAAAAAAAGGAGCGTGTTTCTTAAAGAAAGATGTTCAGTTGAAATATCTCTTTAAAGAAAGAAGTAAATCTGCAGACTGTTTTTCAAGGTAATGGTTCCCAGAATCTTGTCAACCGCCAATTCCCATCTTTTCAGTCATGTTTCCGTGTATCCAACCATAGCTCCAATTGCTTGAAAAAGCAGATATCAGAGTTGTTGCTAGCGTCAAGTGGTATTATCGAACTCCTTGGAAATACCACGTGGCTAAAATCGAACTTCTCTGTATAATCATTTCATGAGTGGGCCCTGCCGAATTATTGTTGCTGCTAGGTTCGCAGCGGGGGCCTTTATATATTAGTGAGGTTAGGTTTTCGCAGCCACCTGCAAGCCCCTGAACACTGTGCATTTGTGTCAGGAAACGCGAATTTTGAACTATAAAGGAAGGCCCCTCCCACTTGAAAAAGATGCAATTCTATAGGGTTTTCTTTAATGATCTTCACACAATTCTATTGGTTAATTTTTGAATAGAAACCTGTCTTTCTTGAGGTTTACGAGGTATCAAATATGGCGGTTCTTTTTTTCCGGAGGAATTCTTTTTATCCAGAAAAGTTCTCTTTATCTAGAAGTGAACTTCCATATGATCACCTTACCAAATATTAGCATGTCCTTGGAACCAAATATTCACCCCTTACAACCCATTGGAGTTGGTGCTTCATAACTTTTCGGCTTGCTTATAATGCTACAACCACCAGATTCTATGAAAATTATTGGAACATCCTAGGGTTTAATCTTTAGCATGACTTATTAACACTGACTTATTTCGTTCATGTAACTGTTTTGGTCATGTTCATGAAGTTTCATTGTGAGCAAGATCATCTACAGTCTTTTGCTCCAACATCGCTGCCCTATCTATCTATCTAGGGTGTGCTGTCTCTCCAAGATACGCTGTGTATCTGATCACATAGGGCACGGACTCAGAGATGTGCCGCAGCTGGTGTCTCTGCGGAGCAACGGACATTCTCTTGAAAGAGGCATCGTTGGAATTTGCACGGTTAGTGGAGGTATTAGAAATTAGAAATCGTTGACTTGTACGACTTCAAGGAGAAGTTGTCCAAGTTGGGTGAATCCACAAAAGTCTCGTTTTCGTCAAGAAGCATGGACTTTTGTTGCTTGGAGTCCGATGCCTCAATACATTACTAGATTCTACTATACATAAGTACACTACGATTATACATTCTATCATATAAGAAAGATCTCTTATTCTTCATTCTATTATTCTTAACGCTGTATTAATAGGATGCCTGTATTAATAGGATGCCTGTATTAATAGGATGCCTGTATTAATAGGATGCTTACTTTCCTATATTTAATTATATATAAATAATCATAATATATCTAATACACGACTATTCTTAGTAAAATCATAATGATTTTCTTTTTGCTTCGTCACTTACACTTTTACCTTTACCTTTACCAAGCATGGGGGAATTGGAATTGGCCACAAGAAATTTCTATGTTATAAATCAATTTTAAGGGAATTAGATGGGGCACTAAAGAAGGTGTATTTTAAAGCTACGGATGGCTTACTAAGGGTGTCTTTTTTCCAAACGTTGTCCGTTTAAAGCATTTGTTATAAAATCAGAAGGATACATATTATAAAAACATGCGATAGAAGTATCCAAAATAGAATTAATCATAATAGAATTACCCATATAAAATATAGTGATATATAAATGAAGATATAAAATATAGTAGTATATTTATGTATAGTATAATATAGAAATATATAAAGAAATAATAATCTAATGAATAAGTAATAAAAAAGAGTAAGATATATAAATTAGAAAGTAATAAATATATGAAAATAAAGCTAAAATCATCCATATTGCTAATGATAAATTAGGTAATTTTAATTGATGTATATATATTAATAGCATTTAAATAAATAATTAAATAAAAATATAACTTCTATTAAACATTATTTTAATTCTTATATATATATATAACCTTAAAAGAGATTTTTATCTTAATAATAAACATAATTTATCTATTTATTATCTTTGAAGTTTTTGAGTTGGATTATTTGATGGATTATGGTAATATTCAAATTAATCATTTCAGAAAAAAACAATTTACAATATAGATTAGTTATTAAATTAATTAAAAATGATAGTAATATATATATATATGTTAACATTCTTAAAATCTGTTGTAGGTCATACCCTGAAACAACCTTGTAAGGAGTTCGTTAACCTAACCATATAAAGCTTAGCTACGGAATATACTTCCGTTTTCACATATGCTATTTTCCTGCTGGGATTAGCCCCCTTTTGGTAAATGTGATGCTTTACACAACTTATTAATAAGATCGAAATGTTCGTGATTAGTTTCATATAAATATAGTATTAAATAAAGATAATAAGAATATATAGTATAGGCTCTTGTGACATATAAATACTACCAGCTTGGCTGGTGATTAAAATGGTAAATATAGATAGATATAATAAATAAGGGATAATAATCTAATGAATAGAAAAAATAAAAATAAGATAGAAATGATATGTTTTGATAATATTCCCCATAATATAATTATAAATAAATTAAAAGAACGTATAGATGATCCATCATTTATAAGTTTAGTTTATAAATTATTAAGAGCGGGATATTATGTAAATAGTACTTATTATAAATCAAAAATAGGTATAAATAATCAAATAGAAGATTATAATTCAACATATCTAGAAAGATTCATTAAAAACTAGATTAATCTAAGATATATATTCATTTATATTATATAGTTATTATCTTTATATAAAACCTGTATTAATAGGTATCTAGAATTATACTTAATTTTATATTTATATGAATAAATAGCATCTTTTAAGTAACCACTTTAATAAAATACAGAATAAATAAGCTTGTATAATCAATTTTTTAATGTTTTATCTGTATAGATTTTAGCTGATTTTAAAGCTTCTGTTTTATCCATAACCACTTCTGATTTACTATTTTAAAAATGCAATGTATTTTTGTTTATGTCTCTTTAACTACTTTTTCTATATTTCTTTCTTTTATATTTATCAATCCTTTTTTCAACATTTTATATATGGATTAAACATTTTTATCTTCTTTTATTATTGTTTTTAAATGCTCTATTGTTACCATAGAGTTTGGCACACCTTTACAAGAACCTTTTTTCAGCCAGACCTAGACCATCCATTTTAGGTCCACATAACCATTTCTGATCTTCTATTATCTAAACTATCATCTATAGTGTCATCTAATGAACCTAGACTTGTGTTACAACCACTTTTAAATTTTCTTAATTTTTTACCCAAATTATACAATCTATACCTAGAACCACTTAAAATAGATATACCATTTTGTGTAGCGTAAAGTGGTTTGATTTACAGTCTCTTTACATTTGCAAGTAGCAATGTATTAATGAAGTGTCGAAATTGTTGATAGAATTTAATAATAACAAAGATGTAGATAATATAAACCTTCTTCAAATAGATATTTCTATATTTACCGCCTAAAATTAATACAATATACATTAACTCATTTAATATTATTTTTAAGTATATGATCACCATTAATATATATACATCAATTAAAGTTACCTAATTTAACATTAGCAATATGGATGATTTTAGCTTTATTTTCATTAATAGGTGGGATACCTCCATTACCAGGAATTTATGGTAAATTGTTAGGAATCATTCTAGCATCGCCAGAATCCAATACTTAGTGGTATTGGATCACGGTGCATAAGACCGGTGCAAGAGCTCTCTTGAGCGAGGATCGGAATGTGAGTGCTTGATGAGTTGAAGTGAGTTGGGGAGATCCGAGGGTGCAGTCGGAATTCCTCGCCTAGGGGGTATAATCATGCACACACGCTATATAATCACACTTTAAAATATTCATTGCAATGTGTGAAATTCCAGCATTCCATAGACCCAATTTCTATTCTAGTACAATGGAAAAAAGGGGGTATTGCGTTGGGCCTTTTTCTACTGACCTTGCCTGGTGCACGGGTGTGCCTTGTGCGCGAGGCAATCGCAATTCCGGCGGCCAGTTCCGGGGGTTGCAGCCATTTCTTCAACACCCACCCTTTTAAAGGGACTAACATCTTCAATCTCCTGACCAATAACAGAGTAAATCTTTTGGAGCAGCCAACATTTGTACCAGTAGGCCAGTACACCCTAAGATAGCAACAAAGGAAAGTATAACAACTAAATTTCCTGATGGATGACTCCCAGGGATCCCTCCAAAAGTTGAATTCCAAGTCTTGGAATATACTTATTGATAACTTTGTTTTATACATCCTGCAACCTGCAAGAGCTCTTACATAGATATTAATAATAATATTATGCAATAGAATTAAAGTATTAATAACTAGAAAATATGGAATTGTGTGCATCTGTAGGGGCGGTTCGTGGCGTGCAGGTGCGCTATTCCCAGGAACACCCTCCATCAGTAACCAGCCAACAATAAAGTGTACAGGATTGACTTGACTCTAATTTTATAGTATTATAGATCCATATCTCCACGCTCGCTCTAAAAAAAAATCCGTGAAAGATCCGTGAAAAATCCGTGAAAGATCCGTGAAAGATCCGTGAAAGATCCGTGAAAGATCCGTGAAAAATCCGTGAAAAATCCGTGAAAGATCCGTGAAAGATCCGTGAAAAATCCGTGAAAGATCCGTGAAAAATCCGTGAAAAATTCGTGGAAAAATCGAACATAAAAGAGGTACAAGGTAATATCAACATTATTATTGATATGTTTCTTTATCTTTACCATTTATTTCGGAGAACTATATTTTAATTATTATTTATTTCCATATATAATTCTTATAAAAAGATGGTCCATTTGAGTGTGGATTTTTGGCCGCCAATTTGTTCTTTCACATGGGAGAGCAAGTTTGCGAGTTGCGTAAAATCAGCGAGCATTTAAGGCAAAGTGTAAACCCTCATCACCGCATCACCATGAGAATCCAAACACCAAATCGACAACACCAAAAATTGTAAATAAAAATAAAAACCTAGATCGATTATCCAAAACATATTATTTTAAAAATTTACTATATACAAAAAAAGGGCATTTGATCTGTGAATCTAAATTGTCTATTTTTAGCAATGGCCACATGTCTCCAGCCATGAGTTCGCACTGGACCGTCATTACCCTTTTCAAGCTCGGCTTAAAGAAGGCGTGGCTTGAAGAGGGCGTCAAGCCAAGCTCAATTTTCGGTAAAACCAACGAACTTTTATTCTTGAAGTTATTGAAATCCAAGAGTGCCCGCTCGACGTACTTTTTTTTTCTTTTTTTTTTCTTTGTTTTTCTTTTTTTTTTTTTTTTTTTTTTTTTTTTTTTTTTTTTTTTTTTTTTTTTTTTTTTTTTTTTTTTTTTTTTTTTTTTTTTTTTTTTTTTTTTTTTTTTTTTTTTTTTTTTTTTTTTTTTTTTTTTTTTTTTTTTTTTTTTTTTTTTTTTTTTTTTTTTTTTTTTTTTTTTTTTTTTTTTTTTTTTTTTTTTTTTTTTTTTTTTTTTTTTTTTTTTTTTTTTTTTTTTTTTTTTTTTTTTTTTTTTTTTTTTTTTTTTTTTTTTTTTTTTTTTTTTTTTTTTTTTTTTTTTTTTTTTTTTTTTTTTTTTTTTTTTTTTTTTTTTTTTTTTTTTTTTTTTTTTTTTTTTTTTTTTTTTTTTTTTTTTTTTTTTTTTTTTTTTTTTTTTTTTTTTTTTTTTTTTTTTTTTTTTTTTTTTTTTTTTTTTTTTTTTTTTTTTTTTTTTTTTTTTTTTTTTTTTTTTTTTTTTTTTTTTTTTTTTTTTTTTTTTTTTTTTTTTTTTTTTTTTTTTTTTTTTTTTTTTTTTTTTTTTTTTTTTTTTTTTTTTTTTTTTTTTTTTTTTTTTTTTTTTTTTTTTTTTTTTTTTTTTTTTTTTTTTTTTTTTTTTTTTTTTTTTTTTTTTTTTTTTTTTTTTTTTTTTTTTTTTTTTTTTTTTTTTTTTTTTTTTTTTTTTTTTTTTTTTTTTTTTTTTTTTTTTTTTTTTTTTTTTTTTTTTTTTTTTTTTTTTTCCACTGCAACTTCTACTTATCAGAGCCATCATACCAAGTGGATAAGATATTTAGCGGACGCAAAAGGTATTTGAATTAAGAAGGGTTTAATAGAAGAGGCGTTGCGAATGGGTTTTGGGAGGAGACTTGAGGTTTCGCATCAATTAACATTGTTGACTGGAGACGCAACTCTTGAAAAGA